>JAVIAB010000047.1:98303679-98688679 GCA_032433765.1 Megaustenia siamemsis | reverse complement strand
TGTTTCACAAAATAATCTTCTTCAAAGTGCTTGTTTCACAAAGTCGTCATCTCAAAAGTGCTTGTTTCACAAAGTCATCTTCTTAAAATTGCTAGTTTCACAAAATCATCTTCTTAAAGTGCTAGTTTCACAAAGTCGTCATCTTAAAAGTCCTAGTTTCACAAAATCATCTTCTTAAAAGTGCTTGTTTCACAAAGTCATCTTCTTAAAAGTGCTAGTTTCACAAAATCATCTTCTTAAAAGTGCTAGTTTCACAAAATCATCTTCTTAAAAGTGCTAGTTTCACAAAATCATCCTCTTAAAAGTGCTAGTTTCACAAAATCATCTTCTTAAAAGTGCTTGTTGACAAAGTACAGAGGAAGTACACCACAACTGTTGATGATAACACACACACTCACCGGCCTAACAGCGTCGACTATTGATGTCGGAACTCAACTTTCGAAAAATAGAAACAAGCTTTCTAGATGGCCGGAAGTTCGTCTTAGAGGCGATAACCAGCGAGCATATGTAGTCTAGGCCAGACGGATTTAGGAAAGTGACTTAACTCTCAGTAGACGTCCGCTGGTAGTCCATTGTTTAAGTAATCTCCTCGCGACAGTAATATGAGTTAACCTGGCCACTACGATGTCCCGGATCCGGTTGTCGAATATGTAATGTGTAATTCAGTTACACAGGCAGTCACAAGCGTGTGTCACGTGACAGTCACATGAGTCAAACCTTGTTCGGGACACTAGCACAATAACAATCATGCAAATGTTGCATAAGTTGTCATTGTAAAAAGCATTGTTATGGAAACAGAACCATAGATTTTAGCAGTGATCTCTGCAATATGTGCCACTTTGGCACACAAGGTTTCTGTTTTTGTGGTTCTGCCCTATGTGCCGTCTTCGGCTCGAAAGGACAATAGATAGATAGATAGATAGATAGATAGATAGATAGATAGATAGATAGATAGGTAGGTAGGTAGGTAGGTAGGTAGGTAGATAGATAGATAGATAGATAGATAGATAGATAGATAGATAGATAGATAGATAGATAGATAGATAGATAGATAGATAGATAGATAGATAGATAGATAGATAGATAGATAGATAGATAGATAGATAGATAGATAGATAGATAGATAGATAGATAGATAGATAGATAGATAGATAGATAGATAGATAGATAGATATATAGGTAGGTAGGTAGGTAGGTAGGTAGGTAGATAGATAGATAGATAGATAGATAGATAGATAGATAGATAGATAGATAGATAGATAGATAGATAGATAGATAGATAGATAGATAGATAGATAGATAGATAGATAGATAGATAGATAGATAGATAGATAGATAGATAGGTAGGTAGGTAGGTAGGTAGGTAGGTAGGTAGGTAGGTAGGTAGGTATGTAGATAGATAGATAGATAGATAGATAGATAGATAGATAGATAGATAGATAGATAGATAGATAGATAGATAGATAGATAGATAGATAGATAGATAGATAGATAGATAGATAGATAGATAGATAGATAGATAGATAGGTAGGTATGCAGGCAGGCAGGCAGGCAGGCAGATAGATAGATAGATAGATAGATAGATAGATAGATAGATAGATAGATAGATAGATAGATAGATAGATAGATAGATAGATAGGATAGATAGATAGATAGATAGATAGATAGATAGATAGATAGATAGATAGATAGATAGATAGATAGATAGATAGATAGATAGATAGATAGATAGATAGATAGATAGATAGATAGATAGATAGATAGATAGATAGATAGATAGATAGATAGATAGATAGATCGATAGATAGAAATGTTACATAGCACGTTGAGTAGCAATATCAATAATAATTATTAACAACTAGAATGTAGAGAGACGAGATGAACTGTGCTTTAGACTTTATCAGGTCATCATCATCAAGTGCCATGCCTGTCGATGTAGGTGATCATGTCTCTCCACAACTTTCGATCTCGACAGCTATTTATCATTTCTGTTGTTGACCTTCTGCCAAGTCATTCTCTTAAGCTGTCTGGTATTTGCTTCCCTCTATGTCTTCGTCCTACAATTTCCCCAGTTGTTACAATATATTCCAGCTGTTCTCATCTTATTTTTCTTACTTCCATTGTCAAGAGTGGATTGCACAGTATCTTCGTTTTTTTCATTTTTTTGTGTGGAAGTGGACGGGGGGAGGGGGCGTGGGGTGGAGAGCAGCATCATAAAGAACAAAACAATCCTAACACTACAACTTTGAATGGTATATTCTGTACATAAGTAATGAGTTATTGGTGAGTTATCATCATTGAGTTATGTTGGTTATATGTGAGTTATCATCTTTGGGTTATTTATGGGTTGTCATCATTCAGTTATTTGTGGGTTATCATCATTGCGTTATTTTGGGTTATTATCTTTGGGTTATTTGAGGGTTATTAGCTTTGGGTCATTTGTGGGTTATTATCTCTGAGTTTTTTGTGGATTATTTATTTTCTCTGGGTTATTTGTGGGTTATTGTCAGTGAGTTACTTGTGGGTTTTTATCTCTGAGTTATTTGTGGGTTATTATCTCTGGGTTATTTGTGGTTTATTGTCAATGAGTTATTTGTGGGTTGTTATCTCTGTGTTATTTGTGGGTTATTATCTCTGGGTTATTTGTGGTTTATTGTCAATGAGTTATTTGTGGGTTATTATCTCTGGGTTATTTGTGGTTTATTGTCAATGAGTTATTTGTGGTTATTATCTCTGAGTTATTTGTGGGTTATTATCTCTGGGTTATTTGTGGTTTATTGTCAATGAGTTATTTGTGGTTATTGTCATTGAGTTATTTGTAGGTTGTTATCTCTGTGTTATTTTTGGGTTATTATCATTGGGCTATTTGTGGGTTATCATCATTGAGTTATCTGTGGGTTATTATCTCTGGGTTATGTGTGGGTTATCTTCATTGAGTTATTTGTGGGTTATCATCATTGAGTTATTTGTGGATTATCATTATTGAGTTATCTGTTGGTATTCACCATTGCACTCCGAACATAGGTCCTGGGACACCCCCCCCCCCCCTCCCCAGCAAGCCAATCAGCATCCAGCGACTGAGGGATTCCAGTTAAGTTTTGGCTGATACGTCCACTTGTGTATAAAACGTCCGTGTCTTGTTATTAAGGCAGATTTTCCGTACTTTCTCAATGATTTCTAAGAATAGAGTGTTTATGTTCTGTTGTATTAATATATAGACTAGGAAGATAATGGATTCATAGAATGAGGGGTATAGCTTGCGTGGTGTGTGTTAGTGGGTGCCCATAACGAAGTAGAGAATAGCCAGTCACAGGAACGGTAGCAGTTGTAGGAAATGTGAAATGTTAGCTCTTAGAGGATGAAATTCAAGGGAATTCGACTTACCCCCGAAGGTCGACATCGCAGGTCTAGAAATCAGGACTTGATAAACAACTAAGAAACTGAGAAGGGGCAAGTTAGGTTTGAGAGAGAGAGAGAGAGATGGAGATAGAGATAGGGATAGAGATAAAGATATAGATAGAGATAAAGATAGAGATATAGATAGAGATATAGATAGAGAAAGAGATAGAGATAGGGATAGAGATATAGATAGAGATGGAGATAGAGAAGAAATAGAGATAGAGAAACAGATAGAGATAGAGAAAGAGATAGAGATAGAGATAGAGATAGAGATAGAGATAGAGATAGAGATAGAGATAGAGATGGAGATAGAGATAGGGATAGAGATAGAGAAAGAGATAGAGATAGAGATAGAGATATAGAGAGATAGGGACAGAGATAAGATAGAGATAGAAATAGAGATATAAATACAGATAAGGATAGAGATAGAGATAGAGATAGGGATAGAGATAGAGAAAGAGATAGAGATAGAGATAGAGAAAGAGAAAGAGATAGAGAAAGAGATAGGAATAGAGATAGAGATAGGGATAGAGATACAGATAGAGAAAGATATAGAGATAGGAATATAGATAGAGATAGGAATAGAGATAGAGATAGAGATAGGAATAGAGATAGGGATAGAGATAGAGATAGAGATAGAGAAATAGATAGAGATAGGAATACAGATAGGGATAGAGATAGAGATAGAGATAGGAATAGAGATAGGGATAGAGATAGAGATAGAGATAGAGATAGAGATAGGAATAAAGATAGAGATAGGGATAGAGATAGAGATAGAGAAAGGAATAGAGATAGAGATAGGGATAGAGGTGGAGATAGAGATAGAGATTGAGAAAGAGATAGAGATAGAGAAAGAGATAGAGATAGAGAAAGAGATAGAGATAGGAATAGAGATAGAGACAGAGACAGAGATGGAGATAGAGAATAGAGATAGAGAAAGAGATAGAGATAGGAATAGAGATAGAGATAGAGACAGAGATAGAGATAGAGACAGAAATATAGATAGAGATAGAGATAGAGACAAATATAGAGATAGAGATAGAAATAGAGATAGAGATAGAGATAGAGATAGAGATAGCTATAGAGATAGAGATAGAGATAGAGACAGAGATAGAGATAGAGATAGAGATAGAAATAGAGATAGCTATAGAGATAGAGATAGAGATAGAGATAGAGACAGAGATAGAAATAGAGATAGAGGTAGAGACAGAGACAGAGACAGAGATAGAGACACAGATAGAGATAGAGATAGAGATAGAGATAGAGATAGAGATAGAGATAGAGATAGAGATAGAGATAGAAATAGAAATAGAGATAGAGATAGAGATAGAGACACAGATAGAGATAGAGATAGAGATAGAGACAAAGATAGAGATAGAGATAGAGATAGAGATAGAGATAGAGATAGAGATAGAGATAGAGGTAGAGATAGAGATAGAGAGAGATAGAGATAGAGATAGAGATAGAGACAGAGATAGAGATAGAGATAGAGATAGAGATAGAGATAGAGATAGAGACAGAAATAGAGACAGAGATAGAAATAGAGATAGAGACAGAGGTGGAGACAGGGACAGAGATAAAGATAGAGATAGAGATAGAGATTGGGATAGAGATAGGGATAGGTATAGAGATAGAGATAGGGATAGAGATAGGGATAGGGAAAGAGATATAGATAGGGATAGAGATAGAGATAGAGATAGAGATAGAGACAGAAATAGAGATAGAGATAGAGATAGACATAGAGATAGAGATAGAGATAGAGATAGAGATAGCGATAGAGATAGAGACAAAGATAGAGATAGAGATAGAGACAGAGACAGAGACAGAGACAGAGACAGAGATAGAGATAGAGACACAGATAGAGACAGAGATAGAGATAGAGATAGAGACAGAGACAGAGATAGAGACAGAGATAGAGACAGAGATAGAGATAGAGACAAAGATAGGGATAGAGATAGAGACAGAAAGAGATAGAGATAGAGATAGAGACAGAGAAAGAGATAGAGATAGAGACAGAGACAGAGATTGAGACAGAGATAAAGATAGAGATAGAGATAGAGACAAGATAGGGATAGAGATAGAGACAGAGACAGAGACAGAGATAGAGATAGAGATAGAGATAGAGACAGAGATAGAGATAGAGATAGAGACAGAGATAGAGATAGAGAGAGAAATAGAGATAGAGACACAGATAGAGACAGAGATAGAGATAGAGATAGAGATAGAGATAGAGACAGAGACAGAGACAGAGATAGAGACAGAGACAGAGATAGAGATAGAGATAGAGACAGAGACAGAGACAGAGATAGAGACAGAGATAGAGACAGAGATAGAAATAGAGATAGAGATAGAGATAGAGACAGAGACAGAGACAGAGATAGAGATAGAGACAGAGATAGAGATAGAGATAGAGATAGAGACAGAAATAGAGACAGAGATAGAAATAGAGATAGAGACAGAGGTGGAGACAGGGACAGAGATAAAGATAGAGATAGAGATAGAGATTGGGATAGAGATAGGGATAGGTATAGAGATAGAGATAGGGATAGAGATAGGGATAGGGATAGAGATATAGATAGGGATAAAGATAGAGATAGAGATAGAGATAGAGATAGAGACAGAAATAGAGATAGAGATAGAGATAGACATAGAAATAGAGATAGAGATAGAGATAGCGATAGAGATAGAGACAAAGATAGAGATAGAGATAGAGACAGCGACAGAGACAGAGACAGAGATAGAGATAGAGATAGAGACACAGATAGAGACAGAGATAGAGATAGAGATAGAGACAGAGACAGAGATAGAGACAGAGATAGAGATAGAGATAGAGACAAAGATAGGGATAGAGATAGAGACAGAGACAGAGATAGAGACAGAGATAGAGACAGAGATAGAGATAGAGATAGAGATAGAGATAGAGACAGAGACAGAGATAGAGACAGAGATAGAGATAGAGACAAAGATAGGGATAGAGATAGAGACAGAGACAGAGATAGAGATAGAGATAGAGACAGAGATAGAGATAGAGATAGAGACAGAGACAGAGATAGAGACAGAGATAGAGATAGAGACAAAGATAGGGATAGAGATAGAGACAGAGACAGAGAAAGAGATAGAGATAGAGATAGAGACAGAGATAGAGATAGAGACAGAGATAGAGATAGAGATAGAAATAGAGATAGAGACACAGATAGAGACAGAGATAGAGATAGAGACAAAGATAGGGATAGAGATAGAGACAGAGACAGAGACAGAGATAGAGATAGAGATAGAGACAGAGACAGAGATAGAGATAGAGATAGAGATAGAGATAGAGATAGAGATATAGACAGAGACAGAGATAGAGATAGAGATAGAGACAGAGATAGAGATAGAGATAGAGACAGAGATAGAGATAGAGATAGAGATAGAGATAGAGACAGAGACAGAGACAGAGACAGAGATAGAGATAGAGATAGAGATAGAGATAGAGATAGAGATAGAGACAGAGACAGAGACAGAGATAGAGACAGAGATAGAGACACAGATAGAGATAGAGATAGAGATAGAGATAGAGATAGAGATAGAGATAGAGATAGAGATAGAGACAGAGACAGAGATAGAGACAAAGATAGAGATAGAGATAGAGATAGAGATCGAGATAGAGATAGAGATAGAGGTAGAGATAGAGATAGAGATAGAGATAGAGACAGAGACAGAGATAGAGACAAAGATAGAGATAGAGATAGAGATAGAGATAGAGATAGAGATAGAGATAGAGGTAGAGATAGAGATAGAGATAGAGATAGAGATAGAGATAGAGATAGAGATAGAGATAGAGATAGAAATAGAAATAGAGATAGAGGTAGAGATAGAGACACAGATAGAGATAGAGATAGAGATAGAGATAGAGATAGAGACAAAGATAGAGATAGAGATAGAGATAGAGATAGAGATAGAGATAGAGATAGAGATAGAGGTAGAGATAGAGATAGAGATAGAGATAGAGATAGAGATAGAAATAGAAATAGAGATAGAGATAGAGATAGAGACACAGATAGAGATAGAGATAGAGATAGAGACAAAGATAGAGATAGAGATAGAGATAGAGATAGAGATAGAAAAAGAGATAGAGGTAGAGATAGAGATAGAGAGAGATAGAGATAGAGATAGAGATAGAGATAGAGATAGAGACAGAGATAGAGATAGAGATAGAGATAGAGATAGAGATAGAGATAGAGATAGAGATAGAGATAGAGACAGAAATAGAGACAGAGATAGAAATAGAGATAGAGACAGAGGTGGAGACAGGGACAGAGATAAAGATAGAGATAGAGATAGAGATTGGGATAGAGATAGGGATAGGTATAGAGATAGAGATAGGGATAGAGATAGGGATAGGGAAAGAGATATAGATAGGGATAGAGATAGAGATAGAGATAGAGATAGAGACAGAAATAGAGATAGAGATAGAGATAGACATAGAGATAGAGATAGAGATAGAGATAGCGATAGAGATAGAGACAAAGATAGAGATAGAGATAGAGACAGAGACAGAGACAGAGACAGAGATAGAGATAGAGATAGAGACACAGATAGAGACAGAGATAGAGATAGAGATAGAGACAGAGACAGAGATAGAGACAGAGATAGAGATAGAGACAAAGATAGGGATAGAGATAGAGACAGAGACAGAGATAGAGATAGAGATAGAGACAGAGAAAGAGATAGAGATAGAGACAGAGACAGAGATAGAGACAGAGATAGAGATAGAGATAGAGATAGAGACAAAGATAGGGATAGAGATAGAGACAGAGACAGAGACAGAGATAGAGATAGAGATAGAGATAGAGACAGAGATAGAGATAGAGATAGAGACAGAGATAGAGATAGAGATAGAAATAGAGATAGAGACACAGATAGAGACAGAGATAGAGATAGAGATAGAGATAGAGACAGAGACAGAGACAGAGATAGAGACAGAGACAGAGATAGAGATAGAGATAGAGACAGAGACAGAGACAGAGATAGAGACAGAGATAGAGACAGAGATAGAAATAGAGATAGAGATAGAGATAGAGACAGAGACAGAGACAGAGACAGAGATAGAGATAGAGACAGAGATAGAGATAGAGATAGAGATAGAGACAGAAATAGAGACAGAGATAGAAATAGAGATAGAGACAGAGGTGGAGACAGGGACAGAGATAAAGATAGAGATAGAGATAGAGATTGGGATAGAGATAGGGATAGGTATAGAGATAGAGATAGGGATAGAGATAGGGATAGGGATAGAGATATAGATAGGGATAGAGATAGAGATAGAGATAGAGATAGAGACAGAAATAGAGATAGAGATAGAGATAGACATAGAAATAGAGATAGAGATAGAGATAGCGATAGAGATAGAGACAAAGATAGAGATAGAGATAGAGACAGCGACAGAGACAGAGACAGAGATAGAGATAGAGATAGAGACACAGATAGAGACAGAGATAGAGATAGATATAGAGACAGAGACAGAGATAGAGACAGAGATAGAGATAGAGATAGAGACAAAGATAGGGATAGAGATAGAGACAGAGACAGAGATAGAGACAGAGATAGAGACAGAGATAGAGATAGAGATAGAGATAGAGATAGAGATAGAGACAGAGACAGAGATAGAGACAGAGATAGAGATAGAGACAAAGATAGGGATAGAGATAGAGACAGAGACAGAGATAGAGATAGAGATAGAGACAGAGATAGAGATAGAGATAGAGACAGAGACAGAGATAGAGACAGAGATAGAGATAGAGACAAAGATAGGGATAGAGATAGAGACAGAGACAGAGAAAGAGATAGAGATAGAGATAGAGACAGAGATAGAGATAGAGACAGAGATAGAGATAGAGATAGAAATAGAGATAGAGACACAGATAGAGACAGAGATAGAGATAGAGACAAAGATAGGGATAGAGATAGAGACAGAGACAGAGACAGAGATAGAGATAGAGATAGAGACAGAGACAGAGATAGAGATAGAGATAGAGACAGAGATAGAGATAGAGATAGAGACAGAGATAGAGATAGAGATAGAGATAGAGATAGAGACAGAGACAGAGACAGAGACAGAGATAGAGATAGAGATAGAGATAGAGATAGAGATAGAGATAGAGACAGAGACAGAGACAGAGATAGAGACAGAGATAGAGACAGAGATAGAGACAGAGATAGAGACAGAGACAGAGACAGAGATAGAGACAGAGACAGAGACAAAGATAGAGACAGAGATAGAGACAGAGATAGAGATAGAGATAGAGACAGAGATAGAGATAGAGATAGAGATAGAGACAGAGACAGAGACAGAGATAGAGATAGAGATAGAGATAGAGATAGAGATAGAGACAGAGACAGAGACAGAGATAGAGATAGAGACAGAGATAGAGATAGAGATAGAGACAGAGACAGAGACAGAGATAGAGACAGAGATAGAGATAGAGATAGAGATAGAGACAGAGACAGAGACAGAGATAGAGACAGAGATAGAGACAGAGATAGAAATAGAGATAGAGATAGAGATAGAGACAGAGACAGAGACAGAGATAGAGATAGAGACAGAGATAGAGATAGAGATAGAGACAGAAATAGAGACAGAGATAGAAATAGAGATAGAGACAGAGGTGGAGACAGGGACAGAGATAAAGATAGAGATAGAGATAGAGATTGGGATAGAGATAGGGATAGGTATAGAGATAGAGATAGGGATAGAGATAGGGATAGGGATAGAGATATAGATAGGGAAAGAGATAGAGATAGAGATAGAGACAGAAATAGAGATAGAGATAGAGATAGTCATAGAGATAGAGATAGAGATAGAGATAGCGATAGAGATAGAGACAAAGATAGAGATAGAGATAGAGACAGCGACAGAGACAGAGATAGAGATAGAGATAGAGACACAGATAGAGACAGAGATAGAGATAGAGATAGAGCCAGAGACAGAGATAGAGACAGAGATAGAGACAGAGATAGAGATAGAGATAGAGACAGAGACAGAGATAGAGACAGAGATAGAGATAGAGACAAAGATAGGGATAGAGATAGAGACAGAGACAGAGATAGAGATAGAGATAGAGACAGAGATAGAGATAGAGATAGAGATAGAGACAGAGACAGAGATAGAGACAGAGATAGAGATAGAGACAAAGATAGGGATAGAGATAGAGACAGAGACAGAGACAGAGATAGAGATAGAGATAGAGACAGAGATAGAGATAGAGACAGAGATAGAGATAGAGATAGAAATAGAGATAGAGACACAGATAGAGACAGAGATAGAGATAGAGACAAAGATAGGGATAGAGATAGAGACAGAGACAGAGACAGAGATAGAGATATAGATAGAGACAGACAGAGATAGAGATAGAGATAGAGATAGAGATAGAGACAGAGACAGAGATAGAGATAGAGATAGAGACAGAGATAGAGATAGAGATAGAGACAGAGATAGAGATAGAGATAGAGATAGAGATAGAGACAGAGACAGAGACAGAGACAGAGATAGAGATAGAGATAGAGATAGAGATAGAGATGGAGATAGAGACAGAGACAGAGACAGAGATAGAGACAGAGATAGAGACAGAGATAGAGACAGAGATAGAGACAGAGATAGAGACAGAGACAGAGACAAAGATAGAGACAGAGATAGAGACAGAGATAGAGACAGAGATAGAGACAGAGACAGAGACAGAGATAGAGACAGAGATAGAGATAGAGATAGAGATAGAGATAGAGATAGAGATAGAGACAGAGACAGAGACAGAGACAGAGATAGAGATAGAGATAGAGATAGAGACAGAGATAGATATAGAGACAGAGATAGAGACAGAGATAGAGACAGAGATAGAGACAGAGACAGTCAGAGATAGAGACAGAGATAGAGACAGAGACAGAGATAGAGACTGAGACAGAGATAGAGACAGAGACAGAGATAGAGATAGAGACAGAGATAGAGACAGAGACAGAGATAGAGACAGAGATAGAGACAGAGATAGAGACAGAGACAGAGACAGAGATAGAGACAGAGACAGAGACAGAGATAGAGATAGAGACAGAGATAGAGACAGAGACAGAGATAGAGACAGAGATAGAGACAGAGATAGAGACAGAGACAGAGACAGAGATAGAGACAGAGACAGAGACAGAGATAGAGACAGAGATAGAGACAGAGATATAGACAGAGATAGAGACAGAGACAGAGACAGAGATAGAGACAGAGATAGAGACAGAGATAGAGACAGAGACAGAGACAGAGATAGAGATAGAAATAGAGATAGAGATAGAGATAGAGACAAAGATAGAGATAGAGATAGAGATAGAGACAGAGATAGAGATAGAGATAGAGATAGAGACAGAGATAGAGATAGAGATAGAGATAGAGACAGAGACAGAGACAGAGATAGAGATAGAGATAGAGATAGAGATAGAGATAGAGATAGAGACAGAGACAGAGACAGAGATAGAGATAGAGACAGAGATAGAGATAGAGATAGAGACAGAGACAGAGACAGAGATAGAGATAGAGACAGAGATAGAGATAGAGATAGAGACAGAGACAGAGACAGAGATAGAGATAGAGACAGAGATAGAGATAGAGATAGAGATAGCGACAGAAATAGAGACAGAGATAGAAATAGAAATAGAGACACAGGTGGAGACAGGGACAGAGATAAAGATAGAGATAGAGATAGAGATTGGGATAGAGATAGGGATAGGTATAGAGATAGAGATAGGGATAGAGATAGGGATAGGGAAAGAGATATAGATAGGGATAGAGATAGAGATAGAGATAGAGATAGAGACAGAAATAGAGATAGAGATAGAGATAGACATAGAGATAGAGATAGAGATAGAGATAGCGATAGAGATAGAGACAAAGATAGAGATAGAGATAGAGACAGAGACAGAGACAGAGATAGAGATAGAGATAGAGACACAGATAGAGACACAGATACAGATAGAGATAGAGACAGAGACAGAGATAGAGACAGAGATAGAGATAGAGACAAAGATAGGATAGAGATAGAGACAGAGACAGAGATAGAGATAGAGATAGAGACAGAGAAAGAGATAGAGATAGAGACAGAGACAGAGACAGAGACAGAGATAGAGATAGAGATAGAGATAGAGACAAAGATAGGGATAGAGATAGAGACAGAGACAGAGACAGAGATAGAGATAGAGATAGAGATAGAGACAGAGATAGAGATAGAGATAGAGACAGAGATAGAGATAGAGATAGAAATAGAGATAGAGACACAGATAGAGACAGAGATAGAGATAGAGATAGAGATAGAGACAGAGACAGAGACAGAGATAGAGACAGAGACAGAGATAGAGATAGAGATAGAGACAGAGACAGAGACAGAGATAGAGACAGAGATAGAGACAGAGATAGAAATAGAGATAGAGATAGAGATAGAGACAGAGACAGAGATAGAGATAGAGACAGAGATAGAGATAGAGATAGAGATAGAGACAGAGACAGAAATAGAGACAGAGATAGAAATAGAGATAGAGACAGAGGTGGAGACAGGGACAGAGATAAAGATAGAGATAGAGATAGAGATTGGGATAGAGATAGGGATAGGTATAGAGATAGAGATAGGGATAGAGATAGGGATAGGGATAGAGATATAGATAGGGATAGAGATAGAGATAGAGATAGAGATAGAGACAGAAATAGAGATAGAGATAGAGATAGACATAGAGATAGAGATAGAGATAGAGATAGCGATAGAGATAGAGACAAAGATAGAGATAGAGATAGAGACAGCGACAGAGACAGAGACAGAGATAGAGATAGATATAGAGACACAGATAGAGACAGAGATAGAGATAGAGATAGAGACAGAGACAGAGATAGAGACAAGATAGGGATAGAGATAGAGACAGAGACAGAGATAGAGATAGAGATAGAGACAGAGATAGAGATAGAGATAGAGACAGAGACAGAGATAGAGACAGAGATAGAGATAGAGACAAAGATAGGGATAGAGATAGAGACAGAGACAGAGAAAGAGATAGAGATAGAGATAGAGACAGAGATAGAGATAGAGACAGAGATAGAGATAGAGATAGAAATAGAGATAGAGACACAGATAGAGACAGAGATAGAGATAGAGACAAAGATAGGGATAGAGATAGAGACAGAGACAGAGACAGAGATAGAGATAGAGATAGAGACAGAGACAGAGATAGAGATAGAGATAGAGATAGAGACAGAGACAGAGATAGAGATAGAGATAGAGACAGAGATAGAAATAGAGATAGAGACAGAGATAGAGATAGAGATAGAGATAGAGATAGAGACAGAGACAGAGACAGAGACAGAGATAGAGATAGAGATAGAGATAGAGATAGAGATAGAGATAGAGACAGAGACAGAGACAGAGATAGAGACAGAGATAGAGACAGAGATAGAGACAGAGATAGAGACAGACACAGAGACAGAGATAGAGACAGAGACAGAGACAAAGATAGAGACAGAGATAGAGACAGAGATAGAGACAGAGATAGAGACAGAGACAGAGACAGAGATAGAGACAGAGATAGAGATAGAGATAGAGATAGAGATAGCGACAGAGACAGAGACAGAGACAGAGATAGAGATAGAGATAGAGACAGAGATAGATATAGAGACAGAGATAGAGACAGAGATAGAAACAGAGATAGAAATAGAGATAGAGACACAGATAGAGACAGAGATAGAGATAGAGACAAAGATAGGGATAGAGATAGAGACAGAGACAGAGACAGAGATAGAGATAGAGATAGAGACAGAGACAGAGATAGAGATAGAGATAGAGATAGAGACAGAGACAGAGATAGAGATAGAGATAGAGACAGAGATAGAAATAGAGATAGAGACAGAGATAGAGATAGAGATAGAGATAGAGATAGAGATAGAGATAGAGACAGAGACAGAGACAGAGACAGAGATAGAGATAGAGATAGAGATAGAGATAGAGATAGAGATAGAGACAGAGACAGAGACAGAGATAGAGACAGAGATAGAGACAGAGATAGAGACAGAGATAGAGACAGACACAGAGACAGAGATAGAGACAGAGACAGAGACAAAGATAGAGACAGAGATAGAGACAGAGATAGAGACAGAGATAGAGACAGAGACAGAGACAGAGATAGAGACAGAGATAGAGATAGAGATAGAGATAGAGATAGCGACAGAGACAGAGACAGAGACAGAGATAGAGATAGAGATAGAGACAGAGATAGATATAGAGACAGAGATAGAGACAGAGA
This sequence comes from Megaustenia siamemsis, assembly GCA_032433765.1. Taxonomy (NCBI): domain Eukaryota; kingdom Metazoa; phylum Mollusca; class Gastropoda; order Stylommatophora; family Ariophantidae; genus Megaustenia; species Megaustenia siamemsis. The sequence goes on along the minus strand of JAVIAB010000047.1, from coordinate 98,673,988 downwards.
TAGAAACAGAGATAGAGACAGAGACAGAGACAGAGATAGAGACAGAGATAGAGACAGAGACAGAGATAGAGACAGAGACAGAGATAGAGACAGAGACATAGATAGAGATAGAGACAGAGATAGAGACAGAGACAGAGATAGAGACAGAGATAGAGACAGAGATAGAGACAGAGACAGAGATAGAGACAGAGACAGAGACAGAGATAGAGATAGAGACAGAGATAGAGACAGAGACAGAGATAGAGACAGAGATAGAGACAGAGATAGAGACAGAGACAGAGACAGAGATAGAAACAGAGACAGAGACAGAGATAGAGACAGAGATAGAGACAGAGATATAGACAGAGATAGAAACAGAGACAGAGACAGAGATAGAGACAGAGATAGAGACAGAGATAGAGACAGAGATAGAGATAGAGACAGAGATAGAGATAGAGATAGAGATAGCGACAGAAATAGAGACAGAGATAGAAATAGAAATAGAGACAGAGGTGGAGACAGGGACAGAGATAAAGATAGAGATAGAGATAGAGATTGGGATAGAGATAGGGATAGGTATAGAGATAGAGATAGGGATAGAGATAGGGATAGGGAAAGAGATATAGATAGGGATAGAGATAGAGATAGAGATAGAGATAGAGACAGAGATAGAGACAGAGATAGAGACAGAGATAGAGATAGAGATAGAGACAGAGATAGAGATAGAGATAGAGACAGAGATAGAGATAGAGATAGAGACAGAGATAGAGATAGAGATAGAGACAGAGATAGAGACAGAGATAGAGATAGAGATAGAAATAGAGATATAGACAGAGATAGAGACAGGGACAGAGATAAAGATAGAGATAGAGACAGAGATAGGGATAGAGATAGAGATAGGGATAGAGATAGAGATAGAGATAGAGATAGAGATAGAGATAGAGATAGAGATAGAGATAGAGATAGGGATAGAGATAGAGACAGAGATAGGGATAGAGATAGAGATAGAGATAGGGATAGAGATAGAGATAGGGATAGAGATAGAGATAGAGATAGAGATAGAGATAGAGATAGAGATAGGGATAGAGACAGAGATAGAGATAGAGATAGGGATAGAAATAGAGATAGGGATAGAGATAGAGATAGAGATAGAGATAGGGATAGAGATAGAGATAGGGATAGAGATAGAGATAGAGATAGAGATAGGGATAGAGATAGAGATATGGATAGAGATAGAGATAGAGATAGAGATAGGGATAGAGATAGAGATAGGGATAGAGATAGAGACAAAGATAGAGATATAGATAGAGATAGAGATAGGGATAGAGATAGAGATAGAGATAGAGATAGGGATAGAGATAGAGATAGAGATAGAGATAGAGATAGAGATAGAGATAGAGATAGAGATAGGGATAGGGATAGAGATAGAGATAGAGATAGGGATAGAGATAGGGATATGGATAGAGATAGAGATAGAGATAGAGATAGAGATAGAGATAGAGATAGAGATAGAGATAGGGATAGGGATAGAGATAGAGATAGAGATAGAGATAGAGATAGAGATAGAGATAGGGATAGGGATAGAGATAGAGATAGAGATAGAGATAGAGATAGAGATAGGGGGGGGGGGGGGTCGACGACGCGTTTTCGAAAACTGGTCTTTGTTAATTTCATGGAGAATTAGAGGGGCACAGGAGGGCAGCGGGGAGAATTAGAGGGGCAGAGGGCAGCGGGGAGAATTAGAGGGGCAGAGGAGGACAGCGTGGAGAATTAGAGGGGCAGAGGAGGGCAGCGGGGAGAATTAGAGGGGCAGAGGAGGGCAGCGGGGAGAATTAGAGGGGCAGAATAGGGCAGCGGGGAGAATTAGAGTGGCATGGGAGGACAGCGGGGGAGAATTAGAGGGGCAGAAGAGGGCAGCGGGGAGAATTAGAGGGGCAGAGGAGGACAGCGTGGAGAATTAGAGGGGCAGAGGAGGGCAGCGGGGAGAATTAGAGGGGCAGAGGAGGGCAGCGGGGAGGATTAGAGTGGTAGAGGAGGGCAGCGGGGAGAATTCGAGGGGCAGAGGAGGACAGTGGGAGAATTAGAGGGGCAGAGGAGGGCAGCGGGGAGAATTAGAGGGGCAGAAGAGGGCAGCGAGGAGAATTAGAGGGGCAGAAGAGGGCAGCGAGGAGAATTAGTGGAGCAGATGAGGACAGCGGGGATAATTAGAGGGGCAGAATAGGGCAGCGGGGAGAATTAGAGGGGCAGAGGAGGACAGCGGGGAGAATTAGAGAGGCAGAAGAGGGCAGCGGGAGAATTAGAGGGGCAGAGGAGGACAGCGGGGAGAATTAGAGGGGCAGAATAGGGCAGCGGGGAGAATTAGAGTGGCATGGGAGGACAGCGGGGGAGAATTAGAGGGGCAGAAGAGGGCAGCGGGGAGAATTAGAGGGGCAGAGGAGGACAGCGTGGAGAATTAGAGGGGCAGAGGAGGGCAGCGGGGAGAATTAGAGGGGCAGAGGAGGGCAGCGGGGAGAATTAGAGTGGTAGAGGAGGGCAGCGGGGAGAATTAGAGGGCAGAGGAGGACAGTGGGAGAATTAGAGGGGCAGAGGAGGGCAGCGGGGAGAATTAGAGGGGCAGAAGAGGGCAGCGAGGAGAATTAGAGGGGCAGAAGAGGGCAGCGAGGAGAATTAGTGGAGCAGATGAGGACAGCGGGGATAATTAGAGGGGCAGAATAGGGCAGCGGGGAGAATTAGAGGGGCAGAGGAGGGCAGCGGGGAGAATTAGAGGGGCAACGGAGGGCAGCGGGGAGAATTAGAGGGGCAGAGGAGGACAGCGGGAAGAATTACAGGGGCAGAGGAGGACAGCGGGGAGAATTAGAGGGGCAGAAGAGGGCAGCGGGGAGAATTAGAGGGGCAGAGGAGGGCAGCGGGGAGAATTAGCGGGGCATAGGAGAGCAGCGGGGAGAATTAGAGGGGCAGAGGTTGACAGCGGGGAGAATTAGAGGGGCAGAAGAGGGCAGCGAGGAGAATTAGAGGGGCAGAGCAGGACAGCGGGGAGAATTAGAGGGGCAGAGGAAGGCAGCGGGGATAATTAGAGGGGCAGAGGAAGGCAGCGGGGATAATTAGAGGGGCAGAAGAGGGCAGCGAGGAGAATTAGTGGGGCAGATGAGGACATCGGGGATAATTAGAGGGGCAGAAGAGGGCAGCGAGGAGAATTAGAGGGGCAGCGGAGGGCAGCGGGGAGAATTAGAGGGGCAGAGGAGGACAGCGGGAAGAATTAGAGGGGCAGAGGAGGACAGCGGGGAGAATTAGAGGGGCAGAGGAGGACAGCGGGAAGAATTAGAGGTGCGGAAGAGGGCAACGAGGAGAATTAGAGGGGCAGAGGAGGACAGCGGGGAGAATTAGAGGGGCAGAAGAGGGCAGCGGGGAGAATTAGAGGGGCAGCGGAAGGCAGCGGGGAGAATTAGAGGGGCAGAGGAGGACAGCGGGGAGAATTAGAGGGGCAGAGAAGGACAGCGGGGAGAATTAGAGGGGCAGAAGAGGACAGCGGGGAGAATTAGAGGGTCAGAAGAGGGCTGCGAGGAGAATTAGAGGGGCAGAGTAGGACAGCGGGGAGAATTAGAGGGGCAGAGGAGGGCAGCGGGGAGAATTAGAGGGGCAGAAGAGGGCAGCGAGGAGAATTAGAGGGGCAGAAGAGGGCAGCGAGGAGAATTAGTGGGGCAGATGAGGACATCGAGGATAATTAGAGGGGCAAAAGAGGGCAGCGAGGAGAATTAGAGGGGCAGCGGAGGGCAGCGGGGAGAATTAGAGGGGCAGAGGAGGACACCGGGAAGAATTAGAGGGGCAGAGGAGGACAGCGGGGAGAATTAGAGGGGCAGAGGAGGACAGCGGGGAGAGTTAGAGGGGCAGAAGAGGGCAGCGAGGAGAATTAGAGGGGCAGAGGAGGACAGAGGGGAGAATTAGAGGGGCAGAAGAGGGCAGCGAGAAAAATTTGAGGGGCAGAGGAGGACAGCGGGGAGAATTAGATCGGCAGAGGAGGACAGCGGGGAGAATTAGAGGGGCAGAAGAGGGCAGCGAGGAGAATTAGAGGGGCAGAAGAGGACAGCGTGGAGAATTAGAGGCGCAGAGGAGGACAGCGGGGAGAATTAGAGGGGCAGAAGAGGGAAGCGAGGAGAATTAGAGGGCAGAGGAGGACAGCGGGGAGAATTAGAGGGGCAGAAGATGGCAGCGAGGAGAATTAGAGGGGCAGAGGAGGACAGCGGGGAGAATTAGAGGGGCAGAGGAGAACAGCGGGGAGAATTAGAGGGGTAGAGGAGGACAGCGGGGAGAGTTAGAGGGGCAGAGGAGGAAAGTGGGGAGAGTTAGAGGGGCAGAGGATGACAGCTGCGAGAGTTAGAGGGGCAGAGGAGGGCAGCGGGGAGAGATAGAGGGGCAGAGGAGGACAGCGGGGAGAGATAGAGGTTAGCGATTGAATAGTTCTAGAATAGAAGAGTACTGCGATAGAAGAGTACTGCGATAGAAGAGTACTGCGATAGTAGAGTACTGCGATAGAAGAGTACTGCAATAGATGAGTACTGCGATAGAAAAGTACAGCGATAGAAGAGTACTGCGATAGAAAAGTACTGCACAGAAGAGTACTGTGATAGAAGAGTACTGCGATAGAAAAGCACTGCATAGAAGAATTCTGCAATAGAAGAGTACTGCGACAAAAGAGCACTGCATAGAAGAGTACTGCATAGAAGAGTACTGCATAGAAGAGTACTGCATAGAAGAGTACTGCAATAGAAGAGTACTGCGATAGAAGAGTACTGCGATAAAAGAGCACTGCATAAAAGAGTACTGCGATAGAAGAGTACTGCATAGAAGAGTACTGTGATAGGAGAGTACTGCGATAGAAGAGCACTGCATAGAAGAGTACTGCGATAGAAGAGCACTGCATAGAAGAGTACTGCATAGAAGAGTACTGCAATAGATGAGTACTGCGATAGAAGAGTACAGCGATAGAAGAGTACTGCCTAGAAGAGTACTGCAATAGAAGAGTACTGCATAGAAGAGTACTGCGATAGAAGAGTACTGCGATAGAAGAGTACTGCATAGAAGAGTACTGCGATAGAAGACCACTGCATAGAAGAGTACTGCATAGGAGAGTACTGCGATAAAAGTGTACTGTGATAGAAGAGTACTGCATAGGAGAGTACTGCGATAAAAGTGTACTGCGATAGAAGAGTACTGCATAGGAGAGTACTGCGATAAAAGTGTACTGTGATAGAAGAGGACTAGACAAGAAGAGTACTGCAAATAAAAGAGTACTGCGATTGAAGAGTACTGCAATAGAAGAGTACTGTGATAGAAGAGTGATGTGATAGACGAGTACTGTGATAGAAGAGTACTGTGATAAAAGAGTACTGTGATAGACAGGTACTGTAATAAAAAAAAGTACTGTGATAGAAGAGTACTTTGATAGAAGAGTACTGTGATAAAAGAGTACTGGACTAGAAGAGTACTGCGATAGAAGAGTACTGTGATAGAAGAGTACTGTGATAGAACAGTACTGTGATAGAAGAGTACTGAGATAGAAGAGTACTGTGATAGAAGAGTACTAGACCAGAAGAGTACTGTGATAGAAGAGTACTAGACCAGAAGAGTACTGCGATAGAAGAGTACTGGACCAGAAGAGTACAGCAATAGAAGAGTACTAGACCAGAAGAGTACTGAGATAGAAGTGTACTGCGATAGAAGAGTACTGCGATAGAAGAGTACTAACCAGGAAAAGAGTACTGCGATGAAAGGGTATTAGCCTAGAAGAGTACTGCAATAGAAGAGTACTGTGATAGAAGAGTACTGAGATAGAAGAGTACTACTACAGAAAAGTACTACAATAGAAGAGTACTAGACAGGGAGTCAACTTGACATGAAAACAGATCAAACGATAGATTCTTACACTCTTAGACACCTACACTCTTAGACACTTACACTCTTAGACACTTACATTCGTAGACACTTACACTCTTAGACACATACACTCGTAGACACTTACACTCTTAAACACTTACACTTGTAGACACTTACACTCTTAGACACTTACACTCTTAGACACTTACACTCTTAGACACTTACACTCTTAGACACTTACACTCGTAGACACCTACACTCGCAGACACCTACACTCGTAGACACCTACACTACTGGACACTTACAATCTTAGACACTTACACTCGTAGACACTTACACTCGTAGACACTTACACTCGTAGACACATACACTCGTAGACACTTACACTCTTAGACACTTACATTCTTAGACACTTACACTCTTAGACACTTACACTCGTAGACACTTACACTCGTAGACACTTACACTCTTAGACACTTACACTCGTAGACACTTACACTCTTAGACACTTACTCTTAGACACTTACTCTTAGACACTTACACTCTTAGACACTTACACTCTTAGACACTTACACTCTTAGACACTTACATTCTTAGACACTTATATTCTTAGATACTTATGTTCTTAGACACTTACACGCTTAGACACTTACACCCGTGGATATGGCACCTGATGATGATGGATTGCATTTTTCTTATAGTAACTCACACAGCTCCTGTCCCCACATAATAATAATAATCATTCAAAATTCAAATAGTAATTCATTTGTGTTCGTCTGCCACTCACATACACCAAACCCCACATACATCCCCACACACGTATAAAATCAACATGAACAATCCACTTACGTCAAAGATTGTTTCTCTCAATCTTACACGAGTAGTTCCGCTTGTGCTCACGTTTATCCTAACCGAGGCTGGAGCAATATAACACGGGCTGTCTATACATAACTTTTTTGTTTGAAGAGCCGTTTAAAAAAAAGAAGCTATTTTCGACTCAGCTGTGCCTTTTTAAGTGAAGAACTTTTAAAATGATGAGTTGAACTTTATCATCCTCCTCCTCATTGTGACTTTCCTCTCAACAATTACTGGCTAGGGGAAGGAGGCGGTTCACCTGGGCGCCATGTATGGGAAATGATATGGAGGAGGAGAGGGTTGAGGGAGGGGTCCTGTGAGAATTCTTCCTTCCTCTGTAATCACAGTTTTAGCCAGCACGACTGGTAGGGCCATACTTGGCGAGGGCTGAGGAGTGGTAGCCAGACAGCTCAGACCTGCCGGGCGTGATGAATCATGGGATACTGCTGAACATGGCAACCAGTGAGTTCTCTTGGCGATGGGTCACGTGGTATGTAAATTTGCTTCAGTAGGTCTGGCAGCCTCTAGACTTTCTAGCCAGTTGAGAAATTTGCCATCAAATGTTTTTTTTTTTTTTTTTGTTTTTAACTTTCTGTAAATTAGGATGTCAACTGTGCTAGTCGTTATGTCACTGTGAATGTTATGTCACTGTTAATGTTGTGTTACTGTTAATGGTGTGTCACTGTGAATGTTATGTCACTGTGAATATTACGTCACTGTTAATGTGATGTCACTGTTAATGTGATGTCACTGTTAATGGTATGTCACTGTTAATGTTATGTCATTGTTAATGTGATGTCACTGTTAATGTTATGTCACTGTGAATGTTATGTTATTGTTAATGTTATGTCACTGTTAATGTTATGTCATTGTTAATGTTATGTCATTGTTAATGTTATGTCATTGTTAATGTTATGTCACTATGAATGTTATGTCACTGTTAATGTTATGTCACTATGAATGTTATGTCATTGTTAATGTTATGTCATTGTTAATGTTATGTCATTGTTAATGTTATGTCACTGTTAATGTTATGTCATTGTTAATGTTATGTCATTGTTAATGTTATGTCACTGTTCATGTTATGTCATTGTTAATGTTATGTCACTGTTAATGTTATGTCACTATTAATGTTATGTCACTGTTAATGTTATGTCACTGTTAATGTGATGTCACTGTTAATGTGATGTCACTGTTAATGTTGTGTCACTGTTAATGTTATGTCACTGTTAATGTTGTGTCACTGTTAATGTTATGTCACTGTTAACGTTGTGTCACTGTTAATGTTGTGTCACTGTTAATGTTGTGTCACTGTTAATGTTGTGTCACTGTTAATGTTGTGTCACTGTTAATGTTATGTCACTGTTAATGTTGTGTCACTGTTAATGTAAAGTCACTGTTAATGTTGTGTCACTGTTCATGTTATGTCACTGTTAGTGTTGTGTCACTGTTAATGTTATGTCACTGTTAATGTTGTGTCACTGTTAATGTTTTGTCACTGTTAATGTTATGTCACTGTTAATGTTGTGTCACTGTTAATGTTATGGCACTGTTAATGTTGTGTCACTGTTAATGTTATGTTACTGTTAATATTAAATCACTGTTAATGTTATGTCACTGTTAATGTTGTGTCACTGTTAATGTTGTGTCACTGTGAATGGTGTGTCACTGTTAATGTTGTGTCACTGTGAATGGTTTGTCACTGTGAATGTTATGTCATTGTTAATGTTGTGTCACTGTCGATGTTATGTCACTGTTGATGTTATGTCACTGTTAATGTTATGTCACTGTTAATGTTGTGTCACTGTTAATGTTATGTCACTGTTAATGTTATGTCACTATTAATGTTATGTCACTGTTAATGTTATGTCACTGTTAATGTTATGTCACTGTTAATGTTATGTCACTGTTAATGTTATGTCACTGTGATTGTTGTGTCATTGTAAATGTTGTGTGACTGTTAATGGTGTGTCATTGTTAATGTTGTGTCATTGTTAATGTTGTGTCACTGTTAATGTTATGTCATTGTTAATGTTGTGTCATTGTTAATGTTGTGTCATTGTTAATGTTATGTCACTGTTAATGTTACGTCACTATGAATTTTACTTCACTATAAGTGTTACGTCACTATAAGTGTTACGTCACTATAAGTGTTACGTCACTATTAGTGTTACGTCACTATAAATTTTATGGCACTATAAATGTTACGTAACTATAAATGTTGCGTCATTATAAGTGTTACGTCACTATAAATGTTACGTCACTATAAATATTACGTAACTATAAATGTTGCGTCATTATAAGTGTTACGCCACTATAAATGTTACGTAACTATAAATGTTGCGTCATTATAAGTGTTACGTCACTATAAATGTTACGTCACTATAAAAGTTACGTTACTATAAATGTTACGTAACTATAAATGTTGCGTCATTATAAGTGTTGCGTCACTATAAATGTTACGTCACTATAAATGTTACGTTACTATAAATGTTGCGTCATTATCGTGTTATGTCACTATAAATGTTATTGAGTTATTGAGTTATTGAGTTATTGAGTTATGTGCGGGTCATCATCATTGCACTCCGAACATGTCCATAGGTGCTCAGATCCCCTCCTCAGCAATTCCCGCAGTGTCCAGCGACTGACGACTCCAGTTCTATGTTGGTTGATAAGTCTTCTTACACGGCCACTAAGTTTCTCATTTCTGGCTGTGCCCATCTTAACTCCCATTTCCATCATCCGAAGAAGTGACGTGGATCTGTGTTTGTCGAAGTCCTGTGCTCTTCCAACATCTCGGAGGGCATTTAAGATGTTCTCCCGATCCATTGGTTGCTCGTCCTCAACGACAGTGTAGCTAGCCAACCTGTCCGCTCTTTCATTTCCCCGTACTCCCGCATGTCCCGGGACATAGACAAAGGTGACCTTACGTATTTTGGATTTCTGCAACGACTCTACCCATTGCATGCGTACAGAGCTCGCCTTCACTTTTTTTATCATGCTCATCGAATCACTCAGTATACATGCGTGGGTGTAGTCTTGTGACTCTAACCATTTGAATGCCTTGGTCACTGCCATCGCCTCCTTTGTCATGCTACTCGTGGTCACGACGTATGCACCACTGTCTTGTTTGACTATTCTGCCTGCCGAGCGTGCTGTAAATGCCCATGCACTTCTTTGGTGTCCTATTACAGATCCGTCTGTATAGATGACTTCATATTTCTTCTCTGTGTTATCCCAGATGAGACCATTGACCTCGGCATTAACCACGACCGGGTTCTGTTCCCTACTTTTCCTGTTGAGTGTGACAATACACGAGAGAGTCTCCTTGAATGGACACCATTGACGTTGGTCTTGGTGTTGTTAGTGTTGGTTTTGTTGGTGTTAGTGTTGTTGGTGGTGTTAGTGTTGTTGGTGGTGTTAGTGTTGTTGGTGTTGTTAGTGTTGGTGGTGTTAGTGTTGTTGGTGTTGTTAGTGTTGATGTTGTTAGTGTTGGTGTTGTTAGTGTTGGTGGTGTTAGTGTTGTTGGTGTTGTTAGTGTTGATGTTGTTAGTGTTGGTGTTGTTAGTGTTGGTGTTGTTATTGTTGGTGGTGTTAGTGTTGTTGGTGTTGTTAGTGTTGGTTTTGTTGGTGTTAGTGTTGGTGGTGTTAGTGTTGGTTTTGTTGGTGTTAGTGTTGGTGTTGTTAGTGTTGGTGGTGTTAGTGTTGGTTTTGTTGGTGTTAGTGTTGTTGGTGTTGTTAGTGTTGGTGTTGTTAGTGTTAGTGTTGGTGTTGTTAGTGTTGGTGTTGTTAGTGTTGGTGGTGTTAGTGTTGGTGTTGTTAGTGTTGGTGGTGTTAGTGTTGTTGGTGTTAGTGTTAGTGTTGGTGTTGTTAGTGTTGGTGGTGTTAGTGTTGTTGGTGTTAGTGTTGGTGGTGTTAGTGTTGTTGGTGTTAGTGTTGGTGGTGTTAGTGTTGTTGGTGTTAGTGTTGGTGTTGTTAGTATTGGTTTTGTTGGTGTTAGTGTTGTTGGTGTTAGTGTTGGTGGTGTTAGTGTTGTTGGTGTTAGTGTTGGTAGTGTTAGTGTTGGTGGTGTTAGTGTTGGTGTTGTTAGTATTGTTTTGTTGGTGTTAGTGTTGTTGGTGTTGTTTTGTTGGTGTTGTTAGTGTTGGTGGTGTTAGTGTTGGTTTCGTTGGTGTTAGTGTTGTTGGTGGTGTTAGTGTTGGTGGTGTTAGTGTTGGTTTTGTTGGTGTTAGTGTTGTTGGTGGTGTTAGTGTTGGTTTTGTTGGTGTTAGTGTTGTTGGTGTTGTTTTGTTGGTGTTGTTAGTGTTGGTGTTGTTAGTGTTAGTGTTGTTGGTGTTGTTAGTGTTGGTGTTGGTGTTGTTAGTGTTAGTGTTGGTGTTGTTAGTGTTGGTGGTGTTAGTGTTGGTGTTGTTAGTGTTGGTGTTGGTGTTGTTAGTGTTAGTGTTGTTGGTGTTGTTAGTGTTAGTGTTGGTGTTGTTAGTGTTAGTGTTGGTGTTGTTAGTGTTAGTGTTAGTGTTAGTGTTGTTGGTGTGTTAGTGTTAGTGTTGGTGTTGTTAGTGTTAGTGTTAGTGTTGTTGGTGTTAGTGTTGGTGTTGGTGTTGTTAGTGTTAGTGTTGTTGGTGTTGTTAGTGTTAGTGTTGGTGTTGTTAGTGTTAGTGTTGGTGTTGTTAGTGTTAGTGTTGGTGTTGTTAGTGTTAGTGTTAGTGTTGTTGGTGTTGTTAGTGTTAGTGTTGGTGTTGTTAGTGTTAGTGTTGGTGTTGTTAGTGTTAGTGTTGGTGTTGTTAGTGTTAGTGTTAGTGTTGTTGGTGTTGTTAGTGTTAGTGTTGGTGTTGTTAGTGTTAGTGTTGGTGTTGTTAGTGTTGGTGGTGTTAGTGTTGGTGTTGTTAGTGTTGGTGTTGTTAGTGTTGGTGTTGTTAGTGTTGGTGGTGTTAGTGTTGGTGGTGTTAGTGTTGTTGTTGTTAGTGTTGGTGTTGGTGTTGTTAGTGTTAGTGTTGGTGTTGTTAGTGTTGGTGGTGTTAGTGTTGGTGTGTTAGTGTTGTTGTTGTTAGTGTTGGTGTTGGTGTTGTTAGTGTTAGTGTTGGTGTTGTTAGTGTTGGTGGTGTTAGTGTTGGTGGTGTTAGTGTTGTTGTTGTTAGTGTTAGTGTTGGTGTTGTTAGTGTTAGTGTTAGTGTTGTTGGTGTTGTTAGTGTTAGTGTTGGTGTTGTTAGTGTTAGTGTTGGTGTTGTTAGTGTTGGTGTTGTTAGTGTTGGTGTTGTTTTGTTGGTGTTGTTAGTGTTGGTGTTGTTTTGTTAGCGTTGTTTGTGTTGGTGTTTTATTTTTTATTGATGTTCTTATTGCTGTTGTTGTTGCTGTTGTTGGTTATGTTCTAGTCTACATAATCACATCAAAGATGAACGGGTGACCTTGACACGGTTATCTCAGCAGTGACGATCACAGACGGTGCCACCTAAGCTGGCTCGCGACAGCGACCCTCAACAACACGGCGACCCGATGACATATCGTGGTATCTATTGAATGCTGGGAAATTAGCTTCACCTGGTGTAAATGTTTACAAATATCGCAGTTTACGCGGTGTAAATGTTTAAATAAAAGCAAGGCTTTACCTGTGCCATGTACGTGGGAGTGACGTGTTCCAGGGGAGGTAATAGGTGTCATTATAAATAAACACAATACGTGAGTCTGTGAGATTTGTCTGGACTTCCGGGAAGTCAATTATGGGGAATGTGAAGCTCTTGCATGGGTTTTTATTTGATTTAGCAGATTCAGTGATATACAGGTAACCTCATAGCAATGTATAGGTAAGCTCATAGCAATATATAGGTAAGCTCATAGCAATATGCAGGTCAGCTCATAGCAATATACAGGTAAGCTCATAGCAATATACAGGTCAGCTCATAGCAATATGCAGGTCAGCTCATAGCAAAATACAGGTAAGCTCATAGCAATATACAGGTAAGCTCATAGCAATATGCAGGTCAGCTCATAGCAATATACAGGTAAGCTCATAGCAATATGCAGGTCAGCTCATAGCAATATACAGGTAAGCTCATAGCAATATACAGGTAAGCTCATAGCAATATACAGGTAAGCTCATAGCAATATACAGGTCAGCTCATAGCAATATACAGAATATACAGGTAACCTCATAGCAATATACAGGTCAGCTCATAGCAATATACAGGTAAGCTCATAGCAATATACAGAATATACAGGTAACCTCATAGCAATATACAGGTCAGCTCATAGCAATATACAGGTAACCTCATAGCAATATACAGGTCAGCTCATAGCAATATACAGGTAACCTCATAGCTCTATACAGAATATACAGGTAACCTCATAGCAATATACAGAATATACAGGTAACCTCATAGCAATATACAGAATATACAGGTAACCTCATAGCAATATACAGAATATACAGGTAACCTCATAGCAATATACAGAATATACAGGTAACCTCATAGCAATATACAGAATATACAGGTAACCTCATAGCAATATACAGAATATACAGGTAACCTCATAGCAATATACAGAATATACAGGTAACCTCATAGCAATATACAGAATATACAGGTAACCTCATAGCAATATACAGAATATACAGGTAACCTCATAGCAATATACAGAATATACAGGTAACCTCATAGCAATATACAGGTCAGCTCATAGCAATATACAGGTAAGCTCATAGCAATATACAGGTCAGCTCATAGCAATATACAGGTAACCTCATAGCAATATACAGGTAAGCTCATAGCAATATACAGGTAAGCTCATAGCAATATACAGGTCAGCTCATAGCAATATACAGGTAAGCTCATAGCAATATACAGGTAACCTCATAGCAATATACAGGTAACCTCATAGCAATATACAGGTAACCTCATAGCAATATACAGGTAACCTCGTAGCAATATACAGGTAAGCTCATAGCAATATACAGGTCAGCTCATAGCAATATACAGGTAACCTCATAGCAAGTAATGTTAGAGCCATGCCACATCGTTGTCCGTATCATCCAGACGTGGCTGGTTGTCGGTGAGGCGGTGCCCAGTTTTAATGGGCAAGGTGGTTACTGACAACACTGACTAAACAGGACGGCCAGAGAAGTTATGTCAGAGAAGTTATGTCAGAGAAGTTGTCAGAGAGGATATGTCAGAGAAGTTATGTTAGAGAGGTTATGTCAGAGAGGTTATGTCAGAGAAGTTATGTCAGAGAAGTTATGTCAGAGAAGTTATGTTAGAGAGGTTATGTCAGAGAAGTTATGTCAGAGAAGTTATGTCAGAGAAGTTATGTTAGAGAGGTTATGTCAGAGAGGTTATGTCAGAGAAGTTATGTCAGAGAAGTTATGTTAGAGAGGTTATGTATGTTAGAGAGGTTATGTCAGAGAAGTTATGTCAGAGAAGTTATGTTAGAGAGGTTATGTCAGAGAAGTTATGTCAGAGAAGTTATGTTAGAGAGGTTATGTCAGAGAAGTTATGCTAGAGAGTTTATGTTAGAGAGGTTATGTTAGAGAGGTTATGTTAGAGAGGTTATGTTAGAGAGGTTTTTGTTACAGAGGTTATGTCAGAGAGGTTATGTTAGAGAGTTTATGTTAGAGAGTTTATGTTAGAGAGGTTATGTTAGAGAGGTTATGTTAGAGAGGTTTTTGTTACAGAGGTTATGTCAGAGAGGTTATGTCAGAGAGGTTATGTAAGAGAGGTTATGTTAGAGAGGTTATGTCACAGAGATTATGTCAGAGAGGTTATGTCAGAGTAGTTATGTTAGAGAATTTATGTCAGAGAGGTTATGTTAGAGAGGTTATGTCAGAGAGGTTATGTCAGAGAGGTTATGTAAGAGAGGTTATGTTACAGAGGTAATGTCACAGAGATTATATCAGAGAGGTTATTTCAGAGACGTTATGTCCGAGAAGTTATGTCAGAGAGGTTATATCAGAGAAGTTATGTTAGAGAGGTTATGTCAAAGAAGTTATGTAAGAGAGGTTATGTCAGAGAGGTTATGTCAGAGACGTTATGTCCGAGAAGTTATGTCAGAGAGGTTATATCAGAGAAGTTATGGTAGAGAGGTTATGTCAAAGAAGTTATGTAAGAGAGGTTATGTCAGAGAGGTTATGTCAGAGAGGTTATGTCAAAGAAGTTATGTAAGAGAGGTTATGTCAGAAAAGTTAAATTAGAGAGGTTATGTCAGAGAAATTATGTCAGAGAGGTTATGTTAGAGAAGTTATGTTAGAGAGGTTATGTCAGAGAGGTTATGTCAGAGAGGTTATGTCAGAGAGGTTATGTTAGAGAGATTATATCAGAGAAGTTATGTTAGAGAGGTTATGTCAGAGAGGTTATGTTAGAGAGGTTATGTCAGAGAAGTTATGTCAGAGAGGTTATGTCAGAGAGGTTATGTTAGAGAAGTTATGTTAGAGAGGTTATGTCAGAGAGGTTATGTCAGAGAGGTTATGTCAGAGAGGTTATGTCAGAAACGTTATGTCAGAGAAGTTATGTCAGAGAGGTTATGTCAGAGAGGTTTTGTCAGAGAAGTTATGTTAGAGAGGTTATGTCAGAGAGGTTATGTCAGAGAAGTTATGTCAGAGAGGTTATGTCAGAGAAGTTATGTTAGAGAGGTTATGTCAGAGAGGTTATGTCAGAGAAGTTATGTTAGAGAGGTTATGTCAGAGAAGTTATGTTAGAGAGGTTATGTCAGAGAAGTTATGTTAGAGAGGTTATTTCAGAGAGGTTATGTCAGAGAAGTTGTGTCAGAGTGTCAGAGACTTTCTGTCAGAGTGTCAGAGAGGTTCTGTCAGAGTTTCAGAGAAGTTCTGTCAGAGAAGTTCTGTCAGAGAAGTTCTGTCAGAGAAGTTCTGTCAGAGATGTTGTATCCGGGTCGACTTTTTTTTTAATCCCACAACGTGTCAGGGAAATAGACAAGGTGGGTAGGACTCATGACAGCCGTTAGTTGTAGCATGTGTGAGAGTTGTGTTAGTTGTTACATGTGTGAGAGTTGTGTTAGTTGTTACATGTGTGAGAGTTGTGTTAGTTGTAGCATGTGTGAGAGTTACATTAGTTGTAGCATGTGTGAGAGTTACATTAGTTGTAGCATGTGTAAGAGTTACATTAGTTGTAGCATGTGTGAGAGTTGTGTTAGTTGTTACATGTGTGAGAGTTGTGTTAGTTGTAGCATGTGTGAGAGTTGTGTTAGTTGTTACATGTGTGAGAGTTGTGTTAGTTGTAGCATGTGTGAGAGTTGTGTTAGTTGTTACATGTGTGAGAGTTGTGTTAGTTGTAGCATGTGTGAGAGTTACATTAGTTGTAGCATGTGTGAGAGTTACATTAGTTGTAGCATGTGTGAGAGTTACATTAGTTGTAGCATGTGTGAGAGTTACATTAGTTGTAGCATGTGTGAGAGTTACATTAGTTGTAGCATGTGTGAGAGTTGTGTTAGTTGTAGCATGTGTGAGAGTTGTGTTAGTTGTAGCATGTGTGAGAGCTACATTAGTTGTAGCATGTGTGAGAGTTGTGCTAGTTGTAGCATCTGTGAGAGCTGTGTTAGTTGTTACATGTGTGAGAGTTACATTAGTTGTAGCATGTGTGAGAGTTACATTAGTTGTAGCATGTGTGAGAGTTACATTAGTTGTAGCATGTGTGAGAGTTGTGTTAGTTGTAGCATGTGTGAGAGTTACATTAGTTGTAGCATGTGTGAGAGTTACATTAGTTGTAGCATGTGTGAGAGTTGTGTTAGTTGTAGCATGTGTGAGAGTTGTGTTAGTTGTTACTTGTGTGAGAGTTACATTAGTTGTAGCATGTGTGAGAGTTACATTAGTTGTAGCATGTGTGAGAGTTACATTAGTTGTAGCATGTGTGAGAGTTACATTAGTTGTAGCATGTGTGAGAGTTACATTAGTTGTAGCATGTGTGAGAGTTACATTAGTTGTAGCATGTGTGAGAGTTACATTAGTTGTAGCATGTGTGAGAGTTGCGTTAGTTGTAGCATGTGTGAGAGTTGTGTTAGTTGTAGCATGTGTGATAGCTGTGTTAGTTGTAGCATGTGTGAGAGTTGTGTTAGTTGTAGCATGTGTGAGAGTTGTGTTAGTTGTAGCATGTGTGAGAGCTGTGTTAGTTGTTACATGTGTGAGAGTTACATTAGTTGTAGCATGTGTGAGAGTTACATTAGTTGTAGCATGTGTGAGAGTTGTGTTAGTTGTAGCATGTGTGAGAGTTGTGTTAGTTGTAGCATGTGTGAGAGTTGTGTTAGTTGTAGCATGTGTGAGAGCTGCGTTAGTTGTAGCATGTGTGAGAGCTACATTAGTTGTAGCATGTGTCAGAGTTGTGTTAGTTGTAGCATGTGTCAGAGCTGTGTTAGTTGTTACATGTGTGAGAGTTACATTAGTTGTAGCATGTGTGAGAGTTACATTAGTTGTAGCATGTGTGAGAGTTACATTAGTTGTAGCATGTGTGAGAGTTACATTAGTTGTAGCATGTGTGAGATTTACATTAGTTGTAGCATGTGTGAGAGTTACATTAGTTGTAGCATGTGTGAGAGTTACATTAGTTGTAGCATGTGTGAGAGTTGCGTTAGTTGTAGCATGTGTGAGAGTTACATTAGTTGTAGCATGTGTGAGAGCTGTGTTAGTTGTTACATGTGTGAGAGTTACATTAGTTGTAGCATGTGTGAGAGTTACATTAGTTGTAGCATGTGTGAGAGTTACATTAGTTGTAGCATGTGTGAGAGTTACATTAGTTGTAGCATGTGTGAGAGTTACATTAGTTGTAGCATGTGTGAGAGTTGTGTTAGTTGTAGCATGTGTGAGAGTTGTGTTAGTTGTAGCATGTGTGAGAGCTGTGTTAGTTGTAGCATGTGTGAGAGTTGTGTTAGTTGTAGCATGTGTGAGAGTTGTGTTAGTTGTAGCATGTGTGAGAGTTACATTAGTTGTAGCATATGTGAGAGTTGTGTTAGTTGTAGCATGTGTGAGAGTTACATTAGTTGTAGCATGTGTGAGAGTTACATTAGCTGTAGCATGTGTGAGAGTTGTGTTAGTTGTAGCATGTGTGAGAGTTGTGTTAGTTGTAGCATGTGTGAGAGCTACATTAGTTGTAGCATGTGTGAGAGTTGTGTTAGTTGTAGCATGTGTGAGAGCTGTGTTAGTTGTTACATGTGTGAGAGTTACATTAGTTGTAGCATGTGTGAGAGTTACATTAGTTGTAGCATGTGTGAGAGTTACATTAGTTGTAGCATGTGTGAGAGTTACATTAGTTGTAGCATGTGTGAGAGTTACATTAGTTGTAGCATGTGTGAGAGTTACATTAGTTGTAGCATGTGTGAGAGTTACATTAGTTGTAGCATGTGTGAAAGTTACATTAGTTGTAGCATGTGTGAGAGTTACATTAGTTGTAGCATGTGTGAGAGTTACATTAGTTGTAGCATGTGTGAGAGTTACATTAGTTGTAGCATGTGTGAAAGTTACATTAGTTGTAGCATGTGTGAGAGTTACATTAGTTGTAGCATGTGTGAGAGTTACATTAGTTGTAGCATGTGTGAGAGTTGTGTTAGTTGTAGCATGTGTGAGAGCTGTTTTAGTTGTAGCATGTGTGAGAGTTGTGTTAGTTGTAGCATGTGTGAGAGTTGTGTTAGTTGTAGCATGTGTGAGAGCTGTGTTAGTTGTTACATGTGTGAGAGTTACATTAGTTGTAGCATGTGTGAGAGTTACATTAGTTGTAGCATGTGTGAGAGTTGTGTTAGTTGTAGCATGTGTGAGAGTTGTGTTAGTTGTAGCATGTGTGAGAGTTGTGTTAGTTGTAGCATGTGTGAGAGCTGTGTTCGTTGTTACATGTGTGAGAGTTACATTAGTTGTAGCATGTGTGAGAGTTACATTAGTTGTAGCATGTGTGAGAGTTGCGTTAGTTGTAGCATGTGTGAGAGTTGCGTTAGTTGTAGCATGTGTGAGAGCTGTGTTAGTTGTAGCATGTGTGAGAGTTGCGTTAGTTGTAGCATGTGTGAGAGTTGCGTTAGTTGTAGCATGTGTGAGAGTTGTGTTAGTTGTAGCATGTGTGAGAGTTGCGTTAGTTGTAGCATGTGTGAGAGTTGCGTTAGTTGTAGCATGTGTGAGAGTTGTGTTAGTTGTAGCATGTGTGAGAGCTGTGTTAGTTGTAGCATGTGTGAGAGCTGTGTTAGTTGTAGCATGTGTGAGAGCTGTGTTAGTTGTAGCATGTGTGAGAGTTGTGTTATTTGTAGCATGTGTGAGAGTTGTGTTAGTTGTAGCATGTGTGAGAGTTGTGTTAGTTGTTACATGTGTGAGAGCTGTGTTAGTTGTTACATGTGTGAGAGCTGTGTTAGTTGTAGCATGTGAGAGAGCTGTGTTAGTTGTAGCATGTGTGAGAGCTGTGTTAGTTGTAGCATGTGTGAGAGCTGTGTTAGTTGTAGCATGTGTGAGAGCTGTGTTAGTTGTAGCATGTGTGAGAGCTACATTAGTTGTAGCATGTGTGAGAGCTGCGTTAGTTGTAGCATGTGTGAGAGTTGCGTTAGCTGTAGCATGTGTGAGAGTTGTGTTAGTTGTTACATGTGTGAGAGCTACATTAGTTGTAGCATGTGTGAGAGCTGTGTTAGTTGTAGCATGTGTGAGAGCTACATTAGTTGTAGCATGTGTGAGAGTTGTGTTAGTTGTAGCATGTGTGAGAGCTACATTAGTTGTAGCATGTGTGAGAGCTACATTAGTTGTAGCATGTGTGAGAGCTGTGTTAGTTGTTACATGTGTGAGAGCTACATTAGTTGTAGCATGTGTGAGAGCTGCGTTAGTTGTAGCATGTGTGAGATCTGCGTTAGTTGTAGCATGTGTGAGAATTGCGTTAGTTGTAGCATGTGTGAGAGTTGTGTTAGTTGTTACATGTTTGAGAGCTACATTAGTTGTAGCATGTGTGAGAGCTGTGTTAGTTGTTACATGTGTGAGAGCTACATTAGTTGTAGCATGTGTGAGAGCTGTATTAGTTGTTACATGTGTGAGAGCTACATTAGTTGTAGCATGTGTGAGAGTTGCGTTAGTTGTAGCATGTGTGAGAGCTGTGTTAGTTGTTACATGTCTGAGAGCTGTGTTAGTTGTTACATGTGTGAGAGCTGCGTTAGTTGTAGCATGTGTGAGAGTTGTGTTAGTTGTTACATGTGTGAGAGCTACATTAGTTGTAGCATGTGTGAGAGTTGCGTTAGCTCGCTAGTTAGTGAACTAACTTTGCACATAAAAATGTTATGTTATTTTATGCGTGCATGACACCCCCCCCACCCCTAATACTACCTACTCTTTCTTTACTACGTTCCTAACAAGCCAGTAATAAAGCTAGGAATAATTCCCATACAAGAATACATAAAGAAACAACAGATACAATGGTTTGGTTACTTGACAAGCAGAAAGATCAAAACACAACGAGCCTTCAATAAACTGTTCTATTCTTTCTCCTTTGTGTTTGCACACTGACCCCTGTGTGAACTCCTCTGGTTCGGTGTGCATTTGCGCACATTTCTGCACATTCACGACAGCCACTTTTGTTACCATTTCCTTTTCATACACACAGGATAGACATTTTTCTTAACATATTTCTAATATTTTTGTTTTGAATGTTTTGTTATTAGTTTTGTGTGTGTTTTTCTTGTTTGTTCCTGCTGAAGGCCTATTGGGCCGAAACGTCGTTTAGTCTGTGTCGTCCACTTATCACGTAAAGCTTCTAACATGCCATTTAAAAAAAAAATTTTTTTATTTTTTTTTTTATTTTTCTTCAATAAACGTTGCGAGAATACCAGACTCAAGGGCCAAACACACACAAAAATGATTTGTTGGAATATTAGAAGCACTAAAAAAAAAAAATCATAACCAGCAGGAGAGGAAAAGAGATGAGCAAAATGAAGTAAAATGTGGTTGAAACACTAGCGAGTGTGGCAAAAAGGTAGGGTGAAGGTGGAGCTTTTGATGTTTGCTGTCAATTAGGGACAGGTGAGAGGACAGTCTAGGAGACAGATCGAGGGGTTGGTGTTGAGTGCAGGTAACGTGGTGACTATGTCGAAGGCAAACAGTTGGGGAGGGGCTGATGGCGGGACCTGGATTAGATGTAATAACGAAGATTGTCAAATAATTGATTCCTCAGTCGTGACCCGATGTCATAGTCATGAGTACAGTTGTGTGAAAGACATCGCTAGTCATAGCTATTTGTTAGGGTAGCTTAGTTGGTCGTGTAGTCTAACGTTTGGTTCTCGTAACAAGGCGCTGTGCCAAGGAGTACGGGTTCGATCCCTGCTTTGGACCATCTATTCTTCGTTGTTTGTTTGTTTCTCTTGTTGATTATTTGTGATGTTTGTTTGTTTCTCTTGTTGATTATTTGTGATGTTTGTTTGTTTCTCTTGTTGATTATTTGTGATGTTTGCTTATTTCTGTTGTTGATTATTTGTGATGTTTGTTTATTTCTGTTGTTGATTATTTGTGATGTTTGTTTATTTCTGTTGTTGATTATTTGTGATGTTTGTTTGTTTCTATTGTTGATTATTTGTGTTTATTTCTGTTGTTGATTATTTGTGATGTTTGTTTATTTCTGTTGTTGATTATTTGTGATGTTTGTTTGTTTCTGTTGTTGATTATTTGTGATGTTTGTTTGTTTCTGTTGTTGATTATTTGTGATGTTTGTTTGTTTCTGTTGTTGATTATTTGTGATGTTTGTTTGTTTCTCTTGTTGATTATTTGTGATGTTTGTTTATTTCTGTTGTTGATTATTTGTGATGTTTGTTTATTTCTGTTATTGATTATTTGTGATGTTTGTTTGTTTCTGTTGTTGATTATGTGTGACGTTTGTTTGTTTCTGTTGTTGATTATTTGTGATGTTTGTTTGTTTCTGTTGTTGATTATTTGTGATGTTTGTTTGTTTCTGTTGTTGATTATTTGTGATGTTTGTTTCTGTTGTTGATTATTTGTGATGTTTGTTTGTTTCTGTTGTTGATTATTTGTGATGTTTGTTTTTTTCTGTTGATTATTTGTGATGTTTGTTGCTGTTGTTGATTATTTGTGATGTTTGTTTGTTCTGTTGTTGATTATGTGTGACGTTTGTTTGTTTCTGTTGTTGATTATTTGTGATGTTTGTTTGTTTCTCTTGTTGATTATTTGTGATGTTTATTTGTTTCTGTTGTTGATTATTTGTGATGTTTGTTTCTGTTGTTGATTATTTGTGATGTTTGTTTGTTTCTGTTGTTGATTATTTGTGATGTTTGTTTTTTTCTGTTGATTATTTGTGATGTTTGTTGCTGTTGTTGATTATTTGTGATGTTTGTTTCTGTTGTTGATTATTTGTGATGTTTGTTTGTTTCTGTTGTTGATTAATTGTGATGTTTGTTTCTGTTGTTCATTATTTGTGATGTTTGTTTCTGTTGTTGATTATTTGTGATGTTTGTTTCTGTTGTTGATTATTTGTGATGATTGTTTGTTTCTGTTGTTGATTATTTGTGATGTTTGTTTCTGTTGTTGATTATTTGTGATGTTTGTTTCTGTTGTTGATTATTTGTGATGTTTGTTTCTGTTGTTGATTATTTGTGATGTTTGTTTCTCTTGTTGATTATTTGTGATGTTTGTTTGTTTCTCTTGTTGATTATTTGTGATGTTTATTTGTTTCTGTTGTTGATTATTTGTGATGTTTGTTTCTGTTGTTGATTATTTGTGATGTTTGTTTGTTTCTGTTGTTGATTATTTGTGATGTTTGTTTTTTTCTGTTGATTATTTGTGATGTTTGTTGCTGTTGTTGATTATTTGTGATGTTTGTTTCTGTTGTTGATTATTTGTGATGTTTGTTTGTTTCTGTTGTTGATTAATTGTGATGTTTGTTTCTGTTGTTCATTATTTGTGATGTTTGTTTCTGTTGTTGATTATTTGTGATGTTTGTTTCTGTTGTTGATTATTTGTGATGTTTGTTTGTTTCTGTTGTTGATTATTTGTGATGTTTGTTTCTGTTGTTGATTATTTGTGATGTTTGTTTCTGTTGTTGATTATTTGTGATGTTTGTTTCTGTTGTTGATTATTTGTGATGTTTGTTTCTCTTGTTGATTATTTGTGATGTTTGTTTGTTTCTCTTGTTGATTATTTGTGATGTTTATTTGTTTCTGTTGTTGATTATTTGTGATGTTTGTTTCTGTTGTTGATTATTTGTGATGTTTGTTTCTGTTGTTGATTATTTGTGATGTTTGTTTTCTCTTGTTGATTATTTGTGATGTTTGTTTGTTTCTCTTGTTGATTACTTGTGATGTTTATTTGTTTCTGTTGTTGATTATTTGTGATGTTTGTTTCTCTTGTTGATTATTTGTGATGTTTGTTTGTTTCTCTTGTTGATTATTTGTGATGTTTATTTGTTTCTGTTGTTGATTATTTGTGATGTTTGTTTCTGTTGTTGATTATTTGTGATGTTTGTTTGTTTCTGTTGTGATTATTTGTGATGTTTGTTTGTTTCTGTTGATTATTTGTGATGTTTGTTGCTGTTGTTGATTATTTGTGATGTTTGTTTGTTTCTCTTGTTGATTATTTGTGATGTTTATTTGTTTCTGTTGTTGATTATTTGTGATGTTTGTTTCTGTTGTTGATTATTTGTGATGTTTGTTTGTTTCTGTTGTTGATTAATTGTGATGTTTGTTTTCTGTTGTTCATTATTTGTGATGTTTGTTTCTGTTGTTGATTATTTGTGATGTTTGTTTCTGTTGTTGATTATTTGTGATGTTTGTTTGTTTCTGTTGTTGATTATTTGTGATGTTTGTTTCTGTTGTTGATTATTTGTGATGTTTGTTTCTGTTGTTGATTATTTGTGATGTTTGTTTCTGTTGTTGATTATTTGTGATGTTTGTTTCTGTTGTTGATTATTTGTGATGTTTGTTTCTGTTGTTGATTATTTGTGATGTTTGTTTCTCTTGTTGATTATTTGTGATGTTGTTTGTTTCTCTTGTTGATTATTGTGATGTTTATTTGTTTCTGTTGTTGATTATTTGTGATGTTTGTTTCTCTTGTTGATTATTTGTGATGTTTGTTTGTTTCTCTTGTTGATTATTTGTGATGTTTGTTTGTTTCTGTTGTTGATTAATTGTGATGTTTGTTTCTGTTGTTCATTATTTGTGATGTTTGTTTCTGTTGTTGATTATTTGTGATGTTTGTTTCTGTTGTTGATTATTGTGATGTTTGTTTGTTTCTGTTGTTCATTATTTGTGATGTTTGTTTCTGTTGTTGATTATTTGTGATGTTTGTTTCTGTTGTTGATTATTTGTGATGTTTGTTTGTTCCGAGTCTTGTAAACATGACTCTTCCGCTGAAATGATTCGTTGACAACCTGGAAAGTGCCCCCCCTCCTCTCCCCACAGCCTCTGAGTTGATCTCGGAGTAACAACATCTAAACCCCAAGGTACTGTCCTCTCATGGGACCTGGCCTGCTAGTTTTGTCATCAATAAATCATTCTAGTTGAGCAAGACGGCCATTGGCTTCTGTTGTTGCTCTCACACTTTCTCATGTCTCTTCAACACTGTGACTTAAAATTTCTTTTTCAATATCTTTGTGTGTCTCCATTACCATGCCCTTCTTTGTCTTTGCTTTCATGTCTCGCTAACTTCTCTTACCTATGTTTTTTTTTCTTCATTTTTTTGCCACATTTTCTCTTTAAATCCGAGTATGTTATACCCCCTCCCACTTTCTCTCTCTCTCTCTCTCTCTTTCTCTCGCACACACACATACACATCATCTCACTTACATCCTGGCGCTTCACACATGCCTGACCTCACTCACATCGCGGTGCCACCTCACACATGCCTGACCTCACTTACATCTCAGCGCCACCTCACACATGCCTGACCTCACTTACATCCCGGCGCCTCCTCACACATGTCTGACCTCACTCTGATCCCGGTGCCACCTCACATATGCCTGACCTCACTTACATCTCGGCGCTTCCTCACATATGCCTGACCTCACTTACATCTCGGCGCCTCCTCACATATGCCTGACCTCACTTACATCCCGGCGCCTCCTCACACATGCCTGACCTCACTCACATCCTGGCGCTTCACACATGCCTGACCTCACTCACATCGCGGTGCCACCTCACACATGCCTGACTTCACTTACATCTCAGCGCCACCTCACACATGCCTGACCTCACTTACATCCCGGCGCCTCCTCACACATGTCTGACCTCACTCACATCCCGGCGCCTCCTCACACATGCCTGACCTCACTTACATCCCGGCGCCTCCTCACACATGCCTGACCTCACTTACATCCCGGCGCCTCCTCACACATGTCTGACCTCAATCACATCCCGGCGTCTCCTCACACATGCATGTCTGACCTCAATCACATCCTGGCGCCTCCTCACACATGTCTGACCTCAATCACATCCCGGCGCCTCCTCACACATGTCTGACCTCACTCACATCCCGGCGCCTACCCACACATATCTGACCTCACTCACATCCCGGCGCCTCCTCACACATGTCTGACCTCACTCACATCCCGGCGCCTCCTCTCACATGTCTGACCTCACTCACATCCCGGCGCCTACCCACACATGTCTGACCTCACTCACATCCCGGCGCCTACCCACACATGTCTGACCTCACTCACATCCCGGCACCTCCTCACACATGTCTGACCTCACATCCCCTGTCTGCAGTAACTACACGCCTGTTTACCTGACCCCCTCGCTACCACATTCCTCCACACTCAGCCGTCAATCAACTCTAAAGTCAGGATCGTCAACTGCTGAACAACCTAACCCCAACCCTCCCCACCCCGTGTCCGCAACCAGCCTGGCCATGCCGCAACTCGCGTCAGCAACCTCTGGGTGAGCAGCAACACGCCTACCTGGCTGGCCCTACTTCGCTCCTGGACGTGTTCGCACTCGGTCCAGCCTCGGGTTTTAGTTTATCATCCCAAGCATTTCGAGTTTCTGGTCTCGTGTTGAAACTCATCTCTCGAGCCAGAATCGAGGGCCAGCACTCGTTAAGTGCACGTGTTTGGGATCTGGACGGAACTTCATCTCGGCATCTTCCAGAAAAGGGGATTGTGACCTCCCTACAGGGATTGTGACCAGCTGTCGTCAAGTTGAAGCTGTGACTGAGTGACCGGACTCAAACATGGCCAGTTTACGCGCTCCTAGAGCTGGCTCAGCACGTGACCAACAGATCAAGGTCAGTCATCGCGTGCCTGGCATGTCAATATTTTGTTCTCACGTTTTTCTTTACAAAAACTCGCAACTTTTTCCTTTTATACTTTTCCGTTTTTTTTTCTCCCATATTGCTTGTGTGTTTATGTCTCACATATTGCTCTTGTATTTATGTCTCTCATATTGCTCGTCTCCTATATTTCTCCTTTTTCTCACTACTATAGTACTTCTATAATGTATCTTCTTCATTTCTCCTTCACAAAAAGACAATATTTATGTTTTACATTTATAGATGATATCTCTCTGTTGCCTTCTCATGCTTCACTTTTGTTGATTCTATTCTTCCGCTACTGTCTCCCTGCACACTATTCTCTTGTTTACATCTCCGTTATTATCTCTGCACACTATTCTCTTGTTTACATCTCCGTTATTATCTCTGCACACTATTCTCTTGTTTACATCTCCGTTATTATCTCTGCACACTATTCTCTTGTTTACATCTCTGTTATTATCACTGCACACCTTTCTCTTGCATATTTCTCCGTTATTATCTCCCTTCACACACCTCTCTTATTTACTTTGATATTATCTCTTTGTACACTTGTCTCTTACATATTTCTCCGCTACTTCCAGCTTACTATATATTTCTCTTACAACCCCCCCCCCCTCTCTTGATGTCTCCACTGATCAACGTGTCTTGCATGCACGAAAAAGACATCTTGTTAAAAATGTTCCCTCAAATCTACCTGTCGGCACTAAATCTTTCAGAAAGATTGTGGAAGTCAAACCGGAAGTAATGTTTCTGTTAGTGCCTCAACGTCGTTACGTTAACACAAGCGGCAGATACGTTAACACAAGCGGCAGATACGTTAACACAAGCGGCAGATACGTTAACACAAGCGGCAGATACGTTAACACAAGCGGCAGATACGTTAACACAAGCGGCAGTTACGTTAACACAAGCGGCAGATACGTTAACACAAGCGGCAGATACGTTAACACAAGCGGCAGATACGTTAACACAAGCGGCAGATACGTTAACACAAACGGCAGATACGTTAACACAAACGGCATATAGTCAGTGGAGGCACTGGGGGCTTCCAGCTCAATGAGTTCAATGTCGGTATACAACGAGCCACCGTATCCCCTATTATAGCCGTGATATCGTTCAAATAACTCCCGCCGTTAATAACAAATAGGCTTAAATGTCTACGGGAGTCAAACCTACTACAACCGTACAAAGACACCTATACACCTTGCAATGTGTGTGAAACCTAGGTAGGCCATTTCAACAATTACCTCCCTATTTCCATGGCAACAAAAGAACGACAAATCAGATGACGTTGTATCCTGTTATTGAAACATTAGAAGTAGTTCCGAAGAGGAGAGTAATTGATGAAGTGCCGACTAAGAATCGCTGCGCTGTTTCTTTATAAACAAACAAAATGTCAAAGAAACCTTAACAGAAGTGGATTAACAATAAGATCATGTGTTTTTCACAACTTAGAATGCAAACTAAGATATTATGATGTCATTATAATGATGGTAATTTAGTGCAATTATTGAAGGAACTATATTAAGTAGCCCAAATTTACAGTAATGTTTATGTGGCAAATGATCAGGTTAAAGGTCACGCTAAAAGTTCGCTCCCATATCTGGCCTCCTTAAGTTTCCAACTCACCGTCCGTCGTAGACTAATACACGAGACTGTGGCGAGGGTTAATAGCAGAGGTGACGGCAAATTAAACGGTGACGGGTTCAGGTCAGTCCTAAATATATTATAGGACACGAGACCAGCACATGGCACATATAACACGTTTAACGACAATCTACCTCAAGTGATTGTTAACACCTACTTGAACAGCCGAAACAAACATGGCGGAAAGGAACTGACTGTAAATGAAACAGGGAAAACAAACATGGCGGAAAGGAACTGACTGTAAATGAAACAGGGAAAACAAACATGGCGGAAAGGAACTGACGGTAAATGAAACAGGGAAAACAAACATGGCGAAAGGAACTGACTGTAAATGAAACGGAAAACAAGGTCCAATTTCTGGAGGTAGAAATAGGGCACTTGGCAAGTACAGAAATCATTGAGCTCAACGACCAATTCGGCTTATTTATGTCACGCTCACTCCAAGGCTGGCCAAATGCCGTCGTTAGGCCGACTTTAACGTCTTTTTGGGACGCGGAAATGGTGCACGTGCTCCGGCCCATTTGTCTTCACACAAGACGGACAACGTTTGTCCTCACACAAGACAAGCAGACAGACACAACAGACGTGGTGAAGACAAGAACCCAATTAATCCCCGGTTAGGACACTCCTGGCAGGAGGCGGCATCTCAGATGGCAGAGCTTTCTAACGTGGACCCCCACTAGCGTATAGTAGTACAGCCATGACACAGATCCCCCCCCCCTTCTAACGTGGACCCCCCACTAGCGTATAGTAGAACAGCCATGACACAGATCCCCCCCCCCCTTCTAACGTGGACCCCCCACTAGCGTATAGTAGAACAGCCATGACACAGATCCCCCCCCCCCTTCTAACGTGGACCCCCCACTAGCGTATAGTAGAACAGCCATGACACAGATCCCCCCCCCCCTTCTAACGTGGACCCCCCACTAGCGTATAGTAGAACAGCCATGACACAGATCCCCCCCCCTTCTAACGTGGACCCCCCACTAGCGTATAGTAGTACAGCCATAACACAGATCCCCCCCCCCTTTTCTAACGTGGACCCCCCACTAGCGTATAGTAGTACAGCCATAACACAGATCCCCCCCCCCTTTCTAACGTGGACCCCCGACTAGCGTATAGTAGTACAGCCATAACACAGATCCCCCCCCCCTTTCTAACGTGGACCCCCCACTAGCGTATAGTAGTACAGCCATAACACAGATCCCCCCCCCCTTTTCTAACGTATGGTAGAACAGCCATAACACAGATCCCCCCCCCCCCCCTTCTAACGTATGGTAGAACAGCCATGATAGTCTTGGGATTGGTGAAGTCAAACAGAATTGCTCTTCTACTTTGAGCTGTCCGACGTCAGCATTTACATGAAAGTTGATATGCACTGACGGGTTTTAGCGCTCGTTATCAGAACTCACAGTCGAAAAAGCTACAGCTACAACTCACTATTATAACGCTACAACCCACTATCACAACGCTACGACTTACTATCACAACGCTACAACTCACTATCACATCGTTACGACTCACTATCACAACGCTACAACTCACTATCACAACGCTACAACTCACTATCACAAAACTACAACTCACTATCACAACACGACAACTCACTATCACAACGCTACAACTCACTCACAAAGCTACAACTCACTATCACAACGTTACAACTCACTATCACAACGCTACAACTCACTATCACAACGCTACAACTCACTATCACAACGCTACAACTCACTATCACAACGCTACAACTCACCCACAACGCTACAACTCACTATCACAACGCTACAACTCACTATCACAACGCTACAACTCACTCACAACGCAACAACTCACTATCACAACGCTACAACTCACTATCACAACGCTACAACTCACTCACAAAGCTACAACTCACTATCACAACGTTACAACTCACTATCACAACGTTACAACTCACTATCACAACGCTACAACTCACTATCACAACGCTACAACTCACTATCACAACGCGACAACTCACTCACAACGCTACAACTCACTATCATAACGCTACAACTCACTATCACAACGCTACAACTCACCCACAACGCCACAACTCACTATCACAACGCTACAACTCACTCACAACGCTACAACTCACCCACAACGCTACAACTCACTATCACAACGCTACAACTCACTCACAACGCTACAACTCACTATCACAACGCTACAACTCACTATCACAACGCGACAACACACTTTAACAACAACTACTCACATTACAGCTACATCCACAACTCAAGCGCCGTCTGCAACATCGCTAGCTCACCAAACAAGGCTTCCTCTCATTGCTACCTGCACCTGAGCCTAGATGTTATCAGGCCAGGCCAGGCAATGATACCGCAGACCATCATCTCAGCTAGCACGCTCGCCATCTCGCCACTTTGTTATCAGCTCTCCTTATAGCACACGTTGTATAAGGTCTCCCAAGTACAGGAAACTTACCCACGCTGTCTTCTATAGGGAGATGCCAGGCCGTTGCTACTGAAGTGATCAATGGCTCTGTTAGATGAAAGATCTTTTGTTTATCTGAGGTCATTGGTACTGAAGTTATCAATGGCTCTGTTAGATGAAAGATCTTTTGTTTATCTGAGGTCATTGGTACTGAAGTTATCAATGGCTCTGTTAGATGAAAGATCTTTTGTTTACCTGAGGCCATTGGTACTGAAGTTATCAATGGCTCTGTTAGATGAAAGATCTTTTGTTTATCTGAGGCCATTGGTACTGAAGTGATCAATGGCTCTGTTAGATGAAAGATCTTTTGTTTATCTGAGGCCATTGGTACTGAAGTTATCAATGGCTCTGTTAGATGAAGATCTTTTGTTCATCTGAGGCCAATGTTTATTGAAGTTATCAATGGCTCTGTTAGATGAAAGATCTTTGTTCATCTGAGGCCAATGTTTATTGAAGTTATCAATGGCTCTGTTAGATGAAAGATCTTTTGTTCATCTGAGGCCAATGTTTATTGAAGTTATCAATGGCTCTGTTAGATGAAAGATCTTTTGTTCATCTGAGGCCAATGTTTATTGAAGTTATCAATGGCTCTGTTAGATGAAAGATCTTTGTTCATCTGAGGCCAATGTTTATTGAAGTTATCAATGGCTCTGTTAGATGAAAGATCTTTTGTTCATCTGAGGCCAATGTTTATTGAAGTTATCAATGGCTCTGTTAGGTGAAGAGTTGTTTGTTCATCTGAAGCACCACCTTATTTTGAGGATTGGCTGGTCTAGAGGTAACACGTCTGCCTGGCTGGTCTAGAGGTAACACGTCTGCCGGCTGGTCTAGAGGTAACACGTCTGCCTCTGGATCGGAACGTCCGAGGTTCAAGTCCACCAGTGGCAATACTTTTCTCAAAAACAAAAAACAAAATTCCAATCCGTTGTTTCTTCGTGGATTTACTTCACTTCCGGTATCTGGCCCTCTTGGATAACGGCAAGGAACATGTCTCGTGTGCACTCGCGCACCTTAAAGAACTCTTGGCAGCTAACAATATAAAATAGTGAGGCAAAATATGCCGCCGCCCGGGCACGATTGTCAGCAGAAATCTCCCCACACCGGTGTATGCCAGGCCGTGCTATGGAGTTCGTGCATGCTGGTCAGGGTTCTCCGAGATTCTCTAGAGGGAGCACATATGGGTTAGTCCGGTGTGTAGTGATGATTCATAACATAACATAACATAACATAACATAACATAACATAACATAAGCCCGTTATTGCAGCAAGGTCTTTACATGGCGAATCATTGCACGGTGACTCCGGGTTGCAGTTTGATTCTCACCGACGCATCGTTTGAGTGTAACAGTTGAGACAGTCGGTGTAACAGTTGAGACAGTCGGTGTAACAGTTGAGACAGTCGGTGTAACAGTTGAGACAGTCGGTGTAACAGTTGAGACAGTCGGTGTAACAATTGAGACAGTCGGTGTAACAGTTGAGACAGTCGGTGTAACAGTTGAGACAGTCGGTGTAACAGTTGAGACAGTCGGTGTAACAGTTGAGACAGCCGGTGTAACAGTTGAGACAGCTGGTGTAACAGTTGAGACAGTCGGTGTAACAGTTGAGGCAGTCGGTGTAACAGTTGAGACAGTCGGTGTAACAGTTGAGACAGTCGATGTAACAGTTGAGACAGCCGGTGTAACAGTTGAGACAGTCGGTGTAACAGTTGAGACAGTCGGTGTAACAGTTGAGACACCCGGTGTAACAGTTGAGACAGTCGGTGTAACTGTTGAGACAGTTGGTGTAACAGTTGAGACAGTCGGTGTAACAGTTGAGACAGTCGATGTAACAGTTGATACAGTCAGTGTAACAGTTGAGACAGTCAGTGTAACAGTTGAGACAGTCAGTGTAACAGTTGAGACAGTCGGTGTAACAGTTGAGACAGCCGGTGTAACAGTTGAGACAGTCGATGTAACAGTTGAGACAGTCGGTGTAACAGTTGAGACAGTCGATGTAACAGTTGAGACAGTCGGTGTAACAGCTGAGACGGTCGGTGTAACAATTGAAGCAGTCGGTGTAACAGCTGAGACAGTCAGTGTAACAGCTGAGACAGTCGGTGTAACAATTGAGACAGTCGGTGTAACAGTTGAGACAGTCGGTGTAACAGTTGAGACAGTCGGTGTAACAGTTGAGACAGTCAGTGTAACAGTTGAGACAGTCGGTGTAACAATTGAGACAGTCGGTGTAACAGTTGAGACAGTCGGTGTAACAGTTGAGACAGTCGATGTAACAGTTGAGACAGCCAGTATAACAGTTGAGACAGTCGGTGTAACAGTTGAGACATCTGGTGTAACAGTTGAGACAAGGAGATGTGTGTAGCTGTTAGAGTTTGTGTACAAGTGTATGTGTGTGTTTGGTGTACATGTGCCTCCTAAGGCATGTACGTCTGTGTACTTGTGAGTGTGGTTCACATCCCAGCACTGGCAAGGGGAGACCAACTGATATCACTCACTAATTGCCTACTTCATGAGGTTAGGGCGAGTCATGCATGCCAAGTTATGATGACCAAAACGAAATAAAGCAGCGTGGCACGGGTAAAAAAATACGGAAAAGGTATGTTTAACGATAAACGCATATGAAACATGTACGGCACTAGGCACTTGTGCTTGTCACAAGTACAGCGTGATTGTTGGTATTTGTCAATCACTAAACCATGATGCACACATTAATATATCATCATCATCATCATCATCATCATCATCATCATCATCATCATCATCATCATCATCAAGTACTATGTCTGTTGGCGTAGGTGATCATGTCTCTCCATAACTTTCGATCTCGACAGTTATTTATCATTTCTGTTGTTGACCTTCTGTCAAGCCATTCTCTTAAGCTGTTTGGTATTTTCTCTCTTTGCTTCCCTCTATCTCTTCGTCCCTCAATTTTCCCAGTTGTTACAATATATTCTAGTTGTTCCCTTCTCATTACATGGCCAAAAAATGATGATTGTTTCTTCCTAATATTGGAAATTAGCTCTCTTTTTGTTTTGGCCTCTTTCAGAACGTTTTCATTACTCTTCTTAGCTGTACATGGTATTCTCAAATCACAAACATGTACATGTACATATATTTATTATGTATACGAGTATAGTGTGCGTGTAGACTACTGGTGCTAACGCTTGTACAAGTGTTTCAGCTGCCTGGGTACACGTCAGTTTGAGTACATGTACATGTATGAGTTTCATGTACCCGTGCGTGTGTGTTTATTTCATGTACTCGTGTGTGTGTGTTTATTTCATGTACCCATGTGTGTGTTTCTGTGTACCTGTGTGTGCGTTTTTCTTCCGTGTTTCATGTACCCATGTGTGTGTTTCATGTGACCATGTGTGTGTGTGTTTTTCTTGTACTTTTGTGTGTGTATTATGTATCCGTGTGTGTGTGTGTGTTTCATGTACCCGTGTGTGTGTGTGTGTGTGTCATGCATCCGCGCGCGTGTGTGTGTGTGTGTTTCATGTACCCGTGTGTGTGTGTTTCATGCATCCGCGCGTGTGTGTTTCATGTACCCGTGTGTGTGTGTTTCATGCATCCGCGCGTGTGTGTTTAATGTACCCATGTTTGTGTGTATATTTGACGGAAGACGAGATAAGACCAAAGACAAATCTGGCAAGTGAGGTAGACTGTCTTGAAACGAGTGCGAGAGGTAGTGGCAAGTGAGGTAGACTGTCTTGAAACGAGTGCGAGAGGTAGTGGCAAGTGAGGTAGACTGTCTTGAAACGAGTGCGAGAGGTAGTGGCAAGTGAGGTAGACTGTCTTGAAACGAGTGCGAGAGGTAGTGGCAAGTGAGGTAGACTGTCTTGAAACGAGTGCGAGAGGTAGTGGCAAGTGAGGTAGACTGTCTTGAAACGAGTGCGAGAGGTAGTGGCAAGTGAGGTAGACTGTCTTGAAACGAGTGCGAGAGGTAGTGGCAAGTGAGGTAGACTGTCTTGAAACGAGTGCGAGAGGTAGTGGCAAGTGAGGTAGACTGTCTTGAAACGAGTGCGAGAGGTAGTGGCAAGTGAGGTAGACTGTCTTGAAACGAGTGCGAGAGGTAGTGGCAAGTGAGGTAGACTGTCTTGAAACGAGTGCGAGAGGTAGTGGCAAGTGAGGTAGACTGTCTTGAAACGAGTGCGAGAGGTAGTGGCAAGTGAGGTAGACTGTCTTGAAACGAGTGCGAGAGGTAGTGGCAAGTGAGGTAGACTGTCTTGAAACGAGTGCGAGAGGTAGTGGCAAGTGAGGTAGACTGTCTTGAAACGAGTGCGAGAGGTAGTGGCAAGTGAGGTAGACTGTCTTGAAACGAGTGCGAGAGGTAGTGGCAAGTGAGGTAGACTGTCTTGAAACGAGTGCGAGAGGTAGTGGCAAGTGAGGTAGACTGTCTTGAAACGAGTGCGAGAGGTAGTGGCAAGTGAGGTAGACTGTCTTGAAACGAGTGCGGGAGGTAGTGGCAAGTGAGGTAGACTGTCTTGAAACGAGTGCGAGAGGTAAGTAGAGATTGGGTGGCGGAGGGGAGGTCAAGATATGGGAGAGTCATGGTTTGTCCCTCCGTCAGCCGCTCCTCCCATTTCCCAGTATAAATTAAATGACCGGGCTGTGAGGAAACATCCTAAGTAGCCCTCGTGATCTTGAGTTACCGCCCTGACGTCATGGCCCTCGTTAAGCTCGGTTGGTTTGCTTCAGTCCATATCAGACACACCCCATTCGACCACATGTAACGCTTATCTACAGTATTCGTTGGGTGCCGTCTCCACATCGAAGATTGGCTACCATGGAGCGCCATTTTACTCTACCTCTTACCTTGATGGTGTATGCTGTCATAGGTTCACCTGTCCAATTTTTGATGTTAACGTACTTTAGTCTTGGTTTGCCTCTGGCTGGTTTACCGTTTACCTTCCATTCTAAGTTAAACTTTTAGAAGGGTGTTATGTTTCTTCACATGACCAAAACATTTCAGTTGCCTTTTTCGAATTGTGTCGTTCTTTTTTGTTGTTGTTCACTTTCAGCTGATTCAGAAGCATTACAGTATAAATGTAACATTCTACTTGCTTTATCACCTCGTGTCTCCGGTCATCTCTAAGCAGACCCTCGCCTGCAGCTCGTCTTTTGATTGCACAAACGAGTGAGCTGCCTCCATCGTGACAGTATCTGGTGGTACACGAGAAAGTGGTCGCAAAAAATGTTTCACTAAATGGCTCACAGATATCCCGCCCTAAGCTGCTCCTGTTATAGAAGGGTCTTCTGTTCGCTTCCATGTGCGCAATGTTTCTTTTTTCTGGGACTGACTCCTTCATCGACTTTTGTAGTGACAGTGTTTCTTGTTTCTGGGACTGACTCCGTCATCGACTTTTGTAGTGACAGCCGCGAGTGTTTCGCTGTTATAAAGGGAGAGTGTGTTTTGTCAGTAAATCACTAGTAGCTAGTATCATCCAGTCACTAGTCTCAGCCAGTCTTTAGTCTCAGCCAGTCGCTAGTCTCAGCCAGTCGCTAGTCTCAGCCAGTAGCTAGTATCATCCAGTCTTTGGTCTCAGCCAGTCGCTAGTCTCAGCCAGTCGCTAGTCTCAGCCAGTCGCTAGTCTCAGCCAGTCGCTAGTCTCAGCCAGTCTTTAGTCTCAGCCAGTCGCTAGTCTCATCCAGTCGCTAGTCTCAGCCAGTCGCTAGTATCATCCAGTCGCTAGTCTCAGCCAGTCTTTAGTCTCAGCCAGTCGCTAGTCTCAGCCAGTCGCTAGTCTCAGCCAGTAGCTAGTATCATCCAGTCTTTAGTCTCAGCCAGTCGCTAGTCTCAGCCAGTCGCTAGTCTCAGCCAGTAGCTAGTATCATCCAGTCTTTAGTCTCAGCCAGTCGCTAGTCTCAGCCAGTCGCTAGTCTCAGCCAGTCGCTAGTCTCAGCCAGTCGCTAGTCTCAGCCAGTCGATAGTCTCAGCCAGTCGCTAGTCTCAGCCAGTCGCTAGTATCAGCCAGTCGCTAGTCTCAGCCAGTCGCTAGTCTCAGCCAGTCGCTAGTATCAGCCAGTCGCTAGTCTCAGCCAGTCGCTAGTATCAGCCAGTCGCTAGTATCAGCCAGTCGCTAGTCTCAGCCAGTCGCTAGTATCAGCCAGTCGCTAGTCTCAGCCAGTCGCTAGTATCAGCCAGTCGCTAGTATCAGCCAGTCGCTAGTATCAGCCAGTCGCTAGTATCAGCCAGTCGCTAGTCTCAGCCAGTCGCTAGTATCAGCCAGTCGCTAGTATCAGCCAGTCGCTAGTATCAGCCAGTCGCTAGTATCATCCAGTCGCTAGTCTCAGCCAGTCGCCAGTATCAGCCAGTCGCTAGTATCAGCCAGTCGCTAGTATCATCCAGTCGCTAGTATCATCCAGTCGCTAGTCTCAGCCAGTCGCTAGTATCAGCCAGTCGCTAGTCTCAGCCAGTCGCTAGTCTCAGCCAGTCGCTAGTCTCAGCCAGTAGCTAGTCTCAGCCAGTCGCTAGTCTCAGCCACTAGCTAGTCTCAGCCAGTCGCTAGTCTCAGCCAGTAGCTAGTCTCAGCCAGTCGCTAGTCTCAGCCAGTAGCTAGTATCATCCAGTCGCTAGTCTCAGCCAGTAGCTAGTCTCAGCCAGTAGCTAGTCTCAGCCAGTCGCTAGTCTCAGCCAGTAGCTAGTATTATCCAGTCGCTAGTCTCAGCCAGTAGCTAGTCTCAGCCAGTCGCTAGTCTCAGCCAGTCGCTAGTCTCAGCCAGTAGCTAGTCTCAGCCAGTAGCTAGTCTCAGCCAGTCGCTAGTCTCAGCCAGTAGCTAGTCTCAGCCAGTCGCTAGTCTCAGCCAGTAGCTAGTCTCAGCCAGTCGCTAGTCTCAGCCAGTCGCTAGTCTCAGCCAGTAGCTAGTCTCAGCCAGTCGCTAGTCTCAGCCAGTAGCTAGTCTCAGCCAGTCGCTAGTCTCAGCCAGTAGCTAGTCTCAGCCAGAAGCTAGTCTCAGCCAGTAGCTAGTCTCAGCCAGTCGCTAGTATCAGCCAGTAGCTAGTCTCAGCCAGTCGCTAGTCTCAGCCAGTCGCTAGTCTCAGCCAGTCGCTAGTCTCAGCCAGTCGCTAGCCTCAGCCAATCTTTAGTCTCAGCCAGTCGCTAGTCTCAGCCAATCTTTAGTCTCAGCCAGTCGCTAGTCTCATCCAGTCGCTAGTCTCAGCCAGTCGCTAGTCTCAGCCAGTCGCTAGTATCAGCCAGTCGCTAGTATCAGCCAGTCGCTAGTCTCAGCCAGTCGCTAGTATCAGCCAGTCGCTAGTATCAGCCAGTCGCTAGTCTCAGCCAGTCGCTAGTCTCAGCCAGTCGCTAGTCTCAGCCAATCTTTAGTCTCAGCCAGTCGCTAGTCTCAGCCAGTCGCTAGTCTCAGCCAATCTTTAGTCTCAGCCAGTCGCTAGTCTCAGCCAATCTTTAGTCTCAGCCAGTCGCTAGTCTCAGCCAGTCTTTAGTCTCAGCCAGTCGCTAGTCTCAGCCAGTCGCTAGTCTCAGCCAGTCGTTAGTCTCAGCCAGT
This sequence comes from Megaustenia siamemsis, assembly GCA_032433765.1. Classification (NCBI taxonomy): domain Eukaryota; kingdom Metazoa; phylum Mollusca; class Gastropoda; order Stylommatophora; family Ariophantidae; genus Megaustenia; species Megaustenia siamemsis. The sequence goes on along the minus strand of JAVIAB010000047.1, from coordinate 98,636,461 downwards.
CGTTAGTCTCAGCCAATCGCTAGTCTCAGCCAGTCTTTAGTCTCAGCCAGTCGCTAGTCTCAGCCAGTCTTTAGTCTCAGCCAGTCGCTAGTCTCAGTCTTTAGTCTCAGCCAGTCGCTAGTCTCAGCCAGTCTTTAGTCTCAGCCAGTCGCTAGTCTCAGTCAGTCTTTAGTCTCAGCCAGTCGCTAGTCTCAGCCAGTCTTTAGTCTCAGCCAGTCGGTAGTCTCAGCCAGTCTTTAGTCTCAGCCAGTCTTTAGTCTCAGCCAGTCGTTAGTCTCAGCCAGCCGTTAGTCTCAGCCAGTCACTAGTCTCAGCCAGTCGCTAGTTTCAGCCAGTCACTAGTCTCAGCCAGTCGCTAGTATCAGCCAGTCGCTAGTCTCAGCCAGTCTTTAGTCTCAGCCAGTCGCTAGTCTCAGCCAGTCGTTAGTCTCAGCCAGTAGCTAGTATCATCCAGTCGCTAGTCTCAGCCAGTAGCTAGTATCATCCAGTCGTAAGTCTCAGCCAGTAGTTAGTATCATCCAGTCGCTAGTCTCAGCCAGTAGCTAGCATCATCCAGTACCTAGTCTCAGCCAGTAGTTAGTATCATCCAGTCGTTAGTCTCAGCCAGTAGCTAGTATCATCCTGTCGCTAGTCTCAGCCAGTAGCTAGTATCATCCAGTCGCTAGTCTCAGCCAGTAGTTAGTATCATCCAGTCGCTAGTCTCAGCCAGTAGCTAGTATCATCCAGTCGGTAGTCTCAGCCAGTAGCTGGTATCATCCAGTAGCTAGTCTCAGCCAGTAGCTAGTATTATCCAGTCGCTAGTCTCAGCCAGTAGTTTAGTATCATCTAGTCGCTAGTCTCAGCCAGTAGTTAATATCATCCAGTCGCTAGTCTCAGCCAATAGCTAGTATCATCCAGTCGCTAGTCTCAGTCAGTAGCTAGTATCATCCAGTCGTTAGTCTCAGCCAGTAGTTAGTATCATCCAGTAGCTAGTCTCAGCCAGTTGCTAGTCTCAGCCAGTCGTTAGTCTCAGCCAGTCGTTAGTCTCAGCCGGTAGTTAATCTCAGCCAGTTGCTAGTATCATCCATTTGTTAGTCTCAGCCAGTATCTAGTATCATCCAGTCACTAGTCTCAGCCAGTAGCTAGTATCATCCGGTCGCTAGTCGCAGCCAGTAGCTAGTATCATTCAGTCGCTAGTATCATCCAATAGCTAGTATCATCCAGTAGTAAGTCTCAGCCAGTAGCTAGTATTATCCAGTAGCTAGTATCATCCAATAGCTAGTATCATCCAGTAGTAAGTCTCAGCCAGTAGCTAGTATCATCCAGTATCTAGTATCATCCAATAGCTAGTATCATCCAGTAGTAAGCCTCAGCCAGTAGCTAATATCATCCAGTAGCTAGTATAATCCAGTAGCTAGTATCATCCAGTACCTAGTCTCAGCCAGTAGCTAGTATCTTCCAGTAGCTAGTATCATCCAGTAACTAATATCATCCAGCCGCTTGTCTCAGCCAGTAGCTAGTATCATCCAGTAGCTAGTATCATCCAGTCGCTAGTCTCAGCCAGTAGCTAGTCTCAGCCAGTAGCTAGCATCATCCAGTAGCTAGTCTCAGCCAGTAGTTAGTATCATCCAGTAGCTAGTATCATCCAGTAGCTAGTATCATCCAGTCGCTAGTCTCAGCCAGTAGCTAGTACCATCCAGTCGCTAGTATCATCCAGTCGCTAGTATCATCCAGTCGCTAGTATCATCATCCAGTAGTAAGCCTCAGTCAGTCGCTAGTATTGGCCAGCAGCTAGTATCATCCAGTCTCTAGTATTATCCAGTCGCTAATATCATCCAGTCGCTAGTATCATCCAGTCGCTAGTATCATCCAGTAGCTAGTATCATCCAGTAGCTAGTATCATCCGGTCGCTAGTCGCAGCCAGCAGCTAGTATAATCCAGTCGCTAGTATCATCCAATAGCTAGTATCATCCAGTGGTAAGTCTCAGGCAGTAGCTAGTATTATCCAGTCGCTAGTATCATCCAGTCGCTAGTATCATTCAGTCGCTAGTATCATCCAGTCACTAGTATCATCCAGTAGTAAGCCTCAGTCAGTCGCTAGTATTGGCCAGCAGCTAGGTTCATCCAGTCGCTAGTATCATCCAGTCGCTAGTATCATCCAGTCGCTAGTATCATCCAGTCGCTAGTATCATTCAGTAGCTAGTATCATCCAGTCGCTAGTATCATCCAGTAGCTAGTATCATCCAGTCGCTAGTGTCATTCAGTCGCTAGTATCATCCAGTCACTAGTATCATCCAGTAGTAAGCCTCAGTCAGTCGCTAGTATTGGACAGCAGCTAGTATCATCCAGTCGCTAGTATGATCCAGTCGCTAGTATCATTCAGTCGCTAGTATCATCCAGTCGCTAGTATCATCCAGTCGCTAGTATCATCCAGTCGCTAGCATCATCCAGTAGTAAGCCTCAGTCAGTCGCTAGTATTGGCCAGTCGCTAATGTCTGCCAAATGTTGCTGGAGGACTTGCTATGAGCGACCCGTCTGTACATTGTAGGGCGCAAATAACGCGAAGGGCGCATTTAACGCGAAGCGCGCTAATGACTAAACAATTAGAGACTAGACTTAGCCGTCACGGCGTTTCACATTTTATAAAACTGTAATGAGTTGATGAAGACTTGCCCTCTAGTGTCTCTCGATGTAGCCGCGAACAGCACCGGAAGTTGGGCATCCGAGTACGAATGTCGTGAGCAGCATCTAAGGTTAGCAAAAACTCCTGTGGTTTACCCATCCACCAGACAAAATCGAAACTAAAGTTAACACCGTGAGAAGATCGAATGATGTCATCATTGTCGCGGGTTCATGGTGATGGCGAAACCAGTCGAACACTTGTGGTCAACTACTGGCTGGACAGTACAACATCACACGGTTATTACCGATGAGTTGTCTCTTGTAATTAACCTTTTAGTTGTTTCCCCTCATCTCGAGGGAAATGCACGGAGGCGGTGGTGACGTCAGTGAGAATTATAGTCACAACGACAACACCGGAAGTTGCTGTTATTGCAGTTCCAGGAGGATCGGCTCAACCAGCATCCCGGAGCTGATGTTGTGGAGTAATGGTGGCCATTGACGACAGACGCTGGTGACGTCAGACATATTTTGTGGGGATAGCATTTAACAGCGGTGTAGCTAAAAATAGCTGAACTTTGAACTCGGCGGATTTGATATCAGGAACGTTAGATGATCAGGACGCGCATAAAACCCAAACAATGGAGCCGTCATGGCCAGCAATGAGAGACTTGGACAGATTGTGAAACGAGCAAGCAGGGGGGATTAATCTCGGATATAGAGTGAGTAGGGCGCTGCCATCTTTATTGAATGCCTGGCCGCTGTAGGGGATCAACCAAATGTTGTGACGTTTACAGCATTGCGAGCAGGGGCGGTTATGGGTAAAATGACGTCAGCCGTCTATAACTAACATAGTTGAAGACGTCACAAGTTTGGGGTGTTATCGGGGAAATTCTTGCAGCCATTCGGCCTTCAGTGTAGAGGGCAATGGTCGGGTAGAGATGGCGGTAGTCTCCTACGGTAGAGAGATTGAGGCGGGCAGAGATGGCGGTAGTCTCCTACGGTAGAGAGATTGAGGCGGGTAGAGATGGCGGTAGTCTCCTACGGTAGAGAGAATGAGGCGGGTAGAGATGGCGGTAGTCTCCTACGGTAGAGAGATTGAGGCGGGTAGAGATGGCGGTAGTCTCCTACGGTAGAGAGATTGAGGCGGGTAGAGATGGCGGTAGTCTCCTCTGGTAGAGAGATTGAAGCGGGTAGAGATGGCGGTAGTCTCCTCTGGTAGAGAGAATGAGGCGGGTAGAGATGGCGGTAGTCTCCTCTGGTAGAGAGATTGAGGCGGGTAGAGATGGCGGTAGTCTCCTACGGTAGAGAGATTGAGGCGGGTAGAGATGGCGGTAGTCTCCTACGGTAGAGAGATTGAGGCGGGCAGAGATGGCGGTAGTCTCCTACGGTAGAGAGATTGAGGCGGGTAGAGATGGCGGTAGTCTCCTACGGTAGAGAGATTGAGGCGGGTAGAGATGGCGGTAGTCTCCTACGGTAGAGAGATTGAGGCGGGTAGAGATGGCGGTAGTCTCCTACGGTAGAGAGATTGAGGCGGGCAGAGATGGCGGTAGTCTCCTACGGTAGAGAGATTGAGGCGGGCAGAGATGGCGGTAGTCTCCTACGGTAGAGAGAATGAGGCGGGCAGAGATGGCGGTAGTCTCCTACGGTAGAGAGATTGAGGCGGGTAGAGATGGCGGTAGTCTCCTACGGTAGAGAGATTGAGGCGGACAGAGATGGCGGTAGTTTCCTACGGTAGAGAGATTGAGGCGGGCAGAGATGGCGGTAGTCTCCTCTGGTAGAGAGATTGAGGCGGACAGAGATGGCGGTAGTCTCCTACGGTAGAGAGATTGAGGCGGGCAGAGATGGCGGTAGTCTCCTACGGTAGAGAGATTGAGGCGGGCAGAGATGGCGGTAGTCTCCTACGGTAGAGAGATTGAGGCGGGCAGAGATGGCGGTAGTCTCCTACGGTAGAGAGATTGAGGCGGGCAGAGATGGCGGTAGTCTCCTACGGTAGAGAGATTCAGGCGGGCAGAGATGGCGGTAGTCTCCTACGGTAGAGAGATTGAGGCGGGTAGAGATGGCGGTAGTCTCCTCCGGTAGAGAGATTGAGGCGGGTAGAGATGGCGGTAGTCTCCTACGGTAGAGAGATTCAGGCGGGCAGAGATGGCGGTAGTCTCCTACGGTAGAGAGATTCAGGCGGGCAGAGATGGCGGTAGTCTCCTACGGTAGAGAGATTCAGCCGGGCAGAGATGGAGAATTAATCTCGGACGAACAGTGGAAGTTGGATCTTTGTTGGTTAGATAGATACCTTGAATCATTACTTGATTCATTACATGACTCATTACTTGAATCATTACTTGAATCATTACTTGACTTAGACTAATAGAATTACAATTCGCTAGTCTCAGCCAGTAGCTAGTATCATCTAGTGGCTAGTCTCAGCCGGTCGTTAATCTCAGCCAGTCGCTAGTCTCAGCCAGTAGCTAGTATCATCCACTCGCTAGTCTAAGCCAGTAGCTAGTATCATCAAGTCGCTAGTCTCAGCCGGTCGTTAATCTCAGCCGGTCGTTAGTCTCAGCCGGTCGTTAATCTCAGCCAGTAGTTGGTATCATCAAATCGCTAGTCTCAGCCGGTCGTTAGTCTCAGCCGGTCGTTAGTCTCAGCCGGTCGTTAGTCTCAGCCGGTCGTTAGTCTCAGCCGGTCGTTAATCTCAACCAGTAGTTGGTATCATCAAGTCACTAGTCTCAGCCGGTCGTTAGTCTCAGCCGGTCGCTAGTCTCAGCCGGTCGTTAGTCTCAGCCGGTCGTTAGTCTCAGCCAGTAGTTGGTATCATCCAGTCGCTAGTCTCAGCCAGTAGCTAGTATCATCCAGTCGCTAGTCTTAGCCAGTAGCTAGTATCATCCAGACGCTAGTCTCAGCCAGTAGCTAGTATCATCTAGTCGCTAGTCTCAGCCAGTAGTTGGTATCATCAAGCCGTTAGTCTCAGCCGGTCGTTAGTCTCACCCGGTCGTTAATCTCAGCGGTCGTTAGTCCCAGCCGGTCGTTAGTCCCAGCCGGTCGTTAATCTCAGCCAATCGTTAATCTCAGCCGGTCGTTAGTCTCAGCCGGTCGTTAATCTCAGCCGGTCGTTAATCTCAGCCGGTCGTTAATCTCAGCCAATCGTTAATCTCAGCCGGTCGTTAATATCAGCCAATCGTTAATCTCAGCCGGTCGTTAGTCTCAGCCGGTCGTTAGTCTCAGCCGGTCGTTAGTCTCAGCCGGTCGTTAGTCTCAGCCAATCGTTAATCTCAGCCGGTCGTTAGTCTCAGCCGGTCGTTAGTCTCAACCAGTAGCTATTATCATCCCGTCGCTAGTCTCAGCCAGTAGCTAGTATCATCCCGTCGCTCGTCTCAGTCAGTAGCTATTATCATCCCGTCGCTAGTCTCAGCCAGTAGCTAGTATCATCCAGTCGCTAGTCTCAGCCAGTAGCTATTATCATCCCGCCGCTAGTCTCAGCCAGTAGCTATTATCATCCCGCCGCTAGTCTCAGCCAGTAGCTATTATCATCCCGCCGCTAGTCTCAGCCAGTAGCTATTATCATCCCGCCGCTAGTCTCAGCCAGTAGCTATTATCATCCCGTTGCTAGTCTCAGTCAGTAGCTAGTATCATCAGACAAGCTGGACAAGAGGCCATCAAACAAGCTGGAGAAGGGGCTGTAATCTTTGAGCGGTAGATGAGCAGCAGAGAGACATACTGCGTTTTAGAGAAAGTAGAGTGTGAGAAAGAGAGAGAGAGAGAAAGAGAGAGAGAGAGAGAGAGAGAGAAAGAGAGAGAGAGAGAGAGAGAGAGAGAGAGAGGAGGTAAAACAAGTATGGCTGAAAGATAGAACAAACTAGGACTTGCAGAACAGCTACCAGAATGTGCAGTGTGATGACGACTAATGACAAAGACATGATGATGAACCGGCACACTACACATTTATCAACTGTAGTCAATCATGGACAATCATCTACATTAACAAGGGCTAGACTTATCGAGGTTCACATTAACAGAAAGACTTCCTACATTTTAACGCTAACAGCTTTCATTCTTTCATTCACTTCAACATTCTTCTTCTTCTACCTTTTAGCTCCCAGTGCAGCATAGGTCTTCAACAAACACTTTCAGCTCCCTGTGGAGCATAGGTCTTCAACAAACACTTTCAGCTCCCTGTGGAGCATAGGTCTTCAACAAACACTTTCAGCTCCCAGTGCAGCATAGGTCTTCAACAAACACTTTCAGCTCCCTGTGGAGCATAGGTCTTCAACAAACACTTTCAGCTCCCTGTGGAGCATAGGTCTTCAACAAACACTTTCCAAGTCGTTATGTTTTTTGCCATTCTTTTAAGATCATTCCATGTCTTCCCCATTATCTTCACCTCTGCTTCTATCTGTCTTCTCCAAGAATTCCTTGGTCTTCCTCTTTGTCTTTTCCCCTGGGGATTAAAAAAAGGGCCTGTTGTGTAATACTCTCAGTTGGCTTCCGTAGTGTGTGTCCTATCCAGCGCCACCATACTTTGCTGTATCTTTGTCCGCTGGTATTTGACTGGTACATTTCCATAATTCTATGTTAGTGATTTTGTCCTGCCATTTCCATCCTTTTATTCTGCGTAAGCATCCATTAATGAAGGTCCGTATCTTCGTGATTCTCAATTTTGTTTTTCTCCATGTTTCACAGCCATATAATAGGACCAACTTAACATTCGAGTTGAAAATTTTTATTTTTTTGTATTTAACCTCATTTCTTTGGATTTCCATATGTTTCCCAGTGCAATGATAGCTCCTCATGCTTTTGATATCCTTATTTTGGTATCATTTTCTGTTCCTCCCTCTTTATCTATATTACTGCCCAGATATATGTAAGATTGTACGTCTAGAGAGGTATTTCTCATAGTTTTATTTGGTTATTGCCAACTGTATTAATTCTCATAATGTTGGTCTTATCTCTATTAATCTTCAGTCCTTGCTGTTGTGATCTCTCATCAAGTATGCTCATTTTATCCTGCATCTGTTGATGGCTGTGTGATAGGAGAGCTATATCATCAGCAAAGTCTAAATCATCGAGTTGCTTGGTCCGTGACCACTGGATCCCCATTTCTGTTGTTTTGAGTTATTTTCATAATCCAATCTATGGCCAGTAGAAAGAGAAATGGAGACAGAAGGCATCCCTGCCTTACTCCTGTTCTTATTTCAAAAGCTTCTGTAAGCTGTCCTTCATGCACCACACTACATTTAGTTCCTTCATACATTGTTTTTATCAGGTTAATAAACTTTATTGGGATTCCATAATGACTCAGCAACTTCCAAAGCATTCTTCTGTCTAAACTATCAAATGCCTTTTCGTAATCTATGAATCCAATATAAAGTGGGGATTCTAGTTCTAAACTTTGTCCAACTATTATACGTAGAGTAGTTATTTGATCAGCACATGATCTGTTCTTCCTAAAACCTGCTTGTTCAACCCTCAAATGTTTCTCTATGGCCTGTTTTAGTCTCTCCAGAATAATTCTGCTTAATATTTTTCCTGGCACTGATAGTAGCATAATTCCCTATAACTTGTGCACTCCTGTAAACTTCCTTTCTTTGGTAGTTTGATCATATAACCTTCTTTCCAGTCTTTAGGTATTTCTTCCCTCTCCCAAATTTGATCTAATAGATTATGTAGCATCTTGGTAGAGGTGTTAATATCTGCTTTGATGGCTTCCGAAGGAAATTCATCTGGTCCTGTGGCTTTACCATCTTTTAATAGCTTGATGGCTTTAATTATTTCTTCTTTACTTGGTTTTCCACAGTTAACGTGTAACTCTCCTCTGCTGGTAGTATATCTGGAGGATTATTTGAGCCGGGTCTGATCAAAAGTTCTTCAAAATACTCTTTCTATATCTCCTGTTGTTCCCTTATATTACTAAGCAGATTTCCTTTCTTATCTTTAATAAAGGCGTTGATCTGTTTGTATTTTCCACCTAATTTCTTTGTGCTGTTGTACAGTTCTTTCATATTCCTTTTATTTGCTGCTTCTCTGCCTCTTTAGCTAGTTCATCTATATATTTCCTCTTATCCCTTTTAATGCATCTTCTCACTTCTTTGTTCACCTCTGTGTTTGCTTCCTGTGTCTTGGCTTTATTACTTCTCGTTTTGCTTTTATTTATTTGTGCTTTCTTGTTCTTTTTTTCTTTAATTTTATCCAGGGTCTCTGCTGTCATCCATGCCTTATCCTGGCGTTCTCTTTTCCCCAGTGTTTCTTCGCATGTCCCTTTCCATATATCTTTTACTTGTTTCCAATGATCTTCTATATTTATTGTATTTTCTAGTTGTTGGGGGACTTGGTATTTGTTTGATATTGTGACTGCGAATTTATCTTTAATTCCTTGTTCTTTAAGAAACCTTACATTGAAATACTTTCTACCCTTATTCATGTAGTATACCTTTTTAGTTTAATTTTAAGTTTGGCTAACAGAAGATGATGATCAGAAGCTACATCTGCCCCTCTATATACTTTTACATTCTGTAAGAATGACTTAAACTTATTATTAATACATATGTGATCAATTTGATTTTCCGTTCTATGATCTGGTGACAGCCATGTAGCTTTGTGTATTCTTTTATGTTGGAATATTGTTCCTCCCAGGCTCACTTGATTAAGGGCACAGAAATTCACAAATATCTCTCCATTCTCGTTTATATCTCCAAGTCCATGTTTTCCCATAATCTCTTCGAAGCCTCTGTTGTCTGATCCTACCTTAGCATTTAGGTCTCCCATCAAGATTATAATATCATTGGCTCGTCTTGCATCCATCTGACATTGTAGTTGTTTATAGAAATCATCTTTAACTAAATCATCCTTATCGTTGGTTGGTGCATAGCATTGGATAATGTGTAATTGTATTTTGTTTTTGTTGTTTTAAATGTTGCTCTCATTAGTCATGGCCCTACTGCTTCCCATTATATCAGTGTCTTCTGTGCATTCCTTGATAGCATTATAGCTACCCCTTCACTATGTTGTGCTCCAGGTTCCTGGTGTCCTGATGATAAGATCATCTCTCCTGTATTTAGTTTTATTTTACCTGTTCCTAGCCATCTTGTTTCACACATTCCCAGAATATCTATCTTGTAGTTTGACATTTCTGCTGCTACCTGAGCAGCTTTTCCTTGTTCGTTTAGAGTACGAACATTCCAGGTGCCAATTCTGGAGGATTTCCTGGTAGACAAAGGGTGAGTCGGCAACCCGGACTCCTTGCGGCTTTCTCCGGTTTGCGTCATACCTCTCTTAGACGGAGTGCCCTTATCTTTCCTGGATGGTGGATTTACTTTTTCTTTCTTTGACTTGTCCATGTTTGTTCAACATTACAAGAAGGAAATAAGAAAAGAGAGAATCCCGTCATGCTTTGGAAGTGTCATCGTCACAAGACATTGGTCGTACACACATGACGTCACATTGAGAGACTGTTATGGTGCCGAATGATGACGTCACATTCTTTGAACGATAACTGCTAGAGCATGCGCTGGCCACCAATCTCAAATGGTTGTTGGTACAAACACGTCACATCTACACGTTATCTCTGTGTCCCTCTGTGTCTGTATGTCCAAATGTAATGTGCATCAGTGTGTCGTGCGTCCCTGTGTATAACATGTGTGCTGTGCGTCAGTGTGTCGTGCGTCGCTGTGTGTGTATCCCATGTGTTCTGTGCATCACATGTCCATGTGTGTCAAGGTCGACATTCAGCATCAACAAACGTTCCAGCACGCCCTGGATTCCTGACAGGTCAAAGTTGGGCGTGTCCACATGGACAGAGCTTGCCTTTGTCTGACGGTTGCACTGATCCACTTCATCATCATCCTGTTCCATAAAGGTTGACGGAGACGATTATGTCCACAGTGCATCGTATCAATTCTGTTGTTGACTGTTTACCGTGCCATGACACCAAGCTATCTAGTATCGGCTCACTTTGTCGCCAGAGATCTCCATTTTCCTGTAATTTACCAGTTGAAACCAAGTATTCCAATTTTTCCTTTGTTCATAATGTGTCCAGAAAAAAAAATCTCTCTAGGACAACTCTCACCTTCTCTATCAGAGATGTCACTCTCCCTCTCAGAGTTGTCACTCTCTCTATTAGAGTTGTCACTCTACCTCTCAAAGTTGCCACTCTCTCTCTATTAGAGTTGTCATATTGTCACTCTCCCCATGAGAGTTGTCACTCTCTCCATCAGAGTTGTCACTCTCCCCATCAGAGTTGTCACTTTCCCCATCAGAGTTGTCACTCTCCCCATCAGAGTTGTCACTCTCTCCATCAGAGTTGCTACTTTGTCACTCTCCCCATATGAGTTGTCACTCTCCCCATCAGAGTTGTCACTCTCTCCATCAGAGTTGTCACTTTGTCACTCTCCCCATCAGAGTTGTTACTCTCCCCATCAGAGTTGTCACTCTCCCCATCAGAGTTGTTACTCTCTCCCCATCAGAGTTGTCACTCTCCCCATCAGAGTTGTTACTCTCCCCATCAGAGTTGTCACTCTCCCCATCAGAGTTGTTACTCTCCCCATCAGAGTTGTTACTCTCCCCATCAGAGTTGTTACTCTCTCCCCATCAGAGTTGTCACTCTCCCCATCAGAGTTGTTACTCTCCCCATCAGAGTTGTCACTCTCCCCATCAGAGTTGTCACTCTCCCCATCAGAGTTGTCACTCTCCCCATCAGAGTTGTTACTCTCTCCCCATCAGAGTTGTCACTTTGTCACTCTCCCCATCAGAGTTGTCACTCTCCCCATCAGAGTTGTCACTCTCCCCATCAGAGTTGTCACTCTCCCCATCAGAGTTGTCACTCTCCCCATCAGAGTTGTTACTTTGTCACTCTCCCTGTCAGGTCACTCTCCCCATCAGATTTGTCACTTTCCCCATCAGAGTTGTCACTCTCCCCATCAGACATGTCACTCTCCCCATAAGAGTTGTCACTCTCCCCATCAGAGTTGTCACTCTCTCCCCATCAGAGTTGTCACTCTCCCCATCAGAGTTGTGAATCTCCCTATCAGAGTTGTGTCTCTCCCCATCAGAGTTGTTACTCTCTCCCCAACAGAGTTGTCACTCTCCTCATCAGAGTTGCCACTCTCCCCATCAGAGTTGTCACTCTCCCCATCAGAGTTGTCACTGTCCCCATCTGAGTTGTCACTCTCCCCATCAGAGTTGTCACTGTCCCCATCAGAGTTGTTACTCTCACCATCAGAGTTGTCACTCTCCCCATCAGAGTTGCCACTGTCCCCATCAGAGTTGTCACTCTCCCCATCAGAGTTGTCACTTTCCCCTTCAGACATGTCACTCTCCGTGTCAGAGTTGCACTTTACCCATCAGAGACGTCATTCTCCCTATCTGAGATGTCACTTCTCAGTTTTCATTCTCTCTATCAGAGTTGTCACTCTCCCCATCAGAGTTGTCACTCCCTCCCCATCAGAGTTGTCACTCTCCCCATCAGAGTTGCCACTCTCCGCATCAGAGTTGTCACTCTCCTCATCAGAGTTGTCACTCTCCCCATCAGAGTTGTGACTCTACCCATCAGAGTTGTGACTCTCCCCATCAGAGCTGCCACTCTCTCCCCATCAGAGTTGTCACTCCCTCCCCATCAGAGTTGTCACTCTCCCCATCAGAGTTGTCATTCTCCCCATCAGAGTTGTCACTCTCCCCATCAGAGTTGTCACTCTCCTCATCAGAGTTGTCACTCTCCCCATCAGAGTTGTGACTCTACCCATCAGAGTTGTGACTCTCCCCATCAGAGCTGCCACTCTCCCCATCATAATTGTCACTCCCTCCCAATCAGAGTTTTCATTCTCCCCATCAGAGTTGTCACTCTCCTTGTCAGAGTTGCACTTTACCCGTCAGAGATGTCGTTCTCCCTATCTGAGATGTGACTTCTCAGTTTTCATCTTCTCTATCAGAGTGTGACTCTCCCTATCAGAGTTGTCACTCTCCCCATCAGAGTTGTCACTCTCCCCATCAGAGTTGTCACTCTCCCCATCAGAGTTGTCACTATCCCCATCAGAGTTGTCACTCTCCCTATCAGAGTTGTGACTCTCCCTATCAGAGTTGTGACTTTCCCTATCAGAATTGTGACTCTCTCTATCATAGTTGTCATTCTAGCCCCTAGTTTAACCTTCTCCAGCCCGAAACATCCGACTTCATAACACATTCTTGGGACCGATTTTCCCATCATTATTTAATGCCCACCATTTTGGTGAAGATTGACTTGTCATGTGACGTCACACATCAGATATTAGTAAATAAAAATAGCTCATTCCCTGCAGCTTAGTCCACTGTCGTTGAAGAAATACTGTCCACTGGCCGGTCTTGACACAATGGCTGGACAAGTCCAATCAGAGCGACTGGTCGTAGTAGCCGTCAAGTTACGACTCTTCTGGCATGTGTACAGCTACTGGATGATAGATGAGTTTACCACAGACAAAAACATCATCCTAACACAAGTTTGAAGCTGCAATAAAACGAAAACTGAATTTGTTATTGATCTTTTTAAAGATTTCTTTGTGGGCCATTTCACTTGAAGGGAAGGGGGCGGCGGTAATTAGAATTCTTTTGAAGTCAGCCGAACATGTCGGCGGCCATGTTTCTGTGACGTCACCAGCTGGCTCCAGACAAGAATAATTTGGCAGAAAGTGTCTCTTCTTGGGGAGAGCTCGCTTCACATCTCAGCAAATAAACAACAGATGTCAGGCAGCAAAAGACGAGGGGGGTGTTCGTCAACAATATGGACTATTTTGGAGAGTCGGTCGAAGACTCGTTTTGCTTTCTCTTAAATTTGTAATGTTGGTTAACTTGTAATGTTGGTTAAATTGTAAGGTTGGTTAACTTGTAATGTTGGTTAAATTGGTAAGGTTGGTTATGTTGGTTAACTTGTAATGTTGGTTAAATTGTAAGGTTGGTTATGTTGGTTAACTTGTAATGTTGGTTAAATTGTAAGGTTGGTTATGTTGGTTAACTTGTAATGTTGGTTAACTTGTAATGTTGGTTAACTTGTAATGTTGGTTAACTTGTAAGGTTGGTTATATTGGTTAACTTGTAATGTTGGTTAAATTGTAAGGTTGGTTAACTTGTAAGGTTGGTTATATTGGTTAACTTGTAATGTTGGTTAACTTGTAATGTTGGTTAAATTGTAAGGTTGGTTAACTTGTAATGTTGGTTAAATTGGTAAGGTTGGTTATGTTGGTTAACTTGTAATGTTGGTTAACTTGTAAGGTTGGTTATATTGGTTAACTTGTAATGTTGGTTAACTTGTAATGTTGGTTAACTTGTAATGTTGGTTAAAGTGTAAGGTTGGTTATATTGGTTAACTTGTAATGTTGGTTAAATTGTAAGGTTGGTTAACTTGTAAGGTTGGTTATATTGGTTAACTTGTAATGTTGGTTAACTTGTAATGTTGGTTAACTTGTAAGGTTGGTTATATTGGTTAACTTGTAATGTTGGTTAACTTGTAAGGTTGGTTATATTGGTTAACTTGTAATGTTGGTTAACTTGTAATGTTGGTTAACTTGTAATGTTGGTTAACTTGTAAGGTTGGTTATATTGGTTAACTTGTAATGTTGGTTAATTTGTAATGTTGGTTAACTTGTAATGTTGGTTAACTTGTAATGTTGGTTAACTTGTAAGGTTGGTTATATTGGTTAACTTGTAATGTTGGTTATATTGGTTAACTTGTAATGTTGGTTAACTTATAATGTTGGTTAACTTGTAATGTTGGTTATATTGGTTAACTTGTAATGTTGGTTAACTTGTAAGGTTGGTTATATTGGTTAACTTGTAATGTTGGTTAACTTATAATGTTAGTTAACTTGTAATGTTGGTTAACTTGTAATGTTGGTTAACTTGTAATGTTGGTTAACTTGTAATGTTGGTTAACTTGTAATGTTAGTTAACTTGTAATGTTGGTTAAATTGTAATGTTAGTTAACTTGTAATGTTGGTTAAATGGTAATGTTAGTTAACTTGTAATGTTGGTTAACTTGTAATGTTGGTTAAATGGTAATATCGGATGGACAGTTGTGGCACAGCGGAGATTGTTGTTGTTCTGGTTCAGATTATCATCACAGCACACCAGGCACATTCATGGGTGCTCCTATATCTTTCTCCAAGAAATCCGAGGACTATCCTGGTCCATGTGCACGGACTCCGTGGCACGACCTGGGCTCAACGATGTGAGATCACCACATCCCAAAACTGAAAGTCGGAGTGAAACTTGAGATGATTCCAACATGAACAAGGGCATCATCATGCTGGCGTAGGTGATTACGACTTGCCATATCTCTACATTTCTTTACCAGTTTTATTATTAACTTCCTATCAAACCGTTGTCAGTGTATGCTTTCTTCTCTCTCTCTCTCTTTCTCTTTCTCTCTCTCCCCCTCTTTCTCTCCCTCTCTCTCTTTCTCTCTCTCGCCCTCTCTCTCCCTCTCTCTTTCTCTATCTCGCCTCTCTCTTTCTGCCGCTCTCTCGCCCAATTTCTCTTTTTCTCTCTCTCGCCCTCTCTCTTTCTTTCTCTCTCGCACTCTCTCTCTTTCTCTCTCTCCCCTATCTCTCTTTATCTCTATCTCTCTCGCCCTCTCTCTCTTTATCTCTCTCCTCCTTTCTTTTTTCCTCTGTCTCTCTCTTCCTCTCTCTCTTTCTCTTTCTATTGCCCTCTCTCTCTCTTCCTCTCTCTCTCTCTCTTTCTCAATCTCGCCCTCTCTTTCTTTCTCTCTCTCGCCCTCTCTTTCTCTTCCTCTCTCTCTTTCTCTCTCTCGTCCTCTCTTTCTTTCTCTCTCTCTCGCCCTCCCTCTCTCTTTCTTTCTCTCTCTCGCCCTCTCTCTCTCGCCCTCTCTTTCTTTCTCTCTCTCGCCCTCTCTCTCTTCCTCTCTCTTTCTTTCTCTCTCTCGCCCTTTCTTTCTTTCTCTCGCCCTCTCTCTCTCTTTCTCGCCCTCTCTCTTTCTCTCTCTCCCTCCCCCTTCTCTCTCTTTCACTCTCTCCCCTTCTCTCTCTCTATCTCTCCTCTACTCTCTCCCTCTCTATCTCTCCTTCTCTCTACCTCTCTCTCCCTCTCTCTCTATCTCTCCCTCTCTCTCCCTCGCCCTCTCTCTCTACCTCTCTCTCCCTCTCTCTCTATCTCTCCCTCGCCCTCTCTCTCTACCTCTCTCTCTCCATCTCTCTCTGGCTCTCTCTTTCCTTCAACTTTCCAGCTATTCCCTTCTCATAACATGGCCTCCAACAAATGATGGTTGTCTGCCCCTGATTGACGTTCTATTTTTGCTCTGGCCACTTCCAGCACACCCTCATTGCTCGTCCTAGATGTCCATGCTATTCTCAACATTTGTCTTCAAACTACGCTTCTGTGGTCTCCAACAGGTATCCTACCTGTTGTTGGATTGTCCAGGATTCACATCCATACCTCAAGACTGAATCCATAGAGCAATGAAGATTTTGTTCTGTTCATGAAATCAGTATTACAGTTTGTTTTGTATCACCCCATATCAATCAACGAATCAATCAATCAATCAATCAATTAACCAATCCATCAATCAACCAATCAATCAATCAACGAATCAATCAATCAACGAACCAATCAATCAACGAATCAATCAATCAATCAATTAACCAATCCATCAATCACTCAATCAATCAATCAATCAATCAATCAACGAATCAATCAATCAATCAATTAACCAATCCATTAATCAACCAATCAATCAATCAACGAATCAATCAAGCAATCAATCAACCAATCAATCAATCAACCAACGAATCAACCAATCCATCAATTAACCAATCAATCAATCAACGAATCAATCAATCAATCAACAAATCAACAAATCAATCAATCAATTAATCAACAAACCAAGCAGAGTCATGGAGCACTGAGACAAGTAGAGTCATGGAGCACTGAGACAAGTAGAGTCATGGAGCACTGAGACAAGTAGAGTCAAGGAGCGCTGAGACAAGTAGAGTCAAGGAGCACTGAGACAAGTAGAGTCAAGGAGAACTGAGACAAGTAGAGTCAAGGAGCACTGAGACAAGTAGAGTCATGGAGCACTGAGACATGTAGAGTCAAGGAGCACTGAGACAAGTAGAGTCAAGGAGCACTGAGACATGTAGAGTCAAGGAGTACTGAGACATGTAGAGTCAAGGAGCACTGAGACAAGTAGAGTCAAGGAGCACTGAGACATGTAGAGTCAAGGAGCACTGAGACATGTAGAGTCAAGGAGCACTGAGACAAGTAGAGTCATGGAGCACTGAGACATGTAGAGTCAAGGAGCACTGAGACATGTAGAGTCAAGGAGCACTGAGACATGTAGAGTCAAGGAGCACTGAGACAAGTAGAGTCAAGGAGCACTGAGACAAGTAGAGTCAAGGAGCACTGAGACAAGTAGAGTCAAGGAGCACTGAGACATGTAGAGTCAAGGAGCACTGAGACAAGTAGAGTCAAGGAGCACTGAGACAAGTAGAGTCAAGGAGCACTGAGACAAGTAGAGTCAAGGAGCACTGAGACAAGTAGAGTCAAGGAGCACTGAGACAAGTAGAGTCAAGGAGAACTGAGACAAGTAGAGTCAAGGAGCACTGAGACAAGTAGAGTCAAGGAGCACTGAGAAAAGTAGAGTCAAGGAGCACTGAGACAAGTAGAGTCAAGGAGCACTGAGACAAGTAGAGTCAAGGAAACTGGCGATTCAGAAAGCCAGTCTTCGACTGTAACGAGCCTCCAAAAATGTCTTCCAGTAAGCGTTGAGGCCATTAGTTGTTCCGGCATGTCGTTGATTATAAATAACGGAATTGCCGCAAGTTTACATTCTCAACCTATCTGCTTGTTGCAAATATAAATATTTATCAGAGCTGTTGAGATTTCTTATGTTGAGATTTCTTATGTTGAGATGTATGGCTTCATTCTTTTGTGGGATGAGATAGTTGCGTTCAGGTACTGTTTTATTTGCGGGGAATACACGCACTGACTAGAGGTGGATTCTGGTTGTACATTTATTGTGTGACAGATAACGTCATATGTGACACTTCAATACGTATCTGTCACGCTATGACAGCTCAATATGTGTACACATCTGTCACGCTATGACAGCTCAACATGTGTACACATCTGTCACGATATGACAGCTCAACATGTGTACACATCCGTCACGATATGACGGCTCAACACGTGTACATATCTGTCACGATATGACGGCTCAACATGTGTACACATTTGTCACGATATGACAGCTCAACATGTGTACACATCTGTCACGATATGACGGCTCAACAACTTGTGTACACATCTGTCACGATATGACAGCTCAACTTGTGTACACATCTGTCTCGATATGACAGCTCAACATATGTACACATCTGTCACGATATGACTGCTCGACATGTGTACACATCTGTCACGACATGACAGCTCAATATGTGTACACTTCTGTACAAACATCGATGTGTCCATCACAAACATCAAGCCAGTGTTCGTTGGTAACTAAGTGATAAAAGGCCCGTAAACGTGGAAAACAGCCAGGTAGATAGTGCACAGATTGTCTCCCTTAGGAAGGTAATCACTAGACGGTTCCGCCAACTACTTACAAATACCCCCCACTGCTACCATCACTACCACTAACACTGCCACCATCAGTACCACAAACACTGCTACCATCAGTACCACTAACACTGCTACCATCAGTACCACTAACACTGCTACCATCAGTACCACTAACACTGCTACCATCAGTACCACTAACACTGCTACCATCAGTACCACTAACACTGCTACCATCAGTACCACTAACACTGATACCATCAGTACCACTAACACTGCTACCATCAGTACCACTAACACTGCTATCATCAGTACCACTAACACAGCTACCATCAGTACACCAACACTGCTACCATCAACACCACCAACACTGCTACCATCTATACCACTAACATAGCTACCATCAACATCACTGACACTGTTACCATCAACACCACTAACACTGCCACCATCAGTACCACTAACACTGATACCATCAGTACACTAACACTGCTACCATCAGTCCACCAACACTGCTACCATCAACACCACCAACACTGCTACCATCAACATCACCGACACTGCTACCACCAACACCACTAACACTGCCACCATAAGTACCACCAACACTGTTACCATCAACATCACCAACACTGCTACCATCAACACCACAAACACTGGTACCATCAACACCAATAACACTGCCACCATCAGTACCACCAACACTGCTACCATGAACACCAACAACACTGCTACCATGAACACCAACAACACTGCTACCATCAACACCAACAACACTGCTACCATCAACACCAACAACACTGCTACCATCAACACCAACAACACTGCTACCATCAACACCAACAACACTGCTACCATCAACACCACCAACACTGCTACCATCAACACCACAAACACTGCTACCATCAACACCAACAACACTGCTACCATCAACACCAACAACACTGCTACCATCAACACCAACAACACTGCTACCATCAACACCAACAACACTGCTACCATCAACACCAATAACACAGCCACCATCAGTACCACCAACACCGGCTACAATCAACACCAACAACACTGCTACCATCAACACCAACAACACAGCTACCATCAACACCAACAACACTGCTACCATCAACACCAACAACACTGCTACCATCAACACCAACAAACACTGCTACCATCAACACTAACAACACTGCTACCATCAACACCACAAACACTGCTACCATCAACACAACCAATTCTGCTAACATCAACACTACAAACACTGCTAACATCAACACTACAAACACTGCTACCATCAACACTACCAATACTGCTAACATGAACACTACAAACACTGCTACCATCAACACAACCAATACTGCTAACATCAACACTACAAACACTGCTACCATCAACACAACCAATACTGCTAACATCAACACTACAAACATTGCTAACATCAACACCACTAACACTGCTACCATCAACACCACTAACACTGCAACCATCAGTACCACTAACACAGCCACCATCAGTACCACCAACACTGCTACCATCAACACCACTAACACAGCAACCATCAGTACCACCAACACTGCTACCATGAACACCACTAACACAGCAACCATCAACACCACTAACACAGCAACCATCAACACCACTAATACAGCTACAATCAGTACCACTAATACAGCTACCATCAACACCACTAACACAGCAACCATCAACACCACTAACACAGCTATCATCAACACCACTAACACAGCTACAATCAGTACCACTAATACAGCTACCATCAACACCACTAACACAGCAACCATCAACACCACTAACACAGAAACCATCAACACCACTAACACAGCAACCATCAACACCACTAACACAGCAACCATCAACACCACTAACACAGCAACCATCAACACCACTAATACAGCTACAATCAGTACCACTAATACTGCTACCATCAACACCACTAACACAGCAACCATCAACACCACTAACACAGCAACCATCAACACCACTAACACAGCAACCATCAACACCACTAACACAGCAACCATCAACACCACTAACACAGCAACCATCAACACCACTAATACAGCTACAATCAGTACCACTAATACAGCTACCATCAACACCACTAACACAGCAACCATCAACACCACTAACACAGCAACCATCAACGCCACTAACACAGAAACCATCAACACCACTAACACAGCAACCATCAACACCACTAACACAGCAACCATCAACACCACTAACACAGCAACCATCAACACCACTAATAAAGCTACAATCAGTACCACTAATACAGCTACCATTACACCACTAACACAGCAACCATCAACACCACTAACACAGCTATCATCAACACCACTAACACAGCCACAATCAGTACCACTAATACAGCTACAATCAGTACCACTAACACAGCTACCATCAACACCACTAACACAGCTGCAAGCAGTACTACTAACACAGCTACCATCAACACCACTAACACAGCTACAATCAGTACCACTAATACAGCTACAATCAGTACCACTAATACAGCTACAATCAGTACCACTAACACAGCTACCATCAACACCACTAACACAGCTACTATCAGTACTACTAACACAGCTACCATCAACACCACTAATACAGCTACCATCAGTACCACTAATACAGCTACAATCGGTACCACTAATACAGCTACAATTAGTACCACTAACACAGCTACCATCAGTACCACTAACACTGCTACCATCAACACCACTAACACAGCTACCATCAACACCACTAACACAGCTACAATCAGTACCACTAATACAGCTACAATCAGTACCACTAATACAGCTACAATCAGTACCACTAACACAGCTACAATCAGTACCACTAATACAGCTACAATCAGTACCACTAATACAGCTACAATCAGTACCACCAACACAGCTACAATCAGTACCACTAATACAGCTACAATCAGTACCACTAATACAGCTACAATCAGTACCACTAACACAGCTACCATCAACACCACTAACACAGCTACAATCAGTACTACTAACACAGCTACCATCAGTACCACTAACACAGCTACCATCAGTACCACTAACACAGCTACCATCAGTACCACTAACACAGCTACCATCAGTACCAGTAACTCTGCTACCATCAGTACCACTAACACAGCTACCATCAGTACCACTAATACAGCTACCATCAGAACCACTAACACAGCCACCATCAACACCACTAACACAGCTAACATCAACACCACTAACACAGCTACCATCAGTACCACTAATACAGCTACAATCAGCACCACTAATACAGCTACAATCAGTACCACTAATACAGCTACAATCAGTACCACTAACACAGCTACAATCAGTACCACTAATACAGCTACAATCAGTACCACTAATACAGCTACAATCAGTACCACTAACACAGCTACCATCAACACCACTAACACAGCTACAATCAGTACTACTAACACAGCTACCATCAGTACCACTAACACAGCTACCATCAGTACCACTAACACAGCTACCATCAGTACAGTAACTCTGCTACCATCAGTACTACTAACACAACAACCATCATTACCACTAACACAGCTACCATCAGTACCACTAATACAGCTACCATCAGAACCACTAACACAGCCACCATCAACACCACTAACACAGCTAACATCAACACCACTAACACAGCTACCATCAGTACCACTAACACAGCTACCATCAGTACCACTAACACAGCTACCATCAACACCACTAACACAGCTACCATCAGTACCAATAACACAGCTACCATCAACACCACTAACACAGCTACCATGAGTACCACTAACACAGCTACCACTATTCCGTAACAAACAGTGGGCATGACGTCGAAAATCACGTGAGACACAGTGACGTCATGACTGACTGGGTCACCAGAAGACCGTGACCTCCACGTCACAAGTCTGGCCACTTGTAGACAACAAAACATGTCAACCCTGACTGTAGCTACACATCTCTTCCCATTGTAATTTCTGAATGTCTGCCAGCGGTTCAGCGAATTGTTTGGCTTTCCCTCCTGTCTATGATGTGTCGTTTCACTTAAGTCAAGTTTGTGTTGCGATATTTCTGATAACGGTGTATAATACACCAGAAGTACGTGTGAGGTAGGTGGTAGAATTGTAACATTACAAGGTAATACAACTGTAGTTCAGGGAAGGAAGAATGTAACATTACAAGGTAATACAACTGTAGTTCAGGGAAGGAAGAATGTAACATTACAAGGTAATACAACTGTAGTTCAGGGAAGGAAGAATGTAACATTACAAGGTAATACAACTGTAGTTCAGGGAAAGAAGAATGTAACATTACAAGGTAATACAACTGTAGCTCAGAGAAGGAAGAATGTAACATTACAAGGTAATACAACTGTAGTTCAGGGAAGGGAGAATGTAACATTACAAGGTAATACAACTGTAGCTCAGAGAAGGAAGAATGTAACATTACAAGGTAATAAACTGTAGTTCAGGAAAGGAGAATGTAACATTACAAGGTAATACAACTGTAGTTCAGGGAAGGGAGAATGTAACATTACAAGGTAATACAACTGTAGTTCAGGGAAAGGAGAATGTAACATTACAAGGTAATACAGCTGTAGTACAGGGAAGGGAAAATTTAACACTACAAGGTAATACAATTGTAGTTCAGGGAAGGAAGAATGTAACATTACAATGTAATACAATTGTAGTTCAGGGAAGGAAGAATGTAACATTACAAGGTAATACAACTGTAGTTCTGGGAAGGAAGAATGTAACTTTACAAGGTAATACAGCAGTAATTTAGGGAAGGAAAAATGTATCATTACAAGGTAATACAACTGTAGTTCAGGGAAGGAAGAATGTAACATTACAAGGTAATACAACTGTAGTTCAGGGAAGGGAGAATGTGACATTACAAGGTAATACAACTGTAGTTCTGGGAGGGAAGAATGTAACATTACAAGGTAATACAACTGTAGTTCTGGGAAGGAAGAATGTAACATTACAAGGTAATACAACTGTAGTTCTGGGAAGGAAGAATGTAACATTACAAGGTAATACAACTGTAGTTCTGGGAAGGAAGAATGTAACATTACAAGGTAATACAACTGTAGTTCTGGGAGGGAAGAATGTAACATTACAAGGTAATACAACTGTAGTTCAGGGAAGGGAGAATGTAACATTACAAGGTAATACAACTGTAGTTCTGGGAAGGAAGAATGTAACATTACAAGATAATACAATAGTAGTTCACGGAAGGAAGAATGTAACATTACAAGGTAATAGAACTGTAGTTCAGGGAAGGAAAAATTTAACATTACAAGGTAATACAACTGTAGTTCTGGGAAGGAAGAATGTAACATTACAAGGTAATACAACTGTAGTTCAGGAAGGAAGAATGTAACATTACAAGGTAATACAACTGTAGTTCTGGGAAGGAAGAATGTAACATTACAAGGTAATACAACTGTAGTTCTGGGAAGGAAGAATGTAACATTACAAGGTAATACAACTGTAGTTCTGGGAAGGAAGAATGTAACATTACAAGATAATACAATAGTAGTTCTGGGAAGGAAGAATGTAACATTACAAGGTAATACAACTGTAGTTCAGGGAAGGAAGAATGTAACATTGCAGGGTAATATAACTGTAGTTCAGGGAAGGAAGAATGTAACATTACAAGGTAATACAACTGTAGTTCTGGGAGGAAGAATGTAACATTACAAGGTAATACAACTGTAGTTCTGGGAAGGAAGAATGTAACATTACAAGGTAATACAACTGTAGTTCTGGGAAGGAAGAATGTAACATTACAAGGTAATACAACTGTAGTTCTGGGAAGGAAGAAGCCGTGCTAAAAAACTTACCCACATTGTGGGTCCCATGCCGACCTCAGAAATCTACCCACATTGTGGGTCCCAAGCCGACCTCAGAAACCTACCCACATCGTGGGTCCCAGGCCGAGCTCAGAAACCTACCCACACCGTGGGTCCCAGGCCAAGCTCAGAAACCTACCCACATCGTGGGTCCCAGGCCAAGCTCAGAAACCTACCCACACAGTGGGTCCCATGCCGAGCTCAGAAACCTACCCACATCGTGGGTTCCAGGCCGAGCTCAGAAACCTACCCACACCGTGAGTCCCAGGCCGAGCTCAGAAACCTACTAACATCGTGGGTCCCAGGCCGAGCTCAGAAACCTACCCACACCGTGGGTCCCAGGCCGAGCTCAGAAACCTACCCACATCGTGGGTCCCAGGCAGAGCTCAGAAACCTATCCACACCGTGGGTCCCAGGCCGAGCTCAGAAACCTACCCACATCGTGGGTCCCAGACCGAGCTCAGAAACCTACCCACATTGTGGGTCCCAGGCAGAGCTCAGAAACCTACCCACACCGTGGGTCCCAGGCCGACCTCAGAAACCTACCCACATCGTGGGTCCCAGACCGAGCTCAGAAACCTACCCACATTGTGGGTCCCAGGCCGAGCTAATGAGTTCGTGCATGTGGGTCAGGATACTCCACAGATTTTCTCCAGGGGGATATCGGAGCACCTATGGGCTCATCTGATGTGCAATGATGATGATGATGATGATCAACAAACAAAACGTCATGACATCTGTGATATTATCCACGTGACCATCGACCCACCTCGTGCCTTGAAAACAAACTCTCTTTGTTGCGGGCTTGTTAGACCAGGCTCATTACACTGTAAATCCATTATTATGTAACGCCATCAGCGTGCCTAATGTCTGGCCCACACTTACAATCTATTTGCTGTCCTGCACCAGGCTGTCAATCCTCTAACTTCCTGTCACCCACACCCCTTCCGTGACCGTTCCTGTATACGTGAGTCAGCGTGCATGTCCATGAGTGCGCGTGTTTGTCCGTGAGTGTCCGCGTGTGTCCGTGAGTGAGCGTGTTTGTCCGTGAGTGTCTGTGAGTGAGCGTGTTTGTCCGTGAGTGTCCGCGTATGTCCGTCAGTGAGCGTGTTTGTCCGTGAGTGTCCGCGTATGTCCGTCAGTGAGCGTGTTTGTCCTTGAGTGTCCGCGTATGTCCGTCAGTGAGCGTGTTTGTCCGTGAGTGTCCGCGTGTGTCCGTGAGTGAGCGTGTTTGTCCGTGAGTGTCTGTGAGTGAGCGTGTTTGTCCGTGAGTGTCCGCGTATGTCCGTCAGTGAGCGTGTTTGTCCGTGAGTGTCCGCGTATGTCCGTCAGTGAGCGTGTTTGTCCGTGAGTGTCCGCGTATGTCCGTCAGTGAGCGTGTTTGCCGTGAGTGTCCGCGTGTGTCTGTGAGTGAGCGTGTTTGTCCGTGAGTGTCCGCGTATGTCCGTCAGTGAGCGTGTTTGTCCGTGAGTGTCCGCGTATGTCCGTCAGTGAGCGTGTTTGTCCGTGAGTGTCCGCGTATGTCCGTCAGTGAGCGTGTTTGTCCGTGAGTGTCCGCGTATGTCCGTCAGTGAGCGTGTTTGTCCTTGAGTGTCCGCGTATGTCCGTCAGTGAGCGTGTTTGTCCGTGAGTGTCCGCGTGTGTCCGTGAGTGAGCGTGTTTGTCCGTGAGTGTCTGTGAGTGAGCGTGTTTGTCCGTGAGTGTCCGCGTATGTCCGTCAGTGAGCGTGTTTGTCCGTGAGTGTCCGCGTATGTCCGTCAGTGAGTGTGTTTGTCCGTGAGTGTCCGCGTGTGTCCGTGAATGAGCGTGTTTGTCCGTGAGTGTCTGTGAGTGAGCGTGTTTGTCCGTGAGTGTCCGCGTATGTCCGTCAGTGAGCGTGTTTGTCCGTGAGTGTCCGCGTATGTCCGTCAGTGAGCGTGTTTGTCCGTGAGTGTCCGCGTATGTCCGTCAGTGAGCGTGTTTGTCCGTGAGTGTCCGCGTGTGTCCGTGAATGAGCGTGTTTGTCCGTGAGTGTCTGTGAGTGAGCGTGTTTGTCCGTGAGTGTCCGCGTATGTCCGTCAGTGAGCGTGTTTGTCCGTGAGTGTCCGCGTATGTCCGTCAGTGAGCGTGTTTGTCCGTGAGTGTCCGATTGTGTCCGTGAGTTGGCATGTTTGTCCGTGAGTGTTCGCATGTGAGCGTGTTTGTCCGTGAGTGTCCGCGTGTGTATGTGAGTGAGCATATTTGTCCGTGAGTGTCCGCGTATGTCCGTGAGTGAGCCTGTTTGTCCGTGACTGTCCGATTGTGTCCATGAGTGAGCGTGTTTGTCCGTGAGTGTCCGCGTGTGTCTGTGAGTGAGCGTGTTTGTCCGTGAGTGTCTGCGTATGTCCGTGAGTGAGCGTGTTTGTCCGTGAGTGTCCGATTGTGTTCGTGAGTTAGCGTGTTTTTCCGTGAGTGTCCGCGTATGCCCGTGAATGTCCGTGTGTGAGCGTGTATTTTAAGCTCGCATCACAACTGCTACATTGTTTGCCAGCTGTCACTCTCTACATATGTGTGTATGTGTGTCCGTGTGCATGCGTTTGTGTGTATGTGTGTCAATGTGCATGCGTGCGTGTGTATGTGTGCCCGTGTGCATGCTTGTGTGTGTGTGTGTGTGTGTGCAGTACATATTACAGCCAATAAATAAGACAACTTATTACACACGCATGCGCGGTAGGGTTATGTAACAAAAGGAATGACCTGAATAAGTTTTGATTTATCGATCTTGTATTGCTGTCATGTCCTGGTTTAGCTTTTTCTGCTAAGTAAAGTACTAAGGAGTAACGTCCCCTTGTACTTTATTCGGTCCTTCTCTAATCTGTCATTAGAAGAGCCCACATTAACCTAACCCTAAACTTAACCCTAAACTTAACCCTAAACCTAAACCTAAACTTTGTTTTTAAAAAATAAAATAAAATGCACATAAAGTAGAAGCAGCTAATACATTCAAATTCGTGCAGTCATTCAGGGGAGATAGTCGTTTAGCAAGAAGACCTAAACTAGGAGAAATATTTAATAGTTGCCGTGCAAGAAGAGTTTTATTTCACCCAATGAAGTAAACACATTTCATTATTGCATTGAATCATTCTTCCTAACATATTTCTCCTTCATAAATGCGTTCAATATTTGTGTCCGAGTTCATCCATTGCTGTCTCCGTTTGAAAAGCTCTCTTAGCTGTGGTTATATTTCCTCGCTGTTTGAGCTGATGTTCGCTGTAGATCACTGACTCCATGAGAACATCGTCTCCAGGGTTAAGATCATGTACCAGGAGCCTCGGTGGCTGTGTTATTAGTGCGCTCTTGTCCTGATCACAAGCACCGAGGTTCAAGTCTCCGGAGTGGCAATTTTTTTTCTGGCCAACAAGTTCTGCATGGTTCGCCCAGACTCTAAAAATGGGTACAATATATTTATCTGGGAAGACAAGACAATCTGGCATGATACCGACCACATTGGACAAAAAGGGCCTGTAACTGTGGGCAAATTTAACCACCAGCTTAAAAAACAAGCAAAGAGCCCCGTCACGCCAAGTGGCGTATAGAGAATATGGGGTTAGTGACCCGTCACGCCAAGTGGCGTATAGAGAATATGGGTTAGTGACCCGTCACGCCAAGTGGCGTATAGAGAATATGGGGTTAGTGACCCGTCACGCCAAGTGGCGTATAGAGAATATGGGGTTAGTGACCCGTCACGCCAAGTGGCGTATAGAGAATATGGGGTTAGTGACCCGTCACGCCAAGTGGCGTATAGAGAATATGGGGTTAGTGACCCGTCACGCCAAGTGGCGTATAGAGAATATGGGGTTAGTGACCCGTCACGCCAAGTGGCGTATAGAGAATATGGGGTTAGTGACCCGTCACGCCAAGTGGCGTATAGAGAATATGGGGTTAGTGACCCGTCACGCCAAGTGGCGTATAGAGAATATGGGTTAGTGACCCGTCACGCCAAGTGGCGTATAGAGAATATGGGGTTAGTGACCCGTCACGCCAAGTGGCGTATAGAGAATATGGGGTTAGTGACCCGTCACGCCAAGTGGCGTATAGAGAATATGGGGTTAGTGACCCGTCACGCCAAGTGGCGTAAAGAGAATATGGGTTAGTGACCCGTCACGCCAAGTGGCGTAAAGAGAATATGGGGTTAGTGATCCGTCACGCCAAGTGGCGTATAGAGAATATGGGGTTAGTGACCCGTCACGCAAGTGGCGTATAGAGAATATGGGTTAGTGACCCGTCACGCCAAGTGGCGTATAGAGAATATGGGGTTAGTGACCCGTCACGCCAAGTGGCGTATAGAGAATATGGGGTTAGTGACCCGTCACGCCAAGTGGCGTATAGAGAATATGGGGTTAGTGACCGTCACGCCAAGTGGCGTATAGAGAATATGGGGTTAGTGACCCGTCACGCCAAGTGGCGTAAAGAGAATATGGGGTTAGTGACCCGTCACGCCAAGTGGCGTAAAGAGAATATGGGGTTAGTGACCGTCACGCCAAGTGGCGTATAGAGAATATGGGGTTAGTGACCCGTCACGCCAAGTGGCGTAAAGAGAATATGGGGTTAGTGACCCGTCACGCCAAGTGGCGTAAAGAGAATATGGGGTTAGTGACCCGTCACGCCAAGTGGCGTAAAGAGAATATGGGGTTAGTGACCCGTCACGCCAAGTGGCATATAGAGAATATGGGGTTAGTGACCAGACTTTTTATAGACCTTCGGCACATGATTTTTGGAGTAATGTGGTCGGTATTACGCCCGTGCCGCTTTACTTTCTAGAAAAAAAAATCCAGTACCCATTTAAGACTGGGTGAACCTGGAAGTCGACGATCAGAATAGAAACCCAACCCCTTGTCCTTTGTAGTCGAGTTCACTAACCGCTGAGCTATCGCGGCTCCAAAATCAATAGAATACTATTTCCCATATCCGTATCATGACAGGGGAGAGAACCTTCACTCTTTCTTACCAGGGCAGAATGTTGTCCAAACGTGTAGGATGCTGTACCGAGGGTTAGGATTTGGTACATTGTATGAGATTCTGAACCGGGGATTAGGATTTGGTACAATGTGTAAGATTCTGTACCGGGAATTAGAGTTTGGTACAATGTGTAAGATTCTGTACCGGGAGTTAGGGTTTGGTACAATGTGTGAGATGATGTACCGGGAGTTAGGATTTGGTACAATGTGTAAGATGATGTACCGGGAGTTAGGATTTGGTACAATGTGTAAGATGATGTACCGGGAGTTAGGGTTTGGTACAATGTGTAAGATGATGTACCGGGAGTTAGGGTTTGGTACAATCACAATGTGTAAGATTCTGTACGGGAGTTAGGATTTGGTACAATGTGTAAGATGATGTACCGGGATTAAGTTCGGAACAGGTGGGTAATCTTCAAGAAATCTAGTGTGTTCTTTAATGAACGGAAACATCAAGATATCCCCTCTCCCCCCAATCCAATACCACACACACACATACAGGCGCCCGCGTACACACACACACACTGTAAGAACTGTTTAATATAAAAAATAAGCTTACATTGAATAACTTAATTCCACATCAATAATCTGGCTCGACAAACGAACAGCAACAGTATTGACATGTTATCTGTGGGCGTGGCTTGTTACTTGTGATTGTCCAATCAAATCTGTGCAACAGTCGTCACGAGAAAGCTGTCATTCAACTTCCGGCCAGGTGTGCAACATGTCGGATAATGCTAACGGAGAAGTCTACAGAGCCTGATTGTCATTTCTGACACCACATTGTGGAGAATGGTGTAGCCTTGAGACTTCAGGTTTGTCTACAGGAACGTCGATGGGAGACACCAAGATGGCTGGACGTTGATTAACAGAGCTCACATGAACTCTTGCAAGCTCTAGTTTTTTTTTTTTTTTTTTTTTGGCGTTCGCCAGCTTGACCTCTGACGAAGTCTCAAGAGACTAGGAACTGAATTTTGTTTATCCGTTTTTCCCTGGCAGCCGTGTGCACAGGGGTCCCAGCCGCACAGGCAGATAACTCCGTCTTCGGAGGTACTCATATTTTTTCCGTTCATGAATAATTGACGTTTTAAGCCGGGCCTCGCTGTGAGACCAGGGGTGGTTGCCGCAGAGAGAAATCACAAATAAAAATCCCCACTCATGAAGCCGGGATTTGAACCCACAACCTTTGTCTCGAGGCCGGCGCCTTGCCGCGAGACCAACCAGTACCCCGGAAGCTCTAGTAACTTCTTAACAACCAACCAAGCAGCCAATTAGCCAAACAAAAACAAATGAGCCAACCAACTCTGACGTCGCATTTCTACATCCTTTGATTAGGCCTGAGTGTGGAGATGACGAGACTGTGTGAACCTAAACCGTCAAGTTTGATCAAAGCACCAGTTTGTTGTAGAGCTATCAACGGAAACATGCGCCCCACTTGTCCTGCTAGAACCAGCGACAACTACAGCCAGCGAGCGCGCCTGCTACCAGAGACAAGAGAACGGTCGAGGCCACGGTCGTGACCACGAATAATGGGAGCACCGCAAGTGTTCATCTTCACCAACGTCACAAGTCGTGCGTGTGTTCACGTCCCGTGATACATTTGTGTACAAGACGTAGACTGATATACATTTGTGTACAAGACGTAGACTGACTCGTTATTAGCGCTGGTTGTTGTCGCCTTGGACATGACGTCCTCTTCAGCCGTCCCTATAGTCGCCATGTTGGGGAAACTTGTGGAACATATCATCTTGTTGCGTGCTTTAATTGTTAGAGACGGCGGTCTCGAATAGTGAGCGAACTAAACAATGACGTATCAGACGTGGGTTGAAGTGAGCTACAGTAAAGTCCTAGTTTAGGTACATAAATTGTTTCACTTCGGAAGAGTAACGTCCCCTTTAGTGCACTTTATTCGATGATTCTCTAACCTGTCATTAGAAAACACTTACTAAAGGTAGACGAATGTAGAAATGTTTAGTAAATTAAGATCACTTTGGTTTTGTTTGTGATGCTAAGCAAAGGGAGATCACTTTCATTTATGTCGCTAAATTGGGACTTTACCGTGAGCTATACTAAACAATGGTGCACATACATTCACTGGAGCAGCGAAAGAACTGAAAGAAGCAGGGGAGACAACATACACGAGATCATCACAGCCGCGGCAACAACCACAGACAGAACAACGCAGAGAAACATACCAGCAACGTAGGAACAATCTTCTACCTTGTCAGATGTGCCACCAACTCACAACTTGTGTATCTGCCAGTAGATGAGAACAGAGCTGTGTACCACTATAACTAATCTGGAGGCGTGTACGAGGGCCTGCACACTTCACTAGGGAGATCTCAACACGAGGACTGTAGAAAATGATGGCGCCCATCGAGATAAGAGCGAGGTCGCGGTCTATTTTTAGCAGCGTGCGCCACTTTCCCATCAACGACTTCCCCGAATTTTAGTTCAAGAAAACAACTGCTCACACATCTCAGGGGGGCGGCGGGGAGAGGGGGGGGGGTGACCTGCTTTCTGAGAGCAAGGAATGCTGGGATAGCCGGAACATAGTTTAGAGAGGGGAGGCTAAAAATAGATTTGGAATGAGTAAGTGCTGCTTTGATCTGATGTCTCAGTTCTTGTTTATGGGGAAGGGGAGGTTGTCTGCAGAGTGGAAAGGTACGCAAAGCAAAGAAAGAAAGAAAGAAAGAAAGAAAGAAAGAAAGAAAGAAAGAAAGAAAGAAAGAAAGAAAGAAAGAAATAATATTAACACTGTTGATTTGCTATCAGATTTTAAAAGTTGATCAGAAAAATTATATCAGAGAAGGCCTTCTTCCTTTCATTTTCCTCCTTTCATTTTCCTCCTTTCATCTTCCTCCTTTCATCTTCCTCCTTTCATCTTCTTCTCTTCGTGTTTCTAACTTAAACTTCCCTCTACATCTGCCTTCCTTTAACCTCCATCTCAACATCATCCTCCTTACATCATCCTCTCTTCGTCTACCTCCTTACATCATCCTCCCTACATCATCCTCCTTACATCATCCTCCCTACATCATCCTCCCTACATCTTCCTCCCTACATCTTCCTCCCAAAATCATCCTCCTTACATCATCCTCTCCTCGTCTATCTTCTTACACCATCCTCCCTACATAATCGCCCTACATCATCCTCCCTACATCTTCCTCCCTACATCTTCCTCCCTACATCATCCTCTATTCGTCTACCTCCTGCAACAACTCCTCACTTGAATGTTTCTGGCCGCCCGTTGTACTTTAAACATCATTTTTAAAAAAAGGCCCATATCTGAACTGGTCCTATCGGGGTTTCTATATCTTTGTTTACTGTCCATGATACGCTACGATCAAGCAACACTGCTTCGATGCAGTTTAGAAACAGTAAGACTGTTTCTAACTTTCAACGACTTGGTACATAACATCAGCAGGTCTCATGTTCTTTACAGAAAGTTCTACTCACCACAGCCCGCCTGTCTCTAGCCAGATCTCCCACAGAACGTTGTACTCACTACAGCCCGCCTGTCTCTAGCCAGATCTCCCACAGCACTTTGTACTCACTACAGCCCGCCTGTCTCTAGCCAGATCTCCCACAGAACGTTGTACTCACTACAGCCCGCCTGTCTCTAGCCAGATCTCCCACAGAACGTTGTACTCACTACAGCCCGCCTGTCTCTAGCCAGATCTCCCACAGAACGTTGTACTCACTACAGCCCGCCTGTCTCTAGCCAGATCTCCCACAGCACTTTGTACTCACCACAGCGCGCCTGTCTCTAGCCAGATCTCCCACAGAACGTTGTACTCACCACAGCGCGCCTGTCTCTAGCCAGATCTCCCACAGAACGTTGTACTCACCACAGCGCGCCTGTCTCTAGCCAGATCTCCCACAGAACATTGTACTCACCACAGCGCGCCTGCCTCTAACCAGATCTCCCACAGAATGTAGTACTCACCACAGCGCGCCTGTCTCTAACTAGATCTCCCACAGAACGTTGTACTCATCACAGCGCGCCTGTCTCTAGCCAGATCTCCCACAGAACATTGTACTCACCACCGCGCGCCTGTCTCTAACCAGATCTCCCACAGAACGTTGTACTCACCACAGCGCGCCTGTCTCTAACTAGATCTCCCACAGAACGTTGTACTCACCACAGCGCGCCTGTCTCTAACTAGATCTCCCACAGAACGTTGTACTCACCACAGCGCGCGTGTCTCTAACTAGATCTCCCACAGAACGTTGTACTCACCACAGCGCGCCTGTCTCTAACTAGATCTCCCACAGAACGTTGTACTCACCACAGCGCGCCTGTCTCTAACTAGATCTCCCACAGAACGTTGTACTCACCACAGCGCACCTGTCTCTAACTAGATCTCCCACAGAACGTTAAACTCATCACAGCGCGCCTGTCTCTAACCAGATCTCCCACAGAATGGTGTACTCACCACAGCGCGCCTGTCTCTAACCAGATCTCCCACAGAATGTTGTACTCACCACAGCGCGCCTGTCTCTAGCCAGATCTCCCACAGAATGTTGTACTCACCACAGCGCGCCTGTCTCTAACCAGATCTCCCACAGAATGTTGTACTGACCACAGTGCGCCTGTCTCTAACCAGATCTCCCACAGAACGTTGTACTCACCACAGCGCGCCTGTCTCTAACTAGATCTCCCATAGAACGTTGTACTCACCACAGCGCGCATGTCTCTAACTAGATCTCCCACAGAACGTTGTACTCACCACAGCGCGCCTATCTCTAACTTGATCTCCCACAGAACGTTAAACTCATCACAGCGCGCTTGTCTCTAACCAGATCTCCACAGAATGTTGTACTCACCACAGCGCGCCTGTCTCTAACCAGATCTCCCACAGAATGTTGTACTCACCACAGCGCGCCTGTCTCTAACCAGATATCCCACAGAATGTTGTACTCACCACAGCGCGCCTGTCTCTAACCAGATCTCCCACAGAATGTTGTACTCACCACAGCCCGCCTGTCTCTAGCCAGATCTCCCACAGAACGTTCTACTCACCACAGCGCGCCTGTTTCTAACCAGATCTCCCACAGAATGTTGTACTCACCACAGCGCGCCTGTCTCTAGCCAGATCTCCCACAGAATGTTGTACTCACCACAGCGCGCCTGTCTCTAACCAGATCTCCTACAGAATGTTGTACTCACCACAGCGCGCCTGTCTCTAACCAGATCTCCCACAGAATGTTGTACTCACCACAGCCCGCCTGTCTCTAACCAGATCTCCCACAGAATGTTGTACTCACCACAGCCCGCCTGTCTCTAACCAGATCTCCCACAGAATGTTGTACTCACCACAGCCCGCCTGTCTCTAGCCAGATCTCCCACAGAACGTTCTACTCACCACAGCCCGCCTGTCTCTAGCCAGATCTCCCACAGAACGTTGTACTCACCACAGCCCGCCTGTCTCTAGCCAGATCTTCCATAGAACGTTGTACTCACCACAGCCTGTATTTTTCTCGCCAAACTTCTCACGTCTTTTGTTGTCAAGTTAAAGCTCTGTTACTGTATAACATATTTCTCACTTGACAGAAAACCTCACTGGCCTGTGTGGTCCTGCCTAAGACATTCTTCCAGTGTGATGTTAATGGTGCTCCCAGAAATTGCGAACAATCTTACTTGTCTCAGCTGTTTACCACTTCCAGCTTGGGTTGAAATCTTCTCTGTGGAAAACACCATTACATTATTGTATCACCTTTTAAACTGAGTCCATCTCTCGCTCCCTCTCTCTCTCTCTCTCTCTCACTCTCTCTCTCTCTCTCTCTCTCTCTCCATTAATGATTGAATTTATTAATTGCTCTCGGATCGTATCATTTACGTGTGTGATGTTAAAATGTTTGTGATGTTAAAATGTTTGTGATATTAAAATGTTTGTGATGTTGAAACGTGTGTGATGTTAAAACGTGTGTGATGTTAAAACGTTGGTGATTTTAAAACGTGTGTGATGTTAAAACGTTGGTGATGTTAAAACGTGTGTGATGTTAAAACGTGTGTGATGTTGAAACGTGTGTGATGTTAAAACGTGTGTGATGTTAAAACGTGTGTGATGTTGAAGCGTTGGTGATGTTAAAACGTGTGCGATGTTGAAATGTTGGTGATGTTAAAACGTGTGTGATGTTGAAACGTTGGTGATGTTAAAACGTGTGTGATGTTAAAACGTGTGCGATGTTGAAACGTTGGTGATGTTAAAACGTGTGCGATATTGAAACGTGTGTGATGTTAAAACCTGTGTGATGTTAAAACGTGTGCGATGTTGAAACGTTGGTGATGTTAAAACGTGTGTGATGTTAAAACGTGTGTGATGTTGAAACGTTGGTGATGTTAAAACGTTTGTGATGTTAAAACGTGTGTGATGATAAAACGTTGGTGATGTTAAAACGTGTGTGATGTTAAAACGTTGGTGATGTTAAAACGTGTGTGATGTTAAAACGTGTGTGATTTTAAAACGTGTGTGATGTTAAAACGTGTGTGATGTTAAAACGTGTGTGATGTTAAAACGTGTGCGATGTTGAAACGTTGGTGATGTTAAAACGTGTGTGATGTTAAAACGTGTGTGATGTTGAAACGTTGGTGATGTTAAAACGTGTGTGATGTTGAAGCGTTGTGATGTTAAAACGTGTGCGATGTTGAAGCGTTGGTGATGTTAAAATGTGTGTGATGTTTAAACGTTGGTGATGTTGAAACGTTGGTGATGTTAAAACGTGTGTGATGTTAAAACGTGTGCGATGTTGAAACGTTGGTGATGTTAAAACGTGTGTGATGTTGAAATGTTTGTGATGTTAAAACGTGTGTGATGTTGAAACGTTGGTGATGTTAAAACGTGTGCGATGTTGAAACGTTGGTGATGTTAAAATGTGTGTGATGTTGAAGCGTTGGTGATGTTAAAACGTGTGCGATGTTGAAATGTTGGTGATGTTAAAACGTGTGTGATGTTGAAACGTTGGTGATGTTAAAACGTGTGTGATGTTAAAACGTTGGTGATGTTAAAACGTGTGTGATGTTAAAACGTGTGTGATGTTAAAACGTGTGCGATGTTGAAACGTTGGTGATGTTAAAACGTGTGTGATGTTAAAACGTGTGCGATGTTGAAACGTTGGTGATGTTAAAACGTGTGTGATGTTAAAACGTGTGTGATGTTGAAGCGTTGGTGATGTTAAAACGTGTGCGATGTTGAAATGTTGGTGATGTTAAAACGTGTGTGATGTTGAAACGTTGGTGATGTTTAAACGTGTGTGATGTTAAAACGTTGGTGATGTTAAAACGTGTGTGATGTTAAACGTGTGTGATGTTTAAACTTTGGTGATGTTAAAACGTGTGTGATGTTGAAAATTTGGTGATGTTAAAACGTGTGTGATGTTGAAACGTTGGTGATGTTAAAACGTGTGTGATGTTGAAATGTTTGTGATGTTAAAACGTGTGTGATGTTGAAACGTTGGTGATGTTAAAACATGTGCGATGTTGAAACGTTGGTGATGTTAAAATGTGTGTGATGTTGAAGCGTTGGTGATGTTAAAACGTGTGCGATGTTGAAATGTTGGTGATGTTAAAACGTGTGTGATGTTGAAACGTTGGTGATGTTAAAACGTGTGTGATGTTAAAACGTTGGTGATGTTAAAACGTGTGTGATGTTAAAACGTGTGTGATGTTAAAACGTGTGCGATGTTGAAACGTTGGTGATGTTAAAACGTGTGTGATGTTAAAACGTGTGTGATGTTAAAACGTTGGTGATGTTAAAACGTGTGTGATGTTAAAACGTGTGTGATGTTGAAACGTGTGTGATGTTAAAACGTGTGTGATGTTAAAACGTGTGTGATGTTGAAGCGTTGGTGATGTTAAAACGTGTGCGATGTTGAAATGTTGGTGATACGACCATTAATACATGATAGTGTTAAATGGATAAATGAGAGGTAATTGCGTTATCAGAATGGACCTGTAGCTTGATGTAGAAATAGAAAAGTGAGTTCCGGTGTTGCGTGTATGTGTATACTGATCCGATCAATGGAGATAAGAAGAGGAATCAAATAGATTCATCATGGTTGGCGTAGGAGACCAGGTTCTTCCACAATCTTCTTTCTTCAGTGCATCGTATCAGTTCTGTTGTTGACTGTTTTCCCTGCCTTGACACCAAGCTATCCAGTATTTTCACTCTTTGTCGCCCACGATCTCTCATACCTTTTATTTTGCCAGTTGTAACCAAGTATTCCAACTTTCCTCTTCTCATGATGTTCCCGAAAAATGTTGATTGTTTCTTTCTGATGTTTTTTAAGAGCTCCCTTTTTGTGTTGGCCTCTTTGAGAATGTCCTCATTGGTCTTTTTAGCTGTCCAGGGAACTTCCAACATTCTTCTGAGAAATCTCATCTTTGTGGCCTCTAATCGTCTTTTCATTATTTGTCTACTGCCCATCATTCGCTTCCATAGGTCAGAATAGGTTCTATATAGCATTAATAAATTCTCTTTCTCACTTCTATTGACATAGATTTGTTGCATAAGATATTTTTCATTTTCTGAAATGTATTTTGGCCTGAGCTATTCTGCTTTTTATTTCTGTGGTGCATATCCCATCTGATGTTATTATTGTGCCCAAGTCATTGACGCGTTGCACTTGTTTCAGATTTGTCTCGTTTATTTTTTATGCTGCATGATGGTGGTGATTGTTTCTTCGATATAACCATTACTTCCGTTTTCTTACTATTCAGACTGAGACCTTTATTGTTGCTTTCTTTTTTTATTATGTCTATCATTTCTTGTAGTTCATTCTCTGTCTCTGCTATTAAGACTGTGTTATCCGCATATCGTAAATTATTTATGTTGTGAACGTTGACTTCAATCCCTTTTTTGTCTACTATTGATCTCATAATATATTGGCTGTAGAGTGAAAACAAATCTGGTGACAGAACACAGCCTTGTCTGACTCCTTGCTTTATATATTGGAATTGTCCAATCCACTTATAGACTGCCTAAAAGATATAAATCTGGATGACACAGACATACGACTGATATGTAATTTGTACTGGGAGCGAACAGCAATAATAAAATATAACAAGGAGAACTCTACACCCATGGATATAAAAAGAGGAGTAAGACAAAGATGCATCCTATCACCAAGCTTGTTCAATCTATACACTGAGCAAATCTTTAAAAACATCATAGAGATGCCAGGCCTACAAATTAATGGGAAGATAATCAATAACCTAAGATATGCTGACGATACTGTTCTACTAGCAGAAAATCCTAAAGATCTACAACAATTACTTAATGAAATAAACATGACAAGCAAAAAATAGGGATTAGATATGAATATCAAAAAGACTAAAACTATGATCATAAACAAAGAGAATACTCAAAACCCACAAGTGGATATCAAAATTGAAAGAATAGACCTGGAGACAGTTCAGAACTACAACTACCTTGGACATACTATAACCAGTAATGGAAAATGTACAACTGAAATAAACAAAAGAATCATCATCAAGTACCGGGCCTACTGGCGTAGGTGATCATGTCTCTCCACAACTTTCGATCTCGGCAGCTATTTATCATTTCTGTTGTTGACCTTCTGCCAAGCCATTCTCTTAAGCTGTCTGTTATTTTTTCTCTTTGCTTCCCTCTTTCTCTTCGTTCCTCAATTTTCCCAGTTGTTACAATATATTCCAGTTGTTCTTCTCTCATTACATGGCCAAAAATGATGATTGTTTCTTCCTAATATTGGAAATTAGCTATCTTTTTGCTTTGACCTCTCTCAGAACATCTTCATTACTCTTCTTAGCTGTCCATGGTACTCTCAACATTCTTCTGTAAAACTACATTTCTACAGACTCCAGTGATTTTCTTATCTGTTGTCCTATTTCCATGATTCGCATCCATATGTTAAGACGGGCTTTACATAACATTTAAGAGCTTTTTCTTGTTTCTATTGTCAAAAATGGATTGCATAGTATCTTCCTCATTTTTTTGGAAAGCTGCTTTTGCCTGAGCCATTCTGCATCTCACCTCTTTTGTACATCTTCCGTCTGAGGTTAACAAAGTTCCCAAATATTTAAATTCATTTACCTGTTTTAATATTGTTCCACTTGTCTTTATTTTGCACTGAGGTGATGTCTTTTTCTTTGTTGTTACCATTACCTCTGTTTTTTTGTTTCTTTTTTTTTTTTTGCTATTAAGGCTGAGTCCTTTATTTTTGCTTTCTTTCACTATAATGTCCAGCATTCTTGTAACTCATTTTCACTCTTAGCGATTAAGACTTTATCATCAGCATTTCTTAGATTATTTATATTATGACATCCAATTGTTATTCCAGGCATGCCCTTATGGATCTTAAAATAATCTCACTATAAATATTAATCAAATCTGGTGACAGCACACAACCTTGTCTAACACCCTGTTTTATTTGTTGAAACATTCCCAATTGATTTCCAGCTCTTATGGCCGCTCGCTGTTTGTTGCCAGTACATGTTCTTTATTATTCTTAGATCTTTGCTGTCTACGTTTATGCTTTCTAAATTTTGATTATTTCTTGGTGCTTTACTTTGTCAAATGCCTTGGTGTAATCTATGAAACATAGTATAGATCTGTTTTCACCTCTATGGCTCTTTCTACTAAAGATTTTATGATGTAAATGGCATTGCTTGTTCCTTTATCTCTAACAAAACCACGCTGTTCATCGCTAATTTCTGGACTGATTTTGTTTCGCACTCTTCGCATGATGATTCTTAGTAATATCTTAGTCATGTGACTCATAAGGCTTATTGTGCGATGATCATTGCATTCAATCGCACCCGATTTCTTTGGTAGGGCTATGAACCTGATTTGAGCATGTCGTCTGGTATATATCCGCTGTTGTAGATATCATTCAATATTTTTGTTATTATTTCTATTCCAAAATCACCCATGGCTTCAATCTCTTCTTTAGTTATATTATCTGGTCCAGGAGCTTTGCCTGCTTTCATATTGCGCAAGGCGTTTTCCACTTCTTCTCTGAGTATTTCTGGTCCTTCTCCATTGTCCTTTATATTTACTTCAGTTCGTTCATCATTATAAAGATCTTTAATGTATTCTGTCCATCGTTCCCTTATGTTTTCTTGATCAATCAACAGTTCTCCTTCCTTTGATCTTAGACATCCATTTTTTTTTAATTGCGTTTTTCTTCCTGTTAATTCCTTAATTCGTTTGTATATAGCTTTGGTATCTCCTTTTTGTTGCATTTCAATCTCTTTGCATCTCTCGTTTAGCCATGCTTCTTTTGCTTCATTGCATTTTACTACAATTTCTTTATCTAATCTCTTATACTCATCTTTATTTTCTTTATTTCTTCTTCTTATCTCCATTAGCTGCAAAATGTCATCTGTCATCCATTTCTTTCTTGAATTTGTCCTCACTGGTGGTATGAACTCTTTTGATGATTGTTGCATTGATTCTTTTAGCATTTCCCACTGTTCATCAATGATGTGTATCTTCTCTATTGCATTATCATCATCATCATGTGCCATACCGGTTGACGTATGTGATCATGTCCCTCCACAATCTTCTATCTACAGTGCATCGTATCAGTTCTGTTGTTGACTGTTTTCCATGCCATGACACCAAGCTATCCAGTATTTTATCTCTTTGTCGTCCTCGATCTCTCCTTCTTTTTATTTTGCCAGTTGTAACCAAGTATTCCAACTTTCCTCTTCTCATGATGTGCCCGAAAAATGTTGATTGTTTCTTTCTGATGTTTTTTAAGAGCTCCCTATTTGTGTTGGCCTCTTTAAGAACTTCCTCATTGGTCTTTTTATCTGTCCAGGCAACTTTCAACATTTTTCTGAGATATCCCATCTCTGTGGCCACTAATCGTCTTTTCATTTGTTTGTCTACTGTCCATCATTCGCTTCCATAGGTCAGAATTGGTTCTATATAGCACCGATGAACTCTCTTTCTCATTTTTATTGACATAGATTTGTTGCATAAGATATTTGTCATTTTCTGAAATGCTATTTTGGCCTGAACTATTCTACTTTTTATTTCTGTGGTGCATCTCCCATCTGATGTTATTATTGAGCCCAAGAATTTGAAACGTTGCACTTGTTTCAGATTTGTCTCGTTTATATTTATGCTGCATGATGGTGGTGATTGTTTCTCTGATATAACCATTACTTCTGTTTTCTTACTATTCAGACTGAGACCTTTCTTGTTGCTTTCTTTTACTATTATGTCTATCATTTCTTGTGATCACTTGATTCATGATCGCTTACGCCAACCGGCATGGTACATGATGATGAATCTATTTGATTCCTCTTCTTATCTCCTGGATAGTTCTTGGCTTCCTTGATGCTGTCACGGAACCTATATTTTATCAGCATGTAGTCTATTTGATTCCTCTTCTTATCTGCTGGATAGTTCTTGGCTTCCTTGATGCTGTCACGGAACCTATATTTTATCAGTATGTAGTCTATTTGATTCCTCTTCTTATCTCCATCGATCGGATCGGTATACACATACACGCAACACTGGAACTCACTTTCACATTTCTACATCAAGCTACAGGTCCATTCTGATAATGTAATTACCTCCCATTTATCCATTTAACACTATCATGTATTAATGGTCATATATAAATTTCTTTGTTTCTTATGCATTAAAGTTATCTATTATGTAAACATGGATTTGCTAAAGAATAAATTATTGTCTAAACATATGTTGTTATCTATTATGACCCATACATGGATTTAAAAAACATATAAACTTGTCACTGTTTTATTGCCTGAGTGAATGGGCTAGACAAAGTACCACCGATATCCACGACTTCCCCCCCCCCCCTCCACCCACGTTCCTCTTGCACGAGACATCACGAGAGGTCACCCTGACCGCCACGAGAAGCCACCCCAACCGGCTCGCCCGGAAAAAAAAAATGTTACGGTAGACTTATTATATAGGAAAATGCTCAGGCAACCTCTCAAATACGGGGTATTATGCTGTAAAGTCACTACTGACCTGACTACAAACCAACCTATCGACGTGCCTACCTAGCTACAGATCAACATAGCGACCTGACTATTAACTTATCTATTTACAGACCAACATAGCGACATGACTACTAACCTACCTACCGACGAACCTACCTACCTACACACCGACATAACGATCTGACTAGCAATCTACCTACCGATCTGCCTACCTACCTACAGACCAACATAGCGACCCGACTACTAACCTACCTACCGATCTGCCTACCTACCAACATAGCACTTGACTACCAACCTACCTACTGACCTGCCTACCTACCTATATACCAACATAGCGACCTGACTGTCAACCTACCTACCGATCTGCCTACCTACCTACATACCAACATAGCGACCTGATTACGAACCTACCTTCCTACTTTCCTACTTACCTACCTACCTACAGACCAATAGTTACTTGATTACCAACCTACTGTAAGACCTACGTATCGACGTGCCTACCTAGCTACAGACCAACATAATGACCTAACTGCCAACCTACCTACCTACGTGCCTACCTAGCTACAGACCAACATAATGACCTAACTGCCAACCTACCTACCTACGTGCCTGCCTAGCTACAGACCAACATAATGACCAAACTGCCAACCTACCTACCTACGTGCCTACCTAGCTACAGACCAACATAATGACCTAACTGCCAACCTACCTACCTACGTGCCTATCTAGCTACAGACCAACATAA
Source organism: Megaustenia siamemsis (assembly GCA_032433765.1). Taxonomy (NCBI): domain Eukaryota; kingdom Metazoa; phylum Mollusca; class Gastropoda; order Stylommatophora; family Ariophantidae; genus Megaustenia; species Megaustenia siamemsis. The sequence continues at coordinate 98,593,758 of JAVIAB010000047.1, read as the reverse complement.
TGACCTAACTGCCAACCTACCTACCTACGTGCCTACCTAGCTACAGACCAACATAATGACCTAACTGCCAACCAACCTACCTACGTGCCTACCTAGCTACAGACTAACATAATGACCTAACTGCCAACCTACCTACTTACGTGCCTACCTAGCTACAGACCAACATAATGACCCAACTGCCAACCTACCTACCTACGTGCCTACCTAGCTACAGACCAACATAATGACCTAACTGCCAACCTACCTACTTACGTGCCTACCTAGATATAGACCAACATAATGACCTAACTGCCAACCAACCTACCTACGTGCCTACCTAGCTACAGACCAACATAATGACCTAACTGCCAACCTACCTACTTACGTGCCTACCTAGATATAGACCAACATAATGACCTAACTGCCAACCTACCTACCTACGTGCCTACCTAGCTACAGACCAACATAATGACCTAACTGCCAACCTACCTACCTACGTGCCTATCTAGCTACAGACCAACATAATGACCTAACTGCCAACCTACCTACCTACGTGCCTACCTAGCTACAGACCAACATAATGACCCAACTGCCAACCAACCTACTAACCACACAACTTTGTTCACCCCGAACCAACACTTCTTCCACACAGATAAATCTCTGAACATGTGTTGCTTGTACCAAGTAATTGCCTCCCTTGTTGAGCGCATGAAACCAATTAAGTTTTTATCCGCACTTGCCTTCTTAACCGCCCTCGTGCCGCCTCGAGGAACGGAACACTTACCCTTAACTTACCTGTAACGACGCACACAGACTCGGGTCTGCCAGGTGTGGCTAAATTTAGACCGCTCTCTTGAGTTTATTCTGAGACGGGGTTAAAGATGTTATTGGCCGGCGCTGCTTCAAGAGATGAAGTTCATCTTCGATCACCCGGAACATGTTTCCCAAATAGCAGTCTCTTGTACGAGTGGCTCGTGTTCTTGGCCTTGATCAAAGTCTTTGCCGTCACTGATATTCATCTAACTGTTGCTAGAGCTTGTGTTTTCTCAATGAAAATGTCTTTCTTTTCTGTTTGACTTTTGTTGTTTCTCTGCTCAGCGTTAAAATGTCATTATCGGTTTGTCTACACGAAGACGGTCAGTCCAATGGAAAAAAATGTCAACAATTTGTAATTACACAAGAAAGGAATCAAAACATCTGGGTTTATAAATTCATTCATCGGGTGCCATCTCCACATCGAAGGTTGGCTACCATGGAGGATCATTTATTCTTTGGGTGCCATCTCCACATCAAAGGTTGGCTACCATGGAGCATCATTCATTCTTTGGGTGCCATCTCCACATCGAAGGTTGGCTACCATGGAGCATCATTCATTCTTTGGGTGCCATCTCCACATCGAAGGTTGACTACCATGGAGCATCATTCATTCATCGGGTGCCATCTCCACATCGAAGGTTGGCTACCGTGGAGCGTCATTCATTCTTTGGGTGCCATCTCCACATCGAAGGTTGGCTACCGTGGAGCGTCATTCATTCATCGGGTGCCATCTCCACATCGAAGGTTGGCTACCGTGGAGCATCATTCATTCATCGGGTGCCATCTCCACATCGAAGGTTGGCTACCGTGGAGCGTCATTCATTCATCGGGTGCCATCTCCACATCGAAGGTTGGCTACCATGGAGCGTCATTCATTCTTTGGGTGCCATCTCCACATCGAAGGTTGGCTACCGTGGAGCGTCATTCATTCTTTGGGTGCCATCTCCACATCGAAGGTTGGCTACCGTGGAGCGTCATTCATTCTTTGGGTGCCATCTCCACATCGAAGGTTGGCTACCATGGAGCGTCATTCATTCTTTGGGTGCCATCTCCACATCGAAGGTTGGCTACCATGGAGCGTCATTCATTCTTTGGGTGCCATCTCCACATCGAAGGTTGGCTACCATGGAGCGTCATTCATTCATTGGGTGCCATCTCCACATCGAAGGTTGGCTACCGTGGAGCGTCATTCATTCTTTGGGTGCCATCTCCACATTGAAGGTTGGCTACCATGGAGCGTCATTCATTCTTTGGGTGCCATCTCCACATCGAAGGTTGGCTACCATGGAGCGTCATTCATTCTTTGGGTGCCATCTCCACATTGAAGGTTGGCTACCATGGAGCGTCATTCATTCTTTGGGTGCCATCTCCACATTGAAGGTTGGCTACCATTCAGCATCATTCATTCTTTGGGTGCCATCTCCACATCGAAGGTTGGCTACCATTCAGCGTCATTCATTCTTTGGGTGCCATCTCCACATCGAAGGTTGGCTACCATTCAGCATCATTCATTCTTTGGGTGCCATCTCCACATCGAAGGTTGGCTACCATGGAGCGTCATTCATTCTTTGGGTGCCATCTCCACATCGAAGGTTGGCTACCATTCAGCGTCATTCATTCTTTGGGTGCCATCTCCACATCGAAGGTTGGCTACCATTCAGCGTCATTCATTCTTTGGGTGCCATCTCCACATCGAAGGTTGGCTACCATTCAGCGTCATTCATTCTTTGGGTGCCATCTCCACATCGAAGGTTGGCTACCATTCAGCGTCATTCATTCTTTGGGTGCCATCTCCACATCGAAGGTTGGCTACCATGGAGCGTCATTCATTCTTTGGGTGCCATCTCCACATCGAAGGTTGGCTACCATTCAGCATCATTCATTCTTTGGGTGCCATCTCCACATCGAAGGTTGGCTACCATGGAGCGTCATTCATTCTTTGGGTGCCATCTCCACATCGAAGGTTGGCTACCGTGGAGCGTCATTCATTCTTTGGGTGCCATCTCCACATCAAAGGTTGGCTACCATGGAGCGTCATTCATTCTTTGGGTGCCATCTCCACATCAAAGGTTGGCTACCGTGGAGCGTCATTCATTCTTTGGGTGCCATCTCCACATCAAAGGTTGGCTACCATGGAGCGTCATTCATTCTTTGGGTGCCATCTCCACATCAAAGGTTGGCTACCGTGGAGCGTCATTCATTCTTTGGGTGCCATCTCCACATCGAAGGTTGGCTACCATTCAGCATCATTCATTCTTTGGGTGCCATCTCCACATCGAAGGTTGGCTACCGTGGAGCGTCATTCATTCTTTGGGTGCCGCCACTGTTACCTGCCACGTTTGTCGTAAAAGGCGACTAAGAAGGTTTGAGATCGTCGTCTGTGCAGTCGAGTAGGACGTGCATGAAGCGACCATGTCAACAGAATGTACCGATGTATTTTTTAGAAATGCTGTGACTAGTGATGGAGCGGATATGGGGAATCCCTGAAAGCAATGAAACTGGTTCCATGGACTTATATAGATATATCGGAGAATGATAAGCTTATGATAAGAGGACGTTTTGGCAAGAGGAAAAGGTTATAGAATAAAGACCGCAAGCTCAGTCATCACGTGGTGTACAAGAAAGATTTTTAGTTTCACCCCCCCCCCCTTTACCCCCGATATATTAGACAAAATGATTGACACCTCGATCTTGTGTCTTCCTGACTGGGAACCGACAGACATCAGTCACTTGGTTATCGGATCCTGTTATGTTTTAAGTCTGCTCATTCCTCATAGACTGATATTTTCCTCTTATATTATTTACATATCTCTGATGCTTGGCACGTCACCGATTCTTGTTGTTGTGTCACTGCTGACTCCTGCATTTTGTTACATTGGTGATTCATCTTGTTTCGCTACACATTTATGTATCAACTCTTATCATGACCCCTATATTCTCTACACATGTATGTATCAACTCTTATCATGACCCCTGTATATCATAACTGACTCCTGTTTATTCTTTCAAACTAAATCTTCTATGCTTTAAACATTTATGTATGACTCACGTTGCTTTCATTATTCACTGAGTCCTACGTCATGATGTTGTACCCATTAGTTTTATGAAGCAGTTAAGCTCTTGTGAGAGTCTGCAGATGATTGCCTATATCCCACAGGGTGATGATCTTTCAACTCTTTCATATAGGCTGATAATCTTTCATTAATTCTATCCTACAGGTTGGTAATCTGTCATTGACTCTTATCTTACACGTTGATAGTAGTTCATTAACTTTATCCTAGAGGTTGTTAAATCTTTAATTGATTCTGTCCTACATGTTGATGCTCTTTCATTGACTCTAAACAACAGGTTGATAATCGTTCATTGACTGTATTCTATAGGTTGATAATCTTTAATCGAATCTCTCATACAGGTTGATAAATCTTTAATTGACTCTCTCCTACAGGTTGATATATCTTTAATTGGCTCTCTCCTACAGGTTGATATATCTTTAATTGACTCTCTCCTACAGGTTGATATATCTTTAATTGACTCTCTCCTACAGGTTGATATATCTTTAATTGACTCTCTCCTACAGGTTGATATATCTTTAATTGACTCTCTCCTACAGGTTGATATATCTTTAATTGACTCTCTCCTACAGGTTGATATATCTTTAATTGACCCTCTCCTACATGTTGATATATCTTTAATTGACTCTCTCCTACAGGTTGATATATCTTTAATTGACACTCTCCTACAGGTTGATATATCTTTAATTGAATGTTTCATACAGGTTGATAAATCTTTAATTGAATCACTCCTACAGGTTGATATATCTTTAATTGAATCTTTCATACAGATTGTTATATCTTTAATTGACTCTCTCCTACAGGTTGTTATATCTTTAATTGAATCTTTCATACAGGTTGATAAATCTTTAATTGACTCTCTCCTACAGGTTGATATATCTTTAATTGAATCTTTCATACAGGTTGATAAATCTTTAATTGACTCACTCCTACAGGTTGATATATCTTTAATTGAATCTTTCATACAGATTGTTATATCTTTAATTGGCTCTCTCCTACAGGTTGTTATATCTTTAATTGACTCTCTCCTACAGGTTGTTATATCTTTAATTTAATCTTTCATACAGGTTGATACATCTTTAATTGACTCTCTCCTACAGGTTGTTATATCTTTAATTGACTCTCTCCTACAGGTTGTTACATCTTTAATTGACTCTCTCCTACAGGTTGTTATATCTTTAATTGACTCTCTCCTACAGGTTGTTATATCTTTAATTGACACTCTCCTACAGGTTGATATATCTTTAATTGACTCTCTCCTACAGGTTGATATATCTTTAATTGAATCTTTCATACAGATTGTTATATCTTTAATTGACTCTCTCCTACATGTTGTTATATCTTTAATTGACTCTCTCCTACAGGTTGTTATATCTTTAATTGACTATCTCCTACAGGTTGAGAAATCTTTCGACCCAGAAGAGGCTGTCAAGTGCCTGGTATGGATAAGGGAGGTCACTGGAGAGAATATTCCTGTAGAGGAAGTGATGGACAGCAAACATAAAGTCTCTGAGTTCTTCTATAAGACCCTCAAGGATGGCTTCCTGCTGACCAGGTGAGTCGATCATGAAGGTTGGCTAAAACAATTAATAATGGTTGGCTACAACAATTAATAAAGGTTGGCTACCACAATCAATAAAGGTTGGCTACAACAATCAATAAAGGTTGGCTACAACAATCAATAAAGGTTGGCTACAACAATTAATAAAGGTTGGCTACAACAATCAATAAAGGTTGGCTACAACAATCAATAAAGGTTGGCTACAACAATCAATAAAGGTTGGCTACAACAATTAATAAAGGTTGGCTACAACAATCAATAAAGGTTGGCTACAACAATCAATAAAGTTTGGCTACAACAATTAATAAAGGTTGGCTACAACAATCAATAAAGGTTGGCTACCACAATCAATAAAGGTTGGCTACAACAATCAATAAAGGTTGGTTACAACAATCAATAAAGGTTGGTTACAACAATTAATAAAGGTTGGCTACAACAATCAATAAAGGTTGGCTACAACAATCAATAAAGGTTGGCTACAACAATCAATAAAGGTTGGCTACAACAATCAATAAAGGTTGGCTACAACAATCAATAAAGGTTGGCTACAACAATCAATAAAGGTTGGCTACAACAATCAATAAAGGTTGGCTACAACAATCAATAAAGGTTGGTTACACCAATTAATAAAGGTTGGCTACAACAATCAATAAAGGTTGGCTACAACAATCAATAAAGGTTGGCTACAACAATTAATAAAGGTTGGCTACAACAATCAATAAAGGTTGGCTACAACAATTAATAAAGGTTGGCTACCACAATCAATAAAGGTTGGCTACAACAATCAATAAAGGTTGGCTACAACAATCAATAAAGGTTGGCTACAACAATTAATAAAGGTTGGCTACCACAATCAATAAAGGTTGGCTACAACAATCAATAAAGGTTGGCTACAACAATCAATAAAGGTTGGCTACAACAATCAATAAAGGTTGGCTACAACAATCAATAAAGGTTGGCTACAGCAATCAATAAAGGTTGGCTACAACAATCAATAAAGGTTGGCTACAACAATCAATAAAGGTTGGCTACAACAATCAATAAAGGTTGGCTACAACAATCAATAAAGGTTGGCTACAACAATCAATAAAGGTTGGCTACAACAATCAATAAAGGTTGGCTACAACAATCAATAAAGGTTGGCTACCACAATCAATAAAGGTTGGCTACAACAATCAATAAAGGTTGGCTACAACAATTAATAAAGGTTGGCTACAACAATCAATAAAGGTTGGCTACAACAATTAATAAAGGTTGGCTACAACAATCAATAAAGGTTGGCTACAACAATCAATAAAGGTTGGATACAACAATCAATAAAGGTTGGCTACAACAATCAATAAAGGTTGGCTACAACAATTAATAAAGGTTGGCTACAACAATTAATAAAGGTTGGCTACAACAATCAACAAAGGTTGGCTACAACAATTAATAAAGGTTGGCTACAACAATCAATAAAGGCAACGTTTTTGAAGTTGGTTGCAACCGTTGATAAACATAAGGATAACAAATGTATCTTGTTGATAGAGCCCACAGTACAGAGGGCACACACCATCAGCTACCAACTGGGTCCACTTTTGAAACATTAACAGCTCAGAGACAATTGATAAATAGTATCTTCCTTCCAACTTTATGTTATCAATGTCAAACATGGACATTGAATAAAGCACATACACAGAAGATGACAAAATGAGAAATGATATGCTTGAGAAAGATAACAAACTACACAAAGATAACAAACTACACAAAGATAACAAACTACACAAAGATAACAAGCAACACAAAGATAACAAGCAACACAAAGATAACAAGCAACACAAAGATAACAAGCAACACTAAGATAAGAAACAACACTAAGATAAGAAACAACACAAAGATAAGAAACAACACAAAGATAAGAAACAACACAAAGATAAGAAACAACACAAAGATAACAAGCAACACAAAGATAACACGCAACACAAAGATAACAACCAACACTAAGATAACAAGCAACACAAAGATAACAAGCAACACAAAGATAACAAGCAACACTAAGATAAGAAGCAACACTAAGATAACAAGCAACACTAAGATAAGAAACAACACAAAGATAACAAACTACACAAAGATAACAAACAACACAAAGATAACAAACTACACAAAGATAACAAACTACACAAAGATAACAAGCAACACAAAGATAACAAACTACACAAAGATAACAAAGATAACAAAGAACACAAAGCTAACAAACAACACAAAACTAACAAACAAAACAAAGATAAGAAACAACACAAAGATAACAAACAACACAAAACTAACAAACAACACAAAGATAAGAATCAACACAAAGATAAGAAACAACACATAGATAACAAACAACACAAAGAATACAAAGAATACAAAGAAGACATATTAAAAGATTTAAACATTAAAAAGAACTGGCTTATAAACACCATTATACAGAGGAAATTATAAAACTATGGCCACAATAAAAGACACAGCGGGCTGGAAAGAACAATATTCGAAGGCATGGTTCATGGGTGATGCATCAAGGGCAGACCAAGAAAAAGGTTTCAAGACATCAAGGAGACCTTGAACATGACAACAGAAGAGGTGGGAGATCTGGCTAGAGACAGAGATTCTTTCAGACGAGCTGTGGTGAATGTAACGTTCTGTGGGAGATCTGGCTAGAGACAGAGATTCTTTCAGACGGGCTGTGGTGGATGTAACGTTCTGTGGGAGATCTGGCTAGAGACAGAGATTCTTTCAGACGGACTGTGGTGGATGTAACGTTCTGTGGAAGATGTGGCTAGAGACAGAGATTCTTTCAGGCGTGCTGTGGTGAATGTAACGTTCTGTGGGAGATCTGGCTAGAGACAGAGATTCTTTCAGACGGGCTGTGGTGAATGTAACGTTCTGTGGGAGATCTGGCTAGAGACAGAGATTCTTTCAGACGGGCTGTGGTGAATGTAACGTTCTGTGGGAGATCTGGCTAGAGACAGAGATTCTTTCAGACGGGCTGTGGTGAATGTAACGTCCTGTGGAAGATCTGGCTAGAGACAGAGATTCTTTCAGACGGGCTGTGGTGAATGTAACGTTCTGTGGAAGATCTGGCTAGAGACAGAGATTCTTTCAGACGGGCTGTGGTGAGTGTAACGTTCTGTGGAAGATCTGGCTAGAGACAGAGATTCTTTCAGACGGGCTGTGGTGAATGTAACGTTCTGTGGAAGATGTGGCTAGAGACAGAGATTCTTTCAGGCGTGCTGTGGTGAATGTAACGTTCTGTGGAGATCTGGCTAGAGACAGAGATTCTTTCAGACGGGCTGTGGTGAATGTAACGTTCTGTGGGAGATCTGGCTAGAGACAGAGATTCTTTCAGACGGGCTGTGGTGAATGTAACGTTCTGTGAGAGATCTGGCTAGAGACAGAGATTCTTTCAGACGGGCTGTGGTGAATGTAACGTTATGTGGGAGATCTGGCTAGAGACAGAGATTCTTTCAGACGGACTGTGGTGAATGTAACGTTCTGTGGGAGATCTGGCTAGAGACAGAGATTCTTTCAGACGGGCTGTGGTGAATGTAACGTTCTGTGGGAGATCTGGCTAGAGACAGAGATTCTTTCAGACGGGCTGTGGTGAATGCAACGTTCTGTAGCTTGATCATGGTATTGGTAGATATTGAAAGAGCAGATGGTTGTGCCTATTACTCTCTACCAACAAATGTGATAAGACCATCTGAAAGAGCGACAGTCATGAATGTTTGTAGACAACTAAATGTTATTATTTATTTTTTACAAGAGGGCGATTATCCTTGTATTTGGACAGTGTCTAGAGAAAGTGTCCACTTTATGTTTGGTGTTGACATGGTCCAATATCTCTTCCCTTTAGGCTGGTCAATGCCATTGTGCCAGATGGGATGCAGATCAACACTAAGACCTTGACCTACAAAAAGAGCACCAATGATGCGTTTGAAATGGCCAGGGAGAGGGCAAGGTCAGTGAATGGCAAAGCTTGAACTTTGAACTCTGCTGGTTCGTTGTCTGTACACGTGACAGCTTAACACATAACCTTTGACCTATTTGAACACAGACACTATCATTGACTTGACACCATATTTCTGACAACAATTTTAGCCACTGGCATCTTAAACACAAATACTATTCTTGACAAAACAGAACACAGACAACACCTTTGACTGGACACTCTGATAACTCAACAGACAGATTATCAGCCATTACAAATATGTTTTCACATCAAACTCGATAATCAAAATGCAATGTGATAATCCACGGGAGAGTGTTCATGCTGTTATCGTATCTACAACCAGCCTTACCTCAGCTCTGCATGTGCCTACTCCCGTCTTCCTGATCACCTCTCTGTTCAGGCAGAGAAACATTTAGACAAACCCCCCTGTCATTATCAACTAATTACATTTACCTCGCTTTTTGTTTCCATCTCTCTCTCTCTCTCTCTCTCTCTCTCTCTCTCTCTCTCTCTCTCTCTCTCTCTCTCTCTCTTTCTTTCTCCACTTCATCTCCATGCACTATCAATGCCCAAGTGTCGTCAATGTTGCTTGACTGTGTTCTATCCTTTTGTATTTGAATATTTTCCCTCATTCCTATTTTTAAAAAATGCTCTCTATTCCCCCCACCCCCACTTTCCACCAAAGCCCTCAGAAACCCCTGTTTACCTTCTGCACACACACACACAGGCACACACACACACACACTCACACACCCACACACACACACACCACACACACACACACAGACACACACATACACAGACACACACACACACAATGTTGAACTGGATATTTGTAACTCTCTCCCTACTTGTAACTCTCTCCCTACTTGTAACTCTCTCCCTACTTGTAACTCTTTCCCTAATTTTCGACGCGCCATACGCCATGCCAATTTCGATCATGTCCGTTTAGCCGCACAGTGCCTCACTCTCAATTTGATGAGTGTAAACTGTCATCAAACCATATTCTATTTACAAGTCTTGTATCATCTTGGTGTTGGTGAAATATAATTCCTTGTTTAATTATCTAAACATTCAAATATCATATGTTAAGTTTGAGATAAATATTAACAAGTAGATTGATTTGTAAAACCTTGAACAATTGTGTCTCTGAAATGTTCCGTTGCATTGATAAAAGCCTCCGTACAGAAGGACTTAAAGCAGTTCTATAGAACAGATTTAGAGTGAAATGTACGGGATTGTTTCTCTTTACTAATCTCAAGTTTGGAGATAAATGGATAGGAGGAGAAAGTAATAAATGGGAAAGATGAGAAGGTAATAAACGGAAGGATGAGAAGGTAATGCATAGGGGATGAGAAGATAATTAAGGGAGGTTGAGAAGGTAATTAATGAGATAATGATAAGGTAATAAATGGGAAGATGATAAGATGATAAATGAGGAAGATTATAAAGTAATAAGTGGGGAAGATGGTAATAGTATTAGATGGGGAAGATGGTAAAACTAAAAATGGGGAAGACGATAAGGTAATAAATGGGGAGGATGAAAAAGTAAACAAGGAGAAGGGTAGTATGGTAATAAATGTGTCTAGTAATTGTTCTATATGTACACGTATTTGTTCTGTCTGTACACGTATTTGTTCTGTCTCTACACGTATTTGTTCTGTCTGTTCACGTATTTGTTCTGTCTCTACACGTATTTGTTCTGTCTGTACACGTATTTGTTCTGTCTCTACACGTATTTGTTCTGTCTGTACATGTATTTGTTCTGTCTGTACACGTAATTTTTCTGTCTGCACAAGTAATTGTTAGATATGTACACGTAATTATTGCATCTGTACAAGTAATTATTGTGTCTGTACAAGTAATTATTGTGTCTGCATAAGTAATTATTGTGTCTGTACAGTAATTATTGTGTCTGTACAAGTAATTATTGTGTCTGTATAAGTAATTATTGTGTCTGTACAGTAATTATTGTGTCTGTACAAGTAATTATTGTGTCTGTACAAGTAATTATTGTGTCTGCACAGTAATTATTGTGTCTGTACAAGTAATTATTTTATGTTGACTGAACACATAACTGAAGGGTTCCTACTTTGCATTTCTACTAATCTTCCGGTTGAGAAGAGCCAGGAATATTCCAGTTTCAGCCTTGTCTTCCCCACCTATCCTTGTCACATGTATAAGCCTTTTTAATTTCTTGTAGAACAAATTTAATCAAATCTCAAATAAGTTTTGTCACATTTGAAATACTTTTAGTCACTTTTCAAATAATTTATTGATTTGTCAAATACATTTAGTCACATCTCAAAGAACATTAGTCATTTCTCAAATAACATTAGTCACACTTCAAACAATATTAGTCACATCTCAACAACATTAGTCACATCTCAAACAACATTAGTCACATCTCAAACAACATTAGTCACATCTCAAACAACATTAGTCACATCTCAAACAACATTAGTCACATCTCCAACAACATTAGTCACATCTCAAACAACATTAGTCACATCTCAAACAACATTAGCCACATATCAAAAAAACATTATTCACATCTCAAACAACATTAGTCACATCTCAAAGCCCTGTTTGATGAAATATCAAACATTTCAGCAATATGTCAGACAAAATTTCAGCCACATCTCAGAAAACATTTCAGCCACATGTCAGACAAAATTTCAGCCACATGTTAGACAACATTTCAGCCACATGTCAGACAACATTTCAGCCACATGTCAGACAACATTTCAGCCACATGTCAGACAACATTTCAGCCACATGTCAGACAACACTTCAGCCACATGTCAGACAACATTTCAGCCACATGTCAGACAACATTTCAGCCACATCTCAGACAATACTTCAGCCACATGTCAGACAACATTTCAGCCACATGTCAGACAACACTTCAGCCACATGTTAGACAACATTTCGGCCACATGTCAGACAACATTTCAGCCACATGTCAGACAACACTTCAGCCACATGTCAGACAACATTTCAGCCACATCTCAGACAACATTTCAGCCACATGTTAGACAACATTTCGGCCACATGTCAGACAACATTTCAGCCACATGTCAGACAACATTTCAGCCACATGCCAGACAACATTTCAGCCACATCTCAGACAACATTTCAGCCACATCTCAGACAACATTTCAGCCACATGTTAGACAACATTTCAGCCACATCTCAGACAACATTTCAGCCACATGTCAGACAACATTTCAGCCACATGCCAGACAACATTTCAGCCACATCTCAGACAACATTTCATCCACATGTCAGACAACATTTCAGCCACATGTCAGACAACATTTCAGCCACATCGCAGACAACATTTCAGCCACATGTCAGACAACATTTCAGCCACATGCCAGACAACATTTCAGCCACATCTCAGAAACCATTTCAGCCACATCTCAGACAACATTTCAGCCACATGTCAGACAACATTTCAGCCACATCTCAGACAACATTTCAGCCACATCTCAGACAACATTTCAGCCACATCGCAGACAACATTTCAGCCACATGTTAGACAACATTTCAGCCACATCTCAGACAACATTTCAGCCACATGTCAGACAACATTTCAGCCACATGCCAGACAACATTTCAGCCACATCTCAGACAACATTTCAGCCACATCTCAGACATTTCAGCCACATGTTAGACAACATTTCAGCCACATGTCAGACAACATTTCAGCCACATGTCAGACAACATTTCAGCCACATGTCAGACAACATTTCAGCCACATCTCAGACAACATTTCAGCCACATCTCAGACAACATTTCAGCCACATCGCAGACAACATTTCAGCCACATCTCAGACAACATTTCAGCCACATGTCAGACAACATATCAGCCACATCTCAGACAACATTTCAGCCACATGTCAGACAACACTTCAGCCACATGTCAGACAACACTTCAGCCACATGTCAGACAACATATCAGCCACATGTCAGACAACACTTCAGCCACATGTCAGACAACATTTCAGCCACATCTAAGACAACATTTCAGCCACATGTCAGACAACATTTCAGCCACATCTCATACAACATTTCAGCCACATGTCAGACAACACTTCAGCCACATGTCAGACAACACTTCAGCCACATGTCAGAATACAAGAGATATGGATGCTCCCAGATAATTCTTTTTTCTCAAACAATTTCAGTGTCAGGCCGGAGATATCTCCTCCCGCTAGTAGATTCAATGTCTGTCATCTGTCCTTAAAGTCCTCACTGTCATCTGTCCTTAAAGTCCTCACTATCATCTGTCCTTAAAGTCCTCACTGTCATCTGTCCTTAAAGTCCTCACAATCTTCTGTCCTTAAAGTCCTCACTGTCATCTGTCCTTAAAGTCCTCACAATCTTCTGTCCTTAAAGTCCTCACAATCTTCTGTCCTTAAAGTCCTCACTGTCATCTGTCCTTAAAGTCCTCACAATCTTCTGTCCTTAAAGTCCTCACAATCTTCTGTCCTTAAAGTCCTCACTGTCATCTGTCCTTAAAGTCCTCACTGTCATCTGTCCTTACAGTCCTCACTCTCATCAGTCCTTAAAGTCCTCACTGTCATCTGTCCTTAAAGTCATCACTGTCATCTGTCCTTAAAGTCCTCACTATCATCTGTCCTTAAAGTCCTCACTGTCATCTGTCCTTAAAGTCCTCACTGTCATCTGTCATTAAAGTCCTCACTTTCATCTGTCCTTAAAGTCCTCACTGTCATCTGTCCTTAAAGTCCTCACTGTCATCTGTCCTTACAGTCCTCACTGTCACCTGTCCTTAAAGTCCTCACTCTCATCAGTCCTTAAAGTCCTCACTGTCATCTGTCCTTAAAGTCCTCACTGTCATCTGTCCTTAAAGTCCTCACTGTCATCTGTCCTTACAGTCCTCACTCTCATCAGTCCTTAAAGTCCTCACTGTCATCTGTCCTTAAAGTCCTCACTGTCATATGTCCTTAAAGTCCTCACTGTCATCTGTCCTTAAAGTCCTCACTTTCATCTGTCCTTAAAGTCCTCACTGTCACCTGTCCTTAAAGTCCTCACTCTCATCAGTCCTTAAAGTCCTCACTGTCATCTGTCCTTAAAGTCATCACTGTCATCTGTCCTTAAAGTCCTCACTATCATCTGTCCTTAAAGTCCTCACTGTCATCTGTCCTTAAAGTCCTCACTGTCATCTGTCATTAAAGTCCTCACTTTCATCTGTCCTTAAAGTCCTCACTGTCATCTGTCCTTAAAGTCCTCACTGTCATCTGTCCTTACAGTCCTCACTGTCACCTGTCCTTAAAGTCCTCACTCTCATCAGTCCTTAAAGTCCTCACTGTCATCTGTCCTTAAAGTCCTCACTGTCATCTGTCCTTAAAGTCCTCACTATCATCTGTCCTTAAAGTCCTCACTGTCATCTGTCCTTAAAGTCCTCACTGTCATCTGTCCTTAAAGTCCTCACTATAATTTTCCTTAAATCCCTCACTGTCATCTGTCCTTAAAGCCCTCACTGTCATCTGTCCTTAAAGTCATCACTGTCATCTGTCCTTAAAGTCATCACTGTTATCTGTCCTTAAAGTCCACACTATCATCTGTCCTTAAAGTCATCACTGTCATCTGTCCTTAAAGTCCACACTATCATCTGTCCTTAAAGTCATCACTGTTATCTGTCCTTAAAGTCCACACTATCATCTGTCCTTAAAGTCATCACTGTTATCTGTCCTTAAAGTCCACACTATCATCTGTCCTTAAAGTCATCACTGTTATCTGTACTTAAAGTCCACACTATCATCTGTCCTTAAAGTCATCACTGTCATCTGTCCTTAAAGTCCTCACTGTCATATGTCCTTAAAGTCCTCACTTTCATCTGTCCTTAAAGTCCTAACTATCATCTGTCCTTAAAGTCCTCACTTTCATCTGTCCTTAAAGTCCTAACTATCATCTGTCCTTAAAGTCCTAACTATCATCTGTCCTTAAAGCCCTCACTGTCATCTGTCCTTAAAGTCCTCACTGTCATCTGTCCTTAAAGTCCTCACTGTCATCTGTCCTTAAAGTCCTCACTGTCATCTGTCCTTAAAGTCCTCACTGTCATCTGTCCTTAAAGTCCTCACTGTCATCTGTCCTTAAAGTCCTCACTGTCATCTGTCCTTAAAGTCCTCACTGTCATCTGTCCTTAAAGTCATCACTGTCACCTGTCCTTAAAGTCCTCACTGTCATCTGTCCTTAAAGTCATCACTGTCACCTGTCCTTAAAGTCCTCACTGTCATCTGTCCTTAAAGTCATCACTGTCACCTGTCCTTAAACTCCTCACTGTCGTCTGTCCTTAAAGTCCTCACTATCATCTGTCCTTAAAGTCCTCACTGTCACCTGTCCTTAAAGTCCTCACTGTCACCTGTCCTTAAAGTCCTCACTGTCACCTGTCCTTAAAGTCCTCACTGTCATCTGTCCTTAAAGTCCTCACTGTCATCTGTCCTTAAAGTCCTCACTGTCACCTGTCCTTAAAGTCCTCACTATCATCTGTCCTTAAAGTCCTCACTGTCACCTGTCCTTAAACTCCTCACTGTCGTCTGTCCTTAAAGTCCTCACTATCATCTGTCCTTAAAGTCCTCACTGTCATCTGTCCTTAAAGTCCTCACTGTCATCTGTCCTTAAAGTCCTCACTGTCATCTGTCCTTAAAGTCCTCACTGTCATCTGTCCTTAAAGTCCTCACTATCATCTGTCCTTAAAGTCCTCACTGTCATCTGTCCTTAAAGTCCTCACTATCATCTGTCCTTAAAGTCCTCACTGTCACCTGTCCTTAAAGTCCTCACTGTCATCTGTCCTTAAAGTCCTCACTGTCATCTGTCCTTAAAGTCATCACTGTCATCTGTCCTTAAAGTCCTCACTGTCATCTGTCCTTAAAGTCCTCACTGTCATCTGTCCTTAAAGTCCTCACTGTCACCTGTCCTTAAAGTCCTCACTGTCATCTGTCCTTAAAGCCATCGCTGTCACCTGTCCTTAAACTCCTCACTGTCGTCTGTCCTTAAAGTCATCACTGTCATCTGTACTTAAAGTCCTCACTGTCATCTGTCCTTAAAGTCCTCACTGTCATCTGTCCTTAAAGTCCTCACTGTCATCTGTCCTTAAAGTCCTCACTGTCATCTGTCCTTAAAGTCCTCACTGTCATCTGTCCTTAAAGTCATCACTGTCACCTGTCCTTAAACTCCTCACTGTCGTCTGTCCTTAAAGTCCTCACTGTCGTCTGTCCTTAAACTCCTCACTGTCGTCTGTCCTTAAACTCCTCACTGTCGTCTGTCCTTAAAGTCACCATGTGTGGCCATTAACAAAGGAGACCTGGAAATAAAGAATCCAAAGCCTAGCTGACCTTTAAGTAGATATTAATGGTGATGATTAGTTTGATCTGTAGAACAATGTTACAGACTTGTGTTTTTAGAAAGGGTAGATCTTTTAACAGAACTTCTATAGAACAGGCTAAAAGGTTAATGGTTAACAATCTTTATTCATGTTTTAAAATCATTTCAAGTTTGAAGCTCACCCACCACATGAACAGCAACTAGAATGTGATGACTGGCAGGGTTCAGGAAATTATGAGGGAAAATTGAAAAAATAGAAACAATTGTATGTTAGAAGCTTTACGTGATTAGTAGACGACACAGATTCGAACGATGTTTCGGCCCAATAGGCCTTCAGCAGGAACAAACACAAAAACACACACACACGGATATGTAAGTAAATAAAACTAATCCTACATAGCTAACTAGTAACGAAACATCAAAAACAAAAATAATCGAAATATGTTAAAGAAAATAAAAATGACTTCCCTGTGTCTTGGACCGTGGTCAGAATAAAAAGGAAATGGTCACAAGAGTGTGGCTGTAATTATACCGCCCTCAGGTCAGGTGAAGGGTTCTAAAAATACGCGAGTGAGGGGAACGTTGTCTAAGTTACCTCGACTGCAAAGACACTGATAATGTCTGAAAGTATCTAAGGGCCCATAAACACATGTATACACACCCCCAGATGCAGATTGATATATATATATATATATATATATATATATATATATATATATACCAATCTCTATACATATGAACACATACATGCATGTGCACATCTATACGGGGATAATTATACATGTGCAGAAATGTGCGCATAATGCGCACAGAACCAGAGGAGTGCACACCGGGGTCAGTGTGCAAACACAAAGGATAAAGAATAGAACAGTAGACTAACAGATGCTCAAAAGGCGGAAAGAGAGAGAAGTCTGAGAGTGGGGTACAATAAAAACATATGAGGGGTAAGTAGCTCAGAAAAAAGGTGAACACCGAAGTGTCTCATTGAGGACTAGTGGGGGAGAACTATGAATAGCATAGTAGATGGACCAAAGAGCCCAAACATAGGCAGTAGAGAAGGCTATGCAAAAGGGAAGGAGTAACCGAAAGGAAACTATGTGTATGAGTGTGATACATTCAGGAATTATGACTCAGGTACATGAACATAGGGTATGTAGTTTGTAGCCACAGATTGTGGTGAAGTGAATAACACGAAGAACACCACAAACCAGGGCAAACTTTTTTGGTAGATTCTGTTTAAATCGCTGACATCAAGGACACCATGAGCCCAGGGCAAACTTTTTTGGTAGATTCTGTTTAAATCGCTGACATCAAGTACACCATGAGCCCAGGGCAAACTTTTTTGGTAGATTATGTTGAAATCGCTGACATCAAGGACACCATGAGCCTAGGGCAAACCTTTTGGTAGATTATGTTTAAATCGCGGACAGCAAGGACACCATGAACTCACTGAAAGCCGACTGTAGCCTATAAGATTGTGGTTCAGCAACATGAGTGCGAGCAGCCTGTTAGAAAAGTCCCATAAAATATTCGTTTGTGTGGGCTGAATGTGTTTGTGTTTGCTGGTGTCAAGTTTCACGTCTTGAGAAAACTCAAAGTGAGCCTTACAATAATCCTAACAGCACTTTCCAATCTAAGATAACCACTTTAGACATTTCTAATGTTGCTGGCAGCAGCTGTTTATCCGCTCTTTACAATGCTGACTCCAGAAAGCAAATTTGTCAACACTGGAGTACATGCTGGAATGTAACATTTGTATACATGTGGTCAAAATAAATAGACAACTCATGCAGTAGATCTCACAGATAATCATTTTGAATTTGTGTGAATTTGATTCAAACTATAACAAAATGTGTGAATTTGGTTCAAACTAATACAAAATGTGTGAATTTGATCCAGACTAATACAAAATGTGTGAATTTGATCCAGACTAATACAAAATGTGTGAACACTCATTAATTCTTCCCAGTTTTGTGCTTCTATTGTTTTTATTAATTTTTTTTAAACAATTTGGCGCTTTGCTTTAATTTTGGCTTTTGTGAGTGACTTTTGGCTTTTGTGAGTGACTTTTGGCTTTTGTGAGTGACTTTTGGCTTTTGTGAGTGACTTTTGGCTTTTGCTGACAAATACTGGCACACCAGCCTTGCAGATTGCCAGATTGAACAGGTAATGTTTGACTCTAGTGGATTAATTACAAATTAGAATAGATTACTGCTACCTTATCTATACATGATACAATTTATAGCTTAACTTACTTTCTTTGTGAAATAAGGAAAGACTTATCATTCTTTTGTAGAATGTCTATCACGTTACAGGATTAATATTTGTATAAAGTGACAGTTTAATATGTCACCATAATGTTATTATAGCTAGCTAGATGATAACATATAACAGCTTACATTAATCATTAAACATACATATTAGGTCATCATTTTATGTAAGAACGTAAACATAATCCTATATATATATATTATACAAAAAAGTGTTAACATTATACAAATGATGTTAAAATAGGGATATATGTAGTTACATCAATATTTAAATAACTGTATTAGAATATATTTGGATTTTATTATTGAGACAGCAATCTCTTGTAGAAGGGCAACATTTTGGCATGACTGTAGAGTTCAGTGGTAGTGGAGTAATGTGTTGGCATGACTGTAGAGTTCAGTGATAGTGGAGTAATGTGTTGGCATGACTGTAGAGTTCAGTGATAGTGGAGTAATGTGTTGGCATGACTGTAGAGTTCAGTGATAGTGGAGTAATGTGTTGGCATGACTGTAGAGTTCAGTGATAGTGGAGTAATGTGTTGGCATGACTGTAGAGTTCAGTGATAGTGGAGTAATGTGTTGGCATGACTGTAGAGTTCAGTGGTAGTGGAGTAATGTGTTGGCATGACTGTAGAGTTCAGTGATAGTGGAGTAATGTATTGGTATGACTGTAGAGTTCAGTGATAGTGCAGTAATGTATTGGTATGACTGTAGAGTTCAGTGATAGTGGAGTAATGTGTTGGCATGACTGTAGAGTTCAGTGATAGTGCAGTAATGTATTGGTATGACTGTAGAGTTCAGTGATAGTGGAGTAATGTGTTGGTATGACTGTAGAGTTCAGTGATAGTGGAGTAATGTATTGGTATGACTGTAGAGTTCAGTGATAGTGGAGTAATGTGTTGGTATGACTGTAGAGTTCAGTGATAGTGGAGTAATGTGTTGGCATGACTGTAGAGTTCAGTGATAGTGCAGTAATGTATTGGTATGACTGTAGAGTTCAGTGATAGTGGAGTAATGTGTTGGTATGACTGTAGAGTTCAGTGATAGTGGAGTAATGTGTTGGTATGACTGTAGAGTTCAGTGATAGTGGAGTAATGTGTTGGTATGACTGTAGAGTTCAATGATAGTGGAGTAATGTATTGGCATGACTGTAGAGTTCAGTGATAGTGCAGTAATGTGTTGGTATGACTGTAGAGTTCAGTGATAGTGGAGTAATGTGTTGGCATGACTGTAGAGTTCAGTGATAGTGCAGTAATGTATTGGCATGACCGTAGAGTTCAGTGGTAGTGGAGTAATGTGTTGATATGACCGTAGAGTTCAGTGATAGTGGAGTAATGTGTTGGCATGACTGTAGAGTTCAGTGGTAGTGGAGTAATGTGTTGGCATGACTGTAGAGTTCAGTGATAGTGGAGTAATGTGTTGGTATGACTGTAGAGTTCAGTGGTAGTGGAGTAATGTGTTGGTATGACTGTAGAGTTCAGTGATAGTGGAGTAATGTGTTGGCATGACTGTAGAGTTCAGTGGTAGTGGAGTAATGTGTTGGCATGACTGTAGAGTTCAGTGATAGTGGAGTAATGTGTTGGTATGACTGTAGAGTTCAGTGGTAGTGGAGTAATGTGTTGGTATGACTGTAAAGTTCAGTGATAGTGGAGTAATGTGTTGGTATGACTGTAGAGTTCAGTGGTAGTGGAGTAATGTATTGGCATGACTGTAGAGTTCAGTGGTAGTGGAGTAATGTGTTGGTATGACTGTAGAGTTCAGTGATAGTGGAGTAATGTGTTGGTATGACTGTAGAGTTCAGTGATAGTGGAGTAATGTATTGGTATGACTGTAGAGTTCAGTGGTAGTGGAGTAATGTGTTGGTATGACTGTAGAGTTCAGTGGCAGTGGAGTAATGTGTTGGTATGACTGTAGAGTTCAGTGGTAGTGGAGTAATGTGTTGGTATGACTGTAGAGTTCAGTGATAGTGGAGTAATGTATTGGCATGACCGTAGAGTTCAGTGGTAGTGGAGTAATGTGTTGGCATTACCGTAGAGTTCAGTGGTAGTGGAGTAATGTGTTGGCATGGATGAGTTGTATGAATCATTGGCAAATCGGTAACATCACACAAGATACAAGTTGATCTTTTGTGTGGACATCTGTAATGTAGTGTTTATTTTTGTGTGGAGATCTGTAATGTAGTGTTTATTTTTGTGTAGAGATCTGTAATGTAGTGTTTATTTTTGTGTGGAGATCTGTAATGTAGTGTTTATTTTTGTGTAGAGATCTGTAATGTAGTGTTTATTTTTGTGTGGAGATCTGTAATGTAGTGTTTATTTTTTGTGGTGATCTGTAATGTAGTGTTTATTTTTGTGTAGAGATCTGTAATGTAGTGTTTATTTTTGTGTGGAGATCTGTAATGTAGTGTTTATTTTTGTGTAGAGATCTGTAATGTAGTGTTTATTTTTGTGTGGAGATCTGTAATGTAGTGTTTATTTTTGTGTGGAGATCTGTAATGTAGTGTTTATTTTTGTGTAGAGATCTGTAATGTAGTGTTTATTTTTGTGTGGAGATCTGTATTGTAGTGTTTATTTTTTGTGTAGAGATCTGTAATGTAGTGTTTATTTTTGTGTAGAGATCTGTAATGTAGTGTTTATTTTTGTGTGGAGATCTGTAATGTAGTGTTTATTTTTTGTGTGGAGATCTGTAATGTAGTGTTTATTTTTGTGTAGAGATCTGTAATGTAGTGTTTATTTTTTGTGTAGAATGACGGACTGTAGCGTTATTGATTTTTTTGTTTGGGCTTCGGTAGAGCCCAGTTGGGAAAACCACACCGCTAACGACGTTCGTGTTTGATTCCCGCTGGAAGCAGTATGTGAGTTGTACTCGTGGTTGGAAAAAAAACCCCACGGTCGACCCAGCCGCTGGCAGAAATGGGTACCAGAGTAGTACTCTGGGAAGGTGAGTTTCGATGCTTGAAGCGACACTATCCAGAAGTCTCCGAATACTTCTGGATAGGTAGCCGATCACATATGAGTGGACACTCGCGTGCTAAGACGGCGATTCAAGTCTCGTACTCGACCTTGACCTTGTTTTCTTGTGTATACACGTGATGTGGTTATGAATGATACGAAGAAGTGTTGAGAGAACTGTGTTATCAGATATCAATGGTAGATGTAAACTGTAGAGAAGAACGTGCAGAACAGAGTGTTAGGGAAGTGCCAGCTATAGGCTATACAGTGTTGAGGGACATGTGCGAACTACTGTGGTGTGAAATAAAAGTCAAGAGCCCCGTCACGCCACGTGACGTATAGGAAATATGGTGTTAGTGACCATCATTTGTATACACCTTCAGCACGTGATTTTTGGGGTAATGTGGTCGGTATTCCGCCTGTGCCGCTTTACTTTCCCAGAAAAGAAAATCCGGTACATATTTAAGGCTGGGTGAACCTGGAAGCGGTCGATCAGGACCGAACCCTACCTCTTGTCCTTTGTAGTCCAGTTGACTGACCACTGAGCTATCGCGGCTCCCGTTGTGTGAAGAAGGAAATTGTGTGTGAAGAGCCATGTTTCGTGTGTAAAGAGCCATGTGTCATGTGTAAAGAGCCGTGTGTCATGTATAAAAAGCCATGTGTCGTGTGTAAAGAGCCATGTGTCGTGTGTAAATAGCCATGTGTCGTGTGTAAAGAGCGATGTGTCGTGTGTAAATAGTCATGTGTCGTGTGGAAAGAGCGATGTTTCGTGTGTAAATAGCCATGTGTCGTGTGTAAAGAGCCATGTGTCGTGTGTAAAGAGCCATGTGTCGTGTGTAAATAGTCATGTGTCGTGTGTAAAGAGCCATGTGTCGTGTGTAAATAGTCATGTGTCGTATGTCAAGTGTTGTGTAGATTTTAACATAGCAAGAAGAAAGCAAGATCTTAATTTTAACAAGGACATATTGTACATATAGTATCTACATATAGTATCTACATATAGTATCTACATATAGTATCTACATATAGTATCTACATATAGTATCTACATATAGTATCTACATATAGTATCTACATATAGTATTGTCAGAATAAAATGTGCATGAAAATATGGCTGATAAACAAATGGATGACTTCTCATTGATGTTCTTAATTCTTAACTGGCTTAATTTGTGATACACTTACAACTGTTGGCACATCTGTGATCGAATCTCTGTGTTCACCTTGCAGGATAGAACTGTTTTGCCAAAAGATTCAGGAGTTTGGTGTCCCAGAAAACATGTCCTTCCAGACAGATTCGCTTTACGAGAGGACAAACTTTCCCCAAGTGGTTGCGGCGATCAGGAATTTTGGAATAGAGGTGATTAGGAGTGAGTGAGGGAGTGAGGTGATCAGGGGTGAGTGAGGGAGTGAGGTGAGTGAGGGAGTGAGGTGATCAGGGGTGAGTGAGGGAGTGAGGTGAGTGAGGGAGTGAGGTGATCAGGGGTGAGTGAGGGAGTGAGGTGATCAGGAGTGAGTGAGTGAGTGAGTGAGGTGATCAGGGGTGAGTGAGGGAGTGAGGTGATCAGGGGTGAGTGAGGGAGTGAGGTGATCAGGGGTGAGTGAGGGAGTGAGGTGATCAGGGGTGAGTGAGGGAGTGAGGTGATCAGGAGTGAGTGAGGGAGTGAGGTGATCAGGGGTGAGTGAGGGAGTGAGGTGATCAGGGGTGAGTGAGGGAGTGAGGTGATCAGGAGTGAGGTGATTAGGAGTGAGTGAGGGAGTGAGGTGATCAGGGGTGAGTGAGGGAGTGAGGTGATCAGGGGTGAGTGAGGGAGTGAGGTGATTAGGAGTGAGTGAGGGAGTGAGGTGATCAGGGGTGAGTGAGGGAGTGAGGTGATCAGGGGTGAGTGAGGGAGTGAGGTGATCAGGGGTGAGTGAGGGAGTGAGGTGATCAGGAGTGAGGTGATCAGGAGTGAGTGAGGGAGTGAGGTGATCAGGGGTGAGTGAGGGAGTGAGGTGATCAGGGGTGAGTGAGGGAGTGAGGTGATCAGGGGTGAATGAGGGAGTGAGGTGATCAGGAGTGAGTGAGGGAGTGAGGTGATCAGGAGTGAGTGACGGAGTGAGGTGATTAGGAGTGGGTGAGGGAGTGAGGGAGTGAGGTGAGTGAGGGAGTGAGGTGATCAGGAGTGAGTGAGGGAGTGAGGTGATCAGGAGTGAGTGAGGGAGTGAGGTGATCAGGAGTGAGTGAGGGAGTGAGGTGATCAGGAGTGAGTGAGGGAGTGAGGTGATTAGGAGTGAGTGAGGGAGTGAGGTGATCAGGAGTGAGTGAGGGAGTGAGGTGATCAGGAGTGAGTGAGGGAGTGAGGTGATCAGGAGTGAGTGAGGGAGTGAGGTGATCAGGAGTGAGTGAGGGAGTGAGGTGATCAGGAGTGAGTGAGGGAGTGAGGTGATTAGGAGTGAGTGAGGGAGTGAAGTGATCAGGGTGAGTGAGGGAGTGAGGTGATCAGGGGTGAGTGAGGGAGTGAGGTGATCAGGGGTGAGTGAGGGAGTGAGGTGATCAGGAGTGAGGTGGTCAGGAGTGAGTGAGGGAGTGAGGTGATCAGGGGTGAGTGAGGGAGTGAGGTGATCAGGGGTGAGTGAGGGAGTGAGGTGATCAGGAGTGAGGTGATCAGGAGTGAGTGAGGGAGTGAGGTGATCAGGGGTGAGTGAGGGAGTGAGGTGATCAGGAGTGAGGTGATCAGGGGTGAGTGAGGGAGTGAGGTGATCAGGGGTGAGTGAGGTGATCAGGGGTGAGTGAGGGAGTGAGGTGATCAGGAGTGAGTGAGGGAGTGAGGTGATCAGGGGTGAGGTGATTAGGAGTGAGTGAGGGAGTGAGGTGATCAGGGGTGAGTGAGGGAGTGATGTGATTAGGAGTGAGTGAGGGAGTGAGGTGATCAGGGGTGAGTGAGGGAGTGAGGTGAGTGAGGGAGTGAGGTGATCAGGAGTGAGTGAGGGAGTAAGGTGATCAGGAGTGAGTGAGTGAGAGAGTGAGGTGATCAGGAGTGAGTGAGGGAGTGAGTGAGTGAGGGAGTGAGGTGATCAGGAGTGAGTGAGGGAGTGAGGTGATCAGGGGTGAGTGAGGGAGTGAGGTGATCAGGAGTGAGTGAGGGAGTGAGGTGATCAGGAGTGAGGTGATTAGGAGTGAGTGAGGGAGTGAGATGATCAGGAGTGAGGTGATTAGGAATCAGTGAGGGAAACAGGTGATCAGGATTGAGTGAGAGAGTGAGATGATCAGGAGTTAGTGAGGGAGTGAGATGATCAGGAGTGAGGTGAGTGAGGGAGTGAGGTGAGCAGGAGTGAGTGAGGGAGTGAAATGATCTGGAGTGAGGTGATTAGGAGTGAGTGAGCGAGTGAGGTGATCAGGAGTGATGTGATCAGGAGTGAGTGAGTGAGCGAGTGAGGTGATCAGGAGTGATGTGATCAGGAGTGAGGTGATTAGGAGTGAGTGAGGGAGTGAAGTGATCAGGAGTGAGTGAGGAAGCGAGGTGATCAGGAGTGAGTGGGGAGTGAGGTGATCAGGAGTGAGTGAGGGAGTAAGGTGATCAGGAGTGAGGTGATTAGGAGTGAGTGAGGGAGTGAGGTGATCAGGAGTGAGGTGATTAGGAATCAGTGAGGGAAACAGGTGATCAGGAGTGAGTGAGAGAGTGAGATGATCAGGAGTTAGTGAGGGAGTGAGATGATCAGGAGTGAGGTGAGTGAGGGAGTGAGGTGAGCAGGAGTGAGTGAGGGAGTGAAATGATCTGGAGTGAGGTGATTAGGAGTGAGTGAGCGAGTGAGGTGATCAGGAGTGATGTGATCAGGAGTGAGTGAGAGAGTGAGTGAGCGAGTGAGGTGATCAGGAGTGATGTGATCAGGAGTGAGTGAGAGAGTGAGTGAGCGAGTGAGGTGATCAGGAGTGAGTGAGAGAGTGAGGTGATCAGGAGTGAGTGAGCGAGTGGGGTGATCAGGAGTGATGTGATCAGGAGTGAGTGAGAGAGTGAGGTGATTAGGAGTGAGTGAGGGAGTGAGATGATAAGGAGTGAGTGGAGGAGTGAGTGAGTTAGGTGATTGTGAGTGAGTGAGGTGATCAGGAGTGAGTGAGGAAGTGAGGTGATCAGTAGTGAGTGAGGTGATCAGGAGTAAGTGGAGGAGTGAGTGAGTGAGTGAGTGAGTGAGTGAGTGAGTGAGGTGAGTATTAGTGAGTGAGATAGAAGTGAATGAGTGAGGTGATCAGGAGTGAGTGAGGGAGTGAGGTGATCAGGAGTGAGTGAGGGAATGAGTGAGTGAGTGAGATGATCAAGATGAGTGAGGTGATCTTGTTACAGTGTCACCACACTCAAGGTCAGACCTCTACTTGACGAATGACCAACAAGATCTTCACAATCATTGTAAAGTTTATTTCCTACCTTTTATAAATGCTCACACTCTATCATCTCTGTAACTTCTCACAGCTGGACTGACCCAGGAGAGACTGACGGCTAACTACTGACTACGTCTGATTACTGAATCTGTGATCTACTGAACGTTCTGCCCTGACTATGATGTTGAATGTTCTTCTGCTCTGACTATGATGTTGAATGTTCTTCTGCTCTGACTATGATGTTGAATGTTCTTCTGCTCTGACTATGATGTTGAACGTTCTTCTCCTCTGACTATGATGTTGAACGTTCTTCTCCTCTGACTATGATGTTGAACGTTCTTCTCCTCTGACTATGATGTTGAACGTTCTTCTCCTCTAACTATGATGTTGAACGTTCTTCTCCTCTAACTATGATGTTGAACGTTCTTCTCCTCTGACTATGATGTTGAACGTTCTTCTGCTCTGATTATGATGTTGAACATTCTTCTACTCTGACTATGATGTTGAACATTCTTCTACTCTGATTATGATGTTGAACATTCTTCTACTCTGACTATGATGTTGAACGTTCTTCTGCTCTGATTATGATGTTGAACATTCTTCTACTCTGACTATGATGTTGAACATTCTTCTACTCTGACTATGATGTTGAACATTCTTCTGCTCTGACTATGATGTTGAACGTTCTTTTGCTCTGACTATAATGTTGAACGTTGTTCTACTCTGACTATAATGTTGAACGTTGTTCTACTCTGACTATAATGTTGAACGTTCTTCTACTCTGACTATGATGTTGAACGTTCTTCTACTCTGACTATAATGTTGAACGTTGTTCTACTCTGACTATAATGTTGAACGTTCTTCTACTCTGACTATAATGTTGAACGTTGTTCTACTCTGACTATGATGTTGAACGTTCTTCTACTCTGACCATGATGTTGAACGTTGTTCTACTCTGACTATAATGTTGAACGTTGTTCTACTCTGACTATGATGTTGAACGTTCTTCTACTCTGACCATGATGTTGAACGTTGTTCTACTCTGACTATAATGTTGAACGTTGTTCTACTCTGACTATGATGTTGAACATTCTTCTACTCTGACTATGATGTTGAACATTCTTCTACTCTGACTATGATGTTGAACGTTCTTCTGCTCTGACTATGATGTTGAACGTTCTTCTGCTCTGACTATGATGTTGAACATTCTTCTACTCTGACTATGATGTTGAACGTTCTTCTGCTCTGACTATGATGTTGAACATTCTTCTACTCTGACTATGATGTTGAACGTTCTTCTGCTCTGACTATGATGTTGAACGTTCTTCTGCTCTGACTATGATGTTGAACATTCTTCTGCTCTGACTATGATGTTGAACATTCTTCTACTCTGACTATGATGTTGAACGTTCTTCTGCTCTGACTATGATGTTGAACGTTCTTCTGCTCTGACTATGATGTTGAACGTTCTTCTGCTCTGACTATGATGTTGAACGTTCTTCTGCTCTGACCATGATGTTGAACATTCTTCTACTCTGACCATGATGTTGAACGTTGTTATACTCTGACTATAATGTTGAACGTTGTTCTACTCTGACCATGATGTTGAACGTTCTTTTGCTCTGACTATAATGTTGAACGTTCTTCTGCTCTGACTATGATGTTGAACGCTCTTCTGCTCTGATTATGATGTTGAACGTTGTTCTACTCTAACTATGACGTTGAACATTGTTCTACTCGACTATGATGTTGAACGTTCTTCTGCTCTGACTATGATGTTGAACGTTCACCGTTGAGTGTCTCCCAAGCTTATATACCCCCCTATTTGCTATCCCAAGCTTCCTCATTCAGCAAATCCAATGCTCCACTTTAACTTTCCGTTATCTCCTAGTTGCTACCCCATACCTCATCTCTTTCATCCTTCTAGAAATGTCCAGACCCCACCATCTTGAACCTATGCACCGATGTTATATTTCTCTGCTTGCACACCTTCTACAATATTCTGGTTCACTACTACATTACTATTACATTACCTCCACCTCTTTTTAGTTAACTTAAACTAGTTAAAGTTAGTTAGCTCTTTGTAGTTAGTACTGGTGGACAATAACTCACTCAGAATTGGTGGACAAATAGCACACTCAGAACTGGTGGACAATATCACACTCAGAACTGGTGGACAATATCACACTCAGAACTGGTGGACAATATCACACTCAGAACTGGTGGATAATAACACACTCAGAACTGGTGGACAATAACACACTCAGAACTGGTGGACAATAACACACTCAGAACTGGTGGACAATAACACACTCAGAACTGGTGGACAATAACACACTCAGAACTGGTGGACAATAACACACTCAGAACTGGTGGACAATATCACACTCAGAACTGGTGGACAATAACACACTCAGAACTGGTGGAAATAACACACTCAGAACTGGTGGACAATAACACACTCAGAACTGGTGGACAATAACACACTCAGAACTGGTGGACAATAACACACTCAGAACTGGTGGACAATAACACACTCAGAACTGGTGGACAATAACACACTCAGAACTGGTGGACAATAACACACTCAGAACTGGTGGACAATAACACACTCAGAACTGGTGGACAATAACACACTCAGAACTGGTGGACAATAACACACTCAGAACTGGTGGACAACAACACACTCAGAACTGGTGGACAATAACACACTCAGAACTGGTGGACAATAACACACTCAGAACTGGTGGACAACAACACACTCAGAACTGGTGGACAATAACACACTCAGAACTGGTGGACAATAACACACTCAGAACTGGTGGACAATAACACACTCAGAACTGGTGGACAATAACACACTCAGAACTGGTGGACAACAACACACTCAGAACTGGTGGACAATAACACACTCAGAACTGGTGGACAATAACACACTCAGAACTGGTGGACAATAACACACTCAGAACTGGTGGACAATAACACACTCAGAACTGGTGGACAATAACACACTCAGAACTGGTGGACAACAACACACTCAGAACTGGTGGACAATAACACACTCAGAACTGGTGGACAATAACACACTCAGAACTGGTGGACAACAACACACTCAGAACTGGTGGACAATAACACACTCAGAACTGGTGGACAATAACACACTCAGAACTGGTGGACAATATCACACTCAGAACTGGTGGACAATAACAAACTCAGAACTGGTGGACAA
This sequence comes from Megaustenia siamemsis, assembly GCA_032433765.1. Classification (NCBI taxonomy): domain Eukaryota; kingdom Metazoa; phylum Mollusca; class Gastropoda; order Stylommatophora; family Ariophantidae; genus Megaustenia; species Megaustenia siamemsis. Next base: position 98,564,204 of record JAVIAB010000047.1, on the reverse strand, counting down.
TAACACACTCAGAACTGGTGGACAATATCACACTCAGAACTGGTGGACAATAACACACTCAGAACTGGTGGACAATAACACACTCAGAACTGGTGGACAATAACACACTCAGAACTGGTGGACACAACAATAGATTGATAAAGAAAGCAAACGTTCACGGAGGGTAGTTGTACCAGTACGACACACAAACGTGATTAATTCAAAACACAGAAACTGCAACTCCAAATATTCAGAACAACACTAGTGCTCAAAACACAGAAACTGCAACTCCAAATATTCAGAACAACACTAGTGCTCAAAACACAGAAACTGCAACTCCAAATATTCAGAACAACACTAGTGCTCAAAACACAGAAACTGCAACTCCAAATATTCAGAACAACACTAGTGCTCAAAACACCATATGATGACACAAGACATCGTCTAGATCTCGTACACAAATTTATTCACGTAGATCTTGAGTTACACTTCATAACTTATCTGAATACATAACTTGATTTTAGATACAATTTTGTCATTACACTTAATGTTGGCTACAGTCGTCTAAACATCTATCAAACTATACCAACTATATCAATAGGGAAAATTCTGAATAGATGTCTTGGCTACCGCAAGTGTTATGACTCTCCAGGTTTTATCATTAAATCCACACAGCTTCTTTTACTCAATATAAAATCACACATGCGACAATATGACTTATGTGCATAACTTGTATCACTAATTTCTCCTATCTCTTTCTTATTTCATTCCTAATTTGCCTTTCAGCGTCGAGAGGAGATATAATTTGTGGTCTTCTGCTCTTCTGTTTACCGCTGCTACTGTCATGTTTCCTAATGTTTCTAATATTCCATCAATCCATCTTTTTCATGGTCAGCCCTTGGGTCTGGTTTTCTCGCAACGTTTCTTGAAGGGTTGTTTTATTTTTATTTTTCTGTCTTATCATATGGCCAAACCATTTTATCTGTTGTTTCTTTATGTATTCAATGGCGGAAATTATTCCAAGATTTTTTTTAGTTCATTTCTGATATTATCTCTCAGGCTGTTTCATGTCATTCGTCTAATACATTTCAATCTTGGTAATGGTTTTTTTTCCTTGTTGTTCTTGAGTCTAGGGTCCAGGTCTGGCTTTGGTAGGACAATGTGGAGATGAAGATTGTATTGTACAGTGCCCTTTTTGCTTCTAGAGTTATTTCCCTGTTGGACAAAAGTGGTGATAGCTGTCCAATGATTTGACAAGCTTTGTTGCATCTTGAATCTATCTCTTCTGTTTGTGAATTGTCGTTTATTACTAGATTTCCTAGATATTTACATTCATCTACTTGTTTTAGTTTCTGTCGTCCCTCGTTATTTTGATGTTCTGTTTCTCTGTTGCGATATTCATAACTTCTGTTTTGTTGATGTTGATTTTCATGTTGTAATGAGAGGTTTCTTTTGGAAAACAACAAAATGACAATCACGAAGATACAGACCTTCATTAATGGATGCTTACGCAGAATAAAAGGATGGAAATGGCAGGACAACATCACTAACATAGAATTATGGAAATGTACCAGTCAAATACCAGTGGATAAAGAGATACAGCGAAGATGATGACACTGGATAGGACACACACTGTGGAAGCCAACTAACAGTATTACACAACAGGCCCTTTTTTGGAATCCCCAAGGAAAAAGACGGAGAGGAAGACTAAAATATTCTTGGAGAAGACAGATGGAAGCAGAGATGAAATTGATCGAGAAGACACAGAATGATCATAAAAGAATGAGATACAGAACAGCTTGGAAAGTGTTTGTTGAAGGCCTATGCTCCACAGGGAGTTGAAATGTAGAAGAAGAATGATCGTCTTTTCTGTTAAGGTTATTTAAAAGTTCTTGTAGGTCTTCTATTTTTTCATGTATTATTATTTAACTGCTCCTATCAAAAGAATGTTGAAAGTTCCCTGGACAGCTAAAAAGACCAATGAGGAAATTCTCAAAGAGGCCAACACAAAAAAGGAGCTTCTAAAAAATATCAGAAAGAAACAATCAACATTTTTTGGGCATATCATGAAAAGAGGAAAGTTGGAATACTTGGTTACAACTGGTAAAATACAAGGAAAAAGAGATCGCGGACAACAAAGAGAGAAAATACAGGATTGCTTGGTGTCATAGCATGGAAAACAGTCAACAACAGAACTGATACGATGCACTGTATATAGAAGATTGTGGAAGGACATGATCGCCAATGCCAACCGGTATGGCACATGATGATGATGACGATGCTCCTATGAAATCTGTATATTCCTAGCCTTGATTTCCTTAATAAGCACGTGATCCCTGTAGAGACCTGATCTACCTATAGCTAAACATCTTCACATGAAACAAATCTTTCATCTGGATCAGCCCTTTAAGAATGTTCGGCAAGTCTTGAATCCCTGGTCAGCTTTTTCTCTGGAAAGTCAACCAGAGCTTCCTTAAATAGTCACTTCTCTAACCCCCAATGTTGGCTTTTCAACTCTGACATTTATGCATCCTCTCATCTCACCACAGAGAGATTATCTGCCTCGACGGTGCCTCTCGCCATCGTCATCCTAATCCTGTGTATTTTATCTCTTTAATGCGGTGTGCTCCTTTCAGTCATAGCTCAGCGTTTGAAGTAGCTTTCTACAGAGAGTAGATTGCTACAGAGAGTAGATTGCTACAGAGAGTAGATTGCTACAGAGAGTAGATTGCTACAGAGAGTACATTGCTACAGAGAGCAGATTGCTACAGAGAGTAGATTGCTACAGAGAGTAGATTGCTACAGAGAGTACATTGCTACAGAGAGTAGATTGCTACAGAGAGTATATTGGTACAGAGAGTAGATTGGTACAGAGAGTAGATTGCTACAGAGAGTACATTGCTACAGAGAGTAGATTGCTACAGAGAGTAGATTGGTACAGAGAGTAGATTGCTACAGAGAGTAGATTGGTACAGAGAGTAGATTGCTACAGAGAGTACATTGCTACAGAGAGTAGATTGGTACAGAGAGTAGATTGCTACAGAGAGTAGATTGGTACAGAGAGTAGATTGCTACAGAGAGTAGATTGGTACAGAGAGTAGATTGCTACAGAGAGTACATTGCTACAGAGAGTAGATTGGTACAGAGAGTAGATTGGTACAGAGAGTAGATTTCTACAGAGAGTAGATTGGTACAGAGAGTAGATTGCTACAGAGAGTAGATTGGTACAGAGAGTAGATTGGTACAGAAAGTAGATTGGTACAGAGAGTAGATTGGTACAGAAAGTAGATTGGTACAGAGAGTAGATTGGTACAGAGAGTAGATTGCTACAGAGAGTAGATTGCTACAGAGAGTAGATTTCTATAGAGAGTAGATTGGTACAGAGAGTAGATTGCTACAGAGAGTAGATTGGTACAGAGAGTAGATTGCTACAGAGAGTAGATTGCTACAGAGAGTAGATTGGTACAGAGAGTAGATTGCTACAGAGAGTAGATTGGTACAGAGAGTAGATTGCTACAGAGAGTAGATTGCTACAGAGAGTAGAGTGTTTAACCTTCTCTCTGTAATCCACTTTTCCCATATTGCTGTATTTATTGCCACTCTATAGCTTTCCCCTTAAGTCCACTGTTCAGGAGCTTGGCATCTGCTGATTGGGTGTCCTGTACCCAGTCTCACATTGGATGTGTGTGTCCTCTACCTAGTCCCACATTGGATGTGTGTGTCCTGTACCCAGTCTCACATTGGATGTGTGTGTCCTCTACCCAGTCTCACATTGGATGTGTGTGTCCTCTACCTAGTCCCACATTGGATGTGCGTGTCCTCTACCAGTCTCACATTGGATGTGTGTGTCCTCTACCCAGTCTCACATTGGATGTGTGTGTCCTCTACCCAGTCTCACATTGGATGTGTGTGTCTGCTGCCTGTTTGTTGCCACAATTTACACTTTGTTCACACCAGCCTTGTCTGTGTTTCTCTGTGCCTGTATGTTATAGTCTACACCATACTCACCAAAATGCTTACCTTGTCTGTGCCTATATGTCATAGTCTACACAATACTCACCAAAATGTTTACCTTGTCTGTGCCTATATGTCATAGTCTACACAATACTCACCAAAATGTTTACCTTGTCTGTGCCTATATGTCATAGTCTACACCATACTCACCAAAATGCTTACCTTGTCTGTGCCTATATGTCATAGTCTACACCAAACTCACCAAAATGGTTACCTTGTCAGTGCCTATATGTCATAGTCTACGCCATACTCACCAAAATGTTTACCTTGTCTGTGCCTATATGTCATAGTCTACGCCATACTCACCAAAATGCTTACCTTGTCTGTGCCTATATGTCATAGTCTACGCCATACTCACCAAAATGCTTACCTTGTCTGTGCCTATATGTCATAGTCTACACCAAACTCACCAAAATGCTTACCTTGTCTGTGCCTATATGTCATAGTCTACACCATACTCACCAAAATGGTTACCTTGTCTGTGCCTATATGTCATAGTCTACACCATACTCACCAAAATGGTTACCTTGTCTGTGCCTATATGTCATAGTCTACACCATACTCACCAAAATGTTTACCTTGTCTGTGCCTATATGTCATAGTCTACACCATACTCACCAAAATGGTTACCTTGTCTGTGCCTATATGTCATAGTCTACACCATACTCACCAAAATGGTTACCTTGTCTGTGCCTATATGTCATAGTCTACACCATACTCACCAAAATGGTTACCTTGTCTGTGCCTATATGTCATAGTCTACACCAAACTCACCAAAATGGTTACCTTGTCTGTGCCTATATGTCATAGTCTACACAATACTCACCAAAATGCTTACCTTGTCTGTGCCTATATGTCATAGTCTACACAATACTCACCAAAATGCTTACCTTGTCTGTGCCTATATGTCATAGTCTACACAATACTCACCAAAATGCTTACCTTGTCTGTGCCTATATGTCATAGTCTACACCATACTCACCAAAATGGTTACCGTGTCTGTGCCTATATGTCATAGTCTACACCATACTCACCAAAATGCTTACCTTGTCTGTGCCTATATGTCATAGTCTACACCATACTCACCAAAATGGTTACCTTGTCTGTGCCTATATGTCATAGTCTACACCATACTCACCAAAATGCTTACCTTGTCTGTGCCTATATGTCATAGTCTACACCATACTCACCAAAATGCTTACCTTGTCTGTGCCTATATGTCATAGTCTACACCATATTCACCAAAATGCTTACCTTGTCTGTGCCTATATGTCATAGTCTACACCATACTCACCAAAATGCTTACCTTGTCTGTGCCTATATGTCATAGTCTACACCATACTCACCAAAATGCTTACCTTGTCTGTGCAGGTTGAAGCTCATCCGAGCTACAGAGGAAGCAGATTCTGGCCAAAGAAGTCAGAAATCAATATCAGGAGCTTCACAGAAGAGCAACTCAGGGCTGGGGAAGGTGTCATTAATCTACAGATGGGAACCAACAAAGGAGCAAGCCAGCAAGGCATGACATTTGGCAAGAAGAGAATGATCACCAGAGATTAGCTCCAACAGCAGTCAACCTCTGATGGTCTGTGGGAATGGCATAGAGTCAAAAACGTGTGACCATCTATGACTCCATGTTTACACATCTGCCTGAGATAGAATAACATCAACAACAAATTTTATCGATCTCCCTGTCCAACCTGGAATAGCTCACTCTGTTTTGTAGTTTGGTTGGAATTAGTCTCTGCTGGGAGTTTTTATTTGGCTCAATAAAGGTTACCTGTACGATTTTAAAATATAGTTATTTGCATTTCAGAATATGAAGTTATGCCTGATATTGATTCCTCAAACGTAACATATGTATGGCCTCAAATGATCACAATTTTCCAAATTTTCTAAATTTTAACAAATATTTTATTCCGCTTTCAAATTAATAATGGCTGAATCGGGTGAAGTGGTGATTGTTATCAAAATCCAGCATGGCAAGTTCTCATACAAATGAGAAAAACATCCATTTGTTCGCATTCAGAAAGGCAGGTTACATGAGGTACAGACCATCATTAATTGCGTTTGTCAGATTATTTTATAATTGTTAAACCTGGGTTTGTGCCCACTATCTGGTTGATGGTGCCATGTTAGGTCAGGGGAAGTGATCCATTAGAAATGTAATACCTGGCGGAGATGTTGCGGTTATGTTCACAACAATATGGAAAGTAATATTGTAGCAAAAAGACTTGCGTTAGAAAGTAGCAAAATGTTTCAGGCACAAACACCTGTTTCTATCTGAACCTAGTACACAAACATCTCAGAAATGTAGGGATGATATCAATATGACTGTGTCAGCAGCAGTGAACGATCTCAGCATAAGATCAAATACCTCTCCATCCATTGAGCTTTGGTACCAACAAAATGAAGATGATCATATTTGAGCACTGTTCACAACATTTGACATGTAACCGTCAACAGTGTCAATTGGTGTTGTTTCACATATTGCTTCCTGTGTCTATGTTGTTATAACATGTACTTTACTATGCTCATTATGTTATTACTTGCTCAGGTCAATGATATCATGCTAAATATTACTTATCGCTTTTGTTAGGACAGACCTTCAAGTTTGAATTATTTATCACATGAGTTCTCTTGCAACATCTCATCAGTCAGTCCCAGTGTCCACCAGCCAGTCCCAATTTGTCATCAGTCAGTCCCAATTTGTCATCAGTCAACCCCCAATTTTCCTTCAGTCTTAGTTTTTCACCAGTCAGTCCCAGTGTCCCACCAGCCAGTGCCAGTGTCCCACCAGCCAGTCCCAGTGTCCCACCAGCCAGTGCCAGTGTCCCACCAGCCAGTCCCAGTGTCCCACCAGCCAGTCCCAGTGTCCCACCAGCCAGTCCCAGTGGCCCACCAGCCAGTGCCAGTGTCCCACCAGCCAGTCCCACCAGCCAGTGCCAGTGTCCCACCAGCCAGTCCCAGTGGCCCACCAGCCAGTGCCAGTGTCCCACAAGTCAGCCCCATTGTCTATGTCAGTGACATGTATTAAACCACGATATCATCCATTCAGGAAGCCCCTGTGATCACCTCGCCTGTATTTCATATCATCTTCCCATTAATTTCTGACACTACTTATGTCTGCTGTCATCTATAGATGGAAACAATATCTCCTAAACAATGTCCCCTAAACAATGTCCCCTAAACAATATCCCCTAAACAATGTCCCCTAAATATTGTCCCCTAAACAATGTCCCCTAAACACAGCTCCTGACCACTAATGTGAGAGGTGATGCGAGATTGAAATCATTATCTCAATGTCTGCCTTTCTTGAAAGTTGCAAACATTTCCATTATTATAATCATTATTGCTTTGGTATGATTACTTATCTATCTATTGACCTTTCGAGCCGTAGCCGGCCCATAGGGCGTAAACCAGGATATTCCTTCTCTTATCTGAATTTTTGTTCTAGCAGTTTTCAATTCTTTTAAAGATATTTTATCAAATCTCGCCATTTGCCTCTGTTCTGTGCAAGCAGCTCTATCTCATTGAGGGAGCCGATTCTTGCAGCATCCCCTAGGGTACAATCAGCATTAAAAAAACTGTGCTATAGCTGGTGCAGCATATGGTGCAACTATTACAGCATTTTATACAACCATTACACACTGTGATGCAATCAGTACAACTTGTGCTACTAATACAGCCTGTGGTGCAACGGTACAGTATACAAATCTGTGCTACTAGTACAGCCTGTGATACAATGGTAATATATAATCAGTGCTACCAGTACAGCCTGTGGTACAACCAATATTGTCTGCAATGAGTTAGCCGCCTCAAGTATCATTTGAATACCAGGGAGTGGGTTCATAGGGAGGGGTCAAGTGTTTCTGGTAAACAACAGCTTAGTTTTTCTCATTACCATCAACAGATATCAATATAATGCAAGACTCAATGCAAGATTCATATTTTTCTTTCCCTTCTGCATATACTCAATGGAAGATTCAAAAAGTGTGATTTGACCTGTCGTGTGCATGAAATTAAATCATATAATTTATGTGTATATGAATAACTCATGTGTAAATTGTCCTATAACTCATGTGTAAATGGTCCTATAACTCTTGTGTACATGAGCATGAATGCTATAACGTTTGTAAGCGAAAGCCAACAGTTCATGATAAGTTGTAAACAAAACTCATGTATAAATGGTCCTATAACTCTTGTGTAAATGGTACTATAACTCGTGTGTAAATGGTCCTACAACTCTTGTGTACTTGAGCATGAATGCTATAACATTTGTAAGCGAAAGCCAACAGTTCATGATAAGTTGTAAACAAAACACAAGAATGTCAATCACATTGTATTTTTTTTTATCTGACCTCATTTATACTTGCTCAGATTAGTGAACCCCTCCCAGGCAGTACTTTGACCCTGCCCCAGATTACAAAAAACATCTTCATGGACGGTAGTAGCGTGTGCTCTAATGTTCAACTTAAGGATGCACGTTTACAATATAGATTTAATGTTCATGTTAGTGCCGGGCAGTGATATTGTTGCAAAGCTCAGTTTACGTTTGAAGTTTGTTGTGATTCAAGTTAATGTAGCTGCTTGTATGAAACATACGTCAATGCTTTGAGCTGTACGCGTCAATGTTTGTCCTACTTGTGTCAACTGTGAGCTGATTATGCCAAATACATGCATTGTTTACATTCACAGGTGTTGATTTTTCTTGTATGAAATGTTTGTACAAAATGTGTACAAATGTGTGTACATGTTATTTTATACAAGTGGCAGTGTTTGTGTAAAGAATAGTGACACTGTGACCTTCCAGGCATGTCGTAAGAGGCGACTAAGGAGATTGATCGATGGCTTGACAAGCTGTCATTGTAAAAAGTATTGTTATGGAAACAGAGGCATAGATTTTAGAAGCAGTGATCTCTGCAATATGTGCCATTTTGGCACGCAAGGTTTGTGTTTTTGAGATTGTGGTTCTGCCCTATGTGCCGTCTTCGGCTCGAAAGGACAATAGATGGATATATAGATAGATAGATAGATAGATAGATAGATAGATAGATGGATGGATGGATGGATGGATGGATGGATGGATGGATGGATGGATGGATGGATGGATGGATGGATGGATGGATGGATGGATGGATGGATGGATGGATGGATGGATGGATGGATGGACGGATGGACGGATGGACGGATGGACGGATGGACGGATGGACGGATGGACGGACATATAGATAGATAGATAGATTAGAAAGATAGATAGATAGATAGATAGATAGATAGATAGATAGATAGATAGATAGATAGATAGATAGATAGATAGATAGATAGATAGATAGATAGATAGATAGATAGATAGATAGATAGATAGATAGATAGATAGATAGATAGATAGATAGATAGATAGATAGATAGATAGATAGATAGATAGATAGATAGATAGATAGATAGATAGATAGATAGATAGATAGATAGACGGACAGACAGTTAGATAGATAGATAGATAGATAGATAGATAAATAGATAGATAGATAGATAGATAGATAGATAGATAGATAGATAGATAGATAGATAGATAGATAGATAGATAGACAGACAGACAGACAGACGGACGGACATATAGATAGATAGATAAACAGATAGATAGACAGACAGACAGTTAGATAGATAGATAGATAGATAGATAGATAGATAGATAGATAGATAGATAGATAGATAGATAGATAGATAGATAGATAGATAGATAGATAGATAGATAGATAGATAGATAGATAGATAGATAGATAGATGTGTGTAGACTGTTAGTTCAGCTGTTTCTCTCCTGTGTGTAGACTGTTAGTTCAGCTGTTTCTCTCCTGTGTGTAGACTGTTAGTTCAGCTGTTTCTCTCCTGTGTGTAGACTGTTAGTTCAGCTGTTTCTCTCCTGTGTGTAGACTGTTAGTTCAGCTGTTTCTCTCCTGTGTGTAGACTGTTAGTTCAGCTGTTTCTCTCCTGTGTGTAGACTGTTAGTTCAGCTGTTTCTGTTTCTCTCCTGTGTGTAGACTGTTAGTTCAGCTGTTTCTGTTTCTCTCCTGTGTGTAGACTGTTAGTTCAGCTGTTTCTGTTTCTCTCCTGTGTGTAGACTGTTAGTTCAGCTGTTTCTCTCCTGTGTGTAGACTGTTAGTTCAGCTGTTTCTGTTTCTCTCCTGTGTGTAGACTGTTAGTTCAGCTGTTTCTGTTTCTCTCCTGTGTGTAGACTGTTAGTTCAGCTGTTTCTGTTTCCCTCCTGTGTGTAGACTGTTAGTTCAGCTGTTTCTGTTTCTCTCCTGTGTGTAGACTGTTAGTTCAGCTGTTTCTGTTTCTCTCCTGTGTGTAGACTGTTAGTTCAGCTGTTTCTGTTTCCCTCCTGTGTGTAGACTGTTAGTTCAGCTGTTTCTGTTTCCCTCCTGTGTGTAGACTGTTAGTTCAGCTGTTTCTGTTTCCCTCCTGCGTGTAGACTGTTAGTTCAGCTGTTTCTGTTTCCCTCCTGTGTGTAGACTGTTAGTTCAGCTGTTTCTCTCCTGTGTGTAGACTATTAGTTCAGCTGTTTCTCTCCTGTGTGTAGACTATTAGTTCAGCTGTTTCTGTCTACTTCCTTCCCCTTTGAATGACACAATGTCACGTCCATGAGTGTATGACTGTTAGAAGAAGATAGAGCCACTGGAAGAGAAAACAGAGCAAGCAGGTCATTATTTGTGCTCTATAAACTATCCTAGATACCAGTCTTAACAAACGATAACTTGTGATTTGTTTTTGTCTGTGTTTAAGTGGTGAAACAGACATTTTTGTATTGTACTTTTTTTTGTTTTCAAGTAAAAGAAAGGTCCAATTTTGTCGGTACAGATGTGGTTTATAGGTCCAATTTTGTCGGTACAGATGTGGTTTATAGGTCCAATTTTGTCAGTACAGATCTAGTAGATAGGTCCAATTTTGTCAGTACATATGTGGGCTCATAGGTCCAGTTTTGTCAGTACAGATCTAGTAGATAAGTCCAATTTTGTCAGTACAGATCTAGTAGATAAGTCCAATTTTGTCAGTACAGATCTAGTAGATAAGTCCAATTTTGTCAGTACAGATCTAGTAGATAAGTCCAATTTTGTCAGTACAGATCTAGTAGATAAGTCCAATTTTGTCAGTACAGATCTAGTAGATAAGTCCAATTTTGTCAGTACAGATCTAGTAGATAAGTCCAATTTTGTCAGTACAGATCTAGTAGATAAGTCCAATTTTGTCAGTACAGATCTAGTAGATAAGTCCAATTTTGTCAGTACAGATCTAGTAGATAAGTCCAATTTTGTCAGTACATATGTGGGCTCATAGGTCCAGTTTTGTCAGTACAGATATGGGTTGATAGGTCCAGTTTTGTCAGTACAGATATGGGTTGATAGGTCTATTAAAGATGTTGTTTTTATTATCGTATTAAAGATGTCAGATATTGTTAATGAGACCAATAAGGGGCTTAGACATAGTTGATGATATCAATAAAATAGATTTTGATATATTTTGATGCAATGACAAAGTTGATTTGGGTATATTCAGATGAGATCAACAAAGTTGATTTGGGTATATTCAGATGAGATCAACAAAGTTGATTTGGGTATATTCAGATGAGATCAACAAAGTTGATTTGGGTATATTCAGATGAGATCAACAAAGTTGATTTGGGTATATTCAGATGAGATCAACAAAGTTGATTTGGGTATATTCAGATGAGATCAACAAAGTTGATTTGGGTATATTCAGATGAGATCAACAAAGTTGATTTGGGTATATTCAGATGAGATCAACAAAGTTGATTTGGGTATATTCAGATGAGATCAACAAAGTTGATTTGGGTATATTCAGATGAGATCAACAAAGTTGATTTGTTTTTAATGCGACCAATCTTCACAGAACATCGAGAACCCTTCACTCAGAAATGGAAACCACCTGATACCTAAGTCGCGTCAAATAATTCTTATGAAATTTGTCAAATGTTTGTCTATTGACTTCAGCATAAACCTCACGGCTTTCAACCTCAATAACTCAAACATCATGCAACAGGTCTCTTCTACTCTTCTAGCCCTAATGTAACTTTTTAAATAGAATATTTGTTTTTTAAAATTTTATGTTTCTTTTTTCAGTCCTCTACTTTTGTCAGTCTTTTGTTTTTGACAGTCTTGTTTTTTTTTTCAGTTTTTTTTAGACTTGTGTTTTTATCAGTCATCTGTTTTTGTCAATATTTTGTTTTTGTCAACCTTTTATTGTTAGCAGTGTTCTGTTTCTGTCAGTCTCCTGTTTCTGTCAGTCTTAAGTTTCTGCCAGTCTCCTGTTTCTGTCAGTCTTAAGTTTCTGCGAGTCTCCTGTTTCTGCCAGTCTCCTGTTTCTGTCAGTCTTAAGTTTCTGCGAGTCTCCTGTTTCTGTCAGTCTCCTGTTTCTGCCAGTCTCAAGTTTCTGTCAGTCTCCTGTTTCTGTCAGTCTTAAGTTTCTGCGAGTCTCCTGTTTCTGTCAGTCTCCTGTTTCTGCCAGTCTCAAGTTTCTGTCAGTCTCAAGTTTCTGTCAGTCTCCTGTTTCTGTCAGTCTCCTGTTTCTGTCAGTCTCCTGTTTCTGTCAGTCTCCTGTTTCTGCCAGTCTCAAGTTTCTGTCAGTCTCCTGTTTCTGTCAGTCTCCTGTTTCTGTCAGTCTCCTGTTTCTGTCAGTCTCCTGTTTCTGCCAGTCTCAAGTTTCTGTCAGTCTCCTGTTTCTGTCAGTCTCCTGTTTCTGTCAGTCTCCTGTTTCTGTCAGTCTCCTGTTTCTGTCAGTCTCAAGTTTCTGTCAGTCTCAAGTTTCTGTCAGTCTCAAGTTTCTGTCAGTCTCCTGTTTCTGTCAGTCTCCTGTTTCTGTCAGTCTCAAGTTTCTGTCAGTCTCAAGTTTCTGTCAGTCTCAAGTTTCTGTCAGTCTCAAGTTTCTGTCAGTCTCAAGTTTCTGTCAGTCTCAAGTTTCTGTCAGTCTCCTGTTTCTGTCAGTCCAAGTTTCTGTCAGTCTCCTGTTTCTGTCAGTCTCCTGTTTCTGTCAGTCTCCTGTTTCTGTCAGTCTCAAGTTTCTGTCAGTCTCCTGTTTCTGTCAGTCTCCTGTTTCTGTCAGTCTCCTGTTTCTGTCAGTCTCAAGTTTCTGTCAGTCTCAAGTTTCTGTCAGTCTCAAGTTTCTGTCAGTCTCAAGTTTCTGTCAGTCTCAAGTTTCTGTCAGTCTCAAGTTTCTGTCAGTCTCAAGTTTCTGTCAGTCTCAAGTTTCAGTCAGTCTCAAGTTTCTGTCAGTCTCCTGTTTCTGTCAGTCTCCTGTTTCTGTCAGTCTCAAGTTTCTGTCAGTCTCAAGTTTCTGTCAGTCTCCTGTTTCTGTCAGTCTCCTGTTTCTGTCAGTCCCAAGTTTCTGTCAGTCTCCTGTTTCTGTCAGTCTCCTGTTTCTGTCAGTCCCAAGTTTCTGTCAGTCTCCTGTTTCTGTCAGTCTCCTGTTTCTGTCAGTCCCAAGTTTCTGTCAGTCTCCTGTTTCTGTCAGTCTCCTGTTTCTGTCAGTCTCCTGTTTCTCTAAACTAATGCTGTGTTTGCTCTTGAGTGACCTATGGCAGCACATTTACCTCTCTCGACAGAAAGGTTATTATCATCAGTTCACTTTGCTGCTATTCTCATCAAATAATTCCAAAGACAAATCTTTGATCGTCGTGTTTCTGATTGAAGACCTGTTATACTTGTTGATCTTTGTCTCAATTCTTTTCCTGTTTAACATCAAATGTGACGATTATGCTGTCACCTACAGACTGTTTTTTGTGCAGCTGAGTAGCTTGGAGCAAATGAAGTATTTTCTTTTAATATTCTGTCAATGAGCAACCGGAATGTTGTAAACATGTTCTGTCAATGAGTAAATGGAATGTAGCAAACATGTTCTGTCAATGAGTAAATGGAATGTAGCAAACATGTTCTGTCAATGAGTAAATGGAATGTAGCTAACATGTTCTGTCAATGAGTAAATGGAATGTAGCAAACATGTTCTGTCAATGAGTAAATGGAATGTAGCTAACATGTTCTGTCAATGAGCAAACGGAATGTAGTAAACATGTTCTGTCAATGAGTAAATGGAATGTAGCAAACATGTTCTGTCAATGAGTAAATGGAATGTAGCTAACATGTTCTGTCAATGAGCAAACGGAATGTAGTAAACATGTTCTGTCAATGAGTAAATGGAATGTAGCAACCATGTTCTGTCAATGAGCAAACGGAATGTAGTAAACATGTTCTGTCAATGAGTAAACGGAATGTAGTAAACATGTTCTGTCAATGAGCAAACGGAATGTAGCTAACATGTTCTGTCAATGAGTAAAAGGAATGTAGCTAACATGTTCTGTCAATGAGCAAACGGAATGTAGTAAACATGTTCTGTCAATGAGCAAACGGAATGTAGCTAACATGTTCTGTAAATGAGTAAAAGGAATGTAGCAAACATGTTCTGTAAATGAGTAAAAGGAATGTAGCTAACATGTTCTGTCAATGAGTAAATGGAATGTAGTAAACATGTTCTGTCAATGAGTAAAAGAAATGTAGCAAACATCTTCTGTCAAACTGCTGTTGATTCCACCCTCAGGATAGAACTGTTCGCTTACAAATGTCAGGAGTTTGGGGTCGATGAGGCAAACACCTTCCAGACAGATTCCTTGTATGAGCGGACGAACTTGGCTCAAGTCTGTGCAGCCATCAGGGCTTTAGGCATCGAGGTAAGGCTAATGTGTCGTTACAGTGGCAAGTAATGTGAACATTGACAAACTGGATGCAAAGGAGCCTCACAACAGCAATGGTGAAACCTGTCAGTGACCCACAGCTGACTTGAGCTAGGATTGGAAACAAGAACCATCCAGACCCTACTCCACCTCTTCATAGTGCCTCCAGAAACAGACTAACCGGTTTGGTCTGACCAAGGGAGTAGGGATTAAAAAGGGGGGACAATCCAGTACTCAAAAATAACAAGATGAAGTCGGAGGTATTGGACCGAAGGGCGTGACAGTTCTAGAGCAAATTATAACACAACATATTTACGTCAACGTAACGTCTTTCAAAAGATGAATGATGAAGAGGACATCAATGACTTTGATAGTAACTGAGTGAATGATGGGAAGGACATCAATGACTTTAATAGTAACTGAGTGAATGATGGGAAGAACATCAATGACTTTAATAGTAACTGAGTGAATGCTGGGAAGGACATCAATGACTTTAATAGTAACTGAGTGAATGATGGGAAGGACATCAATGACTTTAATAGTAACTGAGTGAATGATGGGAAGGACATCAATGACTTTAATAGTAACTGAGTGAATGATGGGAAGGACATCAATGACTTTAATAGTAACTGAGTGAATGATGAACAGGACATCAATGACTTTAATAGTAACTGAGTGAATGATGGGAAGGATATCAATGACTTTAATAGTAACTGAGTGAATGATGGGAAGGACATCAATGACTTTAATAGTAACTGAGTGAATGATGGGAAGGACATCAATGACTTTAATAGTAACTGAGTGAATGATGGGAAGGATATCAATGACTTTAATAGTAACTGAGTGAATGATGGGAAGGATATCAATGACTTTAATAGTAACTGAGTGAATGATGGGAAGGATATCAATGACTTTAATAGTAACTGAGTGAATGATGGGAAGGATATCAATGACTTTAATAGTAACTGAGTGAATGATGGGAAGGACATCAATGACTTTAATAGTAACTGAGTGAATGATGGGAAGAACATCAATGACTTTAATAGTAACTGAGTGAATGATGAACAGGACATCAATGACTTTAATAGTAACTGAGTGAATGATGGGAAGGACATCAATGACTTTAATAGTAACTGAGTGAATGATGAACAGGACATCAATGACTTTAATAGTAACTGAGTGAATGATGGGAAGGATATCAATGACTTTAATAGTAACTGAGTGAATGATGGGAAGAACATCAATGACTTTAATAGTAACTGAGTGAATGATGAAGAGGGCATCAATGACTTTAATAGTAACTGAGTGAATGATGGGAAGGATATCAATGACTTTAATAGTAACTGAGTGAATGATGGGAAGGACATCAATGACTTTAATAGTAACTGAGTGAATGATGAAGAGGACATCAATGACTTTAATAGTAACTGAGTGAATGATGGGAAGGATATCAATGACTTTAATAGTAACTGAGTGAATGATGGGAAGAACATCAATGACTTTAATAGTAACTGAGTGAATGATGAAGAGGACATCAATGACTTTAATAGTAACTGAGTGAATGATGGGAAGGATATCAATGACTTTAATAGTAACTGAGTGAATGATGGGAAGAACATCAATGACTTTAATAGTAACTGAGTGAATGATGAAGAGGACATCAATGACTTTAATAGTAACTGAGTGAATGATGGGAAGAACATCAATGACTTTAATAGTAACTGAGTGAATGATGAAGAGGGCATCAATGACTTTAATAGTAACTGAGTGAATGATGGGAAGGATATCAATGACTTTAATAGTAACTGAGTGAATGATGGGAAGGATATCAATGACTTTAATAGTAACTGAGGGAATGATGGGAAGGACATCAATGACTTTAATAGTAGCTGAGTGAATGATGGGAAGGACATCAATGACTTTAATAGTAACTGAGTGAATGATGGGAAGGACATCAATGACTTTAATAGTAACTGAGTGAATGATGGGAAGGACATCAATGACTTTAATAGTAACTGAGTGAATGATGGGAAGGACATCAATGACTTTAATAGTAACTGAGTGAATGATGGGAAGGATATCAATGACTTTAATAGTAGCTGAGTGAATGATGGGAAGAACATCAATGACTTTAATAGTAACTGAGTGAATGATGGGAAGGATATCAATGACTTTAATAGTAACTGAGTGAATGATGGGAAGAACATCAATGACTTTAATAGTAACTGAGTGAATGCTGGGAAGGACATCAATGACTTTAATAGTAACTGAGTGAATGATGGGAAGGACATCAATGACTTTAATAGTAACTGAGTGAATGATGGGAAGGACATCAATGACTTTAATAGTAACTGAGTGAATGATGGGAAGGACATCAATGACTTTAATAGTAACTGAGTGAATGATGAAGAGGACATCAATGACTTTAATAGTAACTGAGTGAATGATGGGAAGGATATCAATGACTTTAATAGTAACTGAGTGAATGATGGGA
Source organism: Megaustenia siamemsis (assembly GCA_032433765.1). NCBI lineage: Eukaryota > Metazoa > Mollusca > Gastropoda > Stylommatophora > Ariophantidae > Megaustenia > Megaustenia siamemsis. The sequence continues at coordinate 98,546,979 of JAVIAB010000047.1, read as the reverse complement.
AGAACATCAATGACTTTAATAGTAACTGAGTGAATGATGAAGAGGGCATCAATGACTTTAATAGTAACTGAGTGAATGATGGGAAGGATATCAATGACTTTAATAGTAACTGAGGGAATGATGGGAAGGACATCAATGACTTTAATAGTAACTGAGTGAATGATGGGAAGGAAGGAATTACTGAATTATTTATGTAAACAAACAGACAGTGGCTGAATTATTTATGTAAACAACAGACAGTGGCTGAATTATTTATGTAAACAACATAGAGTGGTTGAATTGTTTAGGTAAACAACAGACAGTGGTTGAATTGTTTATGTAGACAACAGACAAGAGTTGAAATATTTATGTAGACAACAAACAGTGGTTGAATTGTTTATGTAAACAACAGACAGTAGCTGAATTATTTATGTAAACAACAGAGAGTGGTTGAATTATTTATGTAAACAACAGACAGTGGCTGAATTATTTATGTAAACAACAGAGAGTGGCTGAATTGTTTATGTAAACAACAGACAGTGGCTGAATTATTTATGTAAACAACAGAGAGTGGTTGAATTATTTATGTAGACACCAGACAGTGGTTGAATTATTTATGTAAACAACAGAGAGTGGTTAAATTATTTATGTAGACAACAGACAGTGGTTGAATTATTTATGTAGACAACAGACAGTGGTTGAATTATTTATGTAAACAACAGACAGTGGTTGAATTATTTATGTAGACAACAGACAGGGGTTCAATTATTTATGTAGACAAGAGACAGTGGTTGAATTGTTTATGTAGACAACACAGTGGTTGAATTGTTTATGTAGACAACACAGTGGTTGAATTGTTTATGTAGACAACAGACAGTGGTTGAATTATTTATGTAGAAAACAGACAGTGGTTATATTGTTTATGTAGACAACAGACAGTGGTTGAATTGTTTATGTAAACAACAGACAGTGGTTGAATTATTTATGTAGACAACAGACAGTGCTTGAATTGTTTATGTAGACAACAGACAGTGGTTGAATTATTTATGTAGACAACAGACAGTGGTTGAATTATTTATGTAAACAACAGACCGTTGTTGAATTGTTTATGTAAACAACAGACAGTGGTTGAATTATTTATGTAGACAACAGACAGGGGTTGAATTGTTTATGTAGACAACAGACAGTGGTTGAATTGTTTATGTAGATAACAGACAGTGGTTGAATTGTTTATGTAGACAACAGACAGTGGTTGAATTGTTTATGTAGACAACAGACAGTGGTTGAATTGTTTATGTAAACAACAGACAAGAGTTGATTTTTTTATGTAGACAACAGACAGTGGTTGAATTGTTTATGTAGACAACAGACAGTGGTTGAATTGTTTATGTAGACAACAGACAGTGGTTGAATTATTTATGTAGACAACAGACAGTGGTTGAATTGTTTATGTAAACAACAGACAGTGGCTGAATTATTTATGTAAACAACAGAGAGTGGCTTAATTGTTTATGTAAACAACAGACAGTGGCTGAATTATTTATGTAGACAACAGACAGTGGTTAAATTATTTATGTAGACAACAGACAGTGGTTGAATTATTTATGTAGACAACAGACAGTGGTTGAATTATTTATGTAAACAACAGACAGTGGTTGAATTTTTTATGTAGACAACAGACAGGGGTTCAATTATTTATGTAGACAACAGACAGTGGTTGAATTGTTTATGTAGACAACACAGTGGTTGAATTGTTTATGTAGACAACAGACAGTGGTTGAATTATTTATGTAGAAAACAGACAGTGGTTAAATTGTTTTTGTAGACAACAGACAGTGGTTGAATTGTTTATGTAAACAACAGACAGTGGTTGAATTATTTATGTAGACAACAGACAGTGCTTGAATTGTTTATGTAGACAACAGACAGTGGTTGAATTATTTATGTAGACAACAGACAGTGGTTGAATTATTTATGTAAACAACAGACCGTTGTTGAATTGTTTATGTAAACAACAGACAGTGGTTGAATTATTTATGTAGACAACAGACAGTGGTTGAATTGTTTATGTAGACAACAGACAGTGGTTGAATTGTTTATGTAGATAACAGACAGTGGTTGAATTGTTTATGTAGACAACAGACAGTGGTTGAATTGTTTATGTAGACAACAGACAGTGGTTGAATTGTTTATGTAAACAACAGACAAGAGTTGAATTATTTATGTAGACAACAGACAGTGGTTGAATTGTTTATGTAGACAACAGACAGTGGTTGAATTGTTTATGTAGACAACAGACAGTGTTTGAATTATTTATGTAGACAACAGACAGTGGTTGAATTATTTATGTAGACAACAGACAGGGGTTGAATTATTTATGTAGACAGCAGACAGTGGTTGAATTATTTATGTAGACAGCAGGAAGGAGTTGAATTATTTATGCAGACAACAGACAGGGGTTCAATTATTTATGTAGACAACAGACAGTGGTTGAATTGTTTATGTAGACAACACAGTGGTTGAATTGTTTATGTAGACAACAGACAGTGGTTGAATTATTTATGTAGAAAACAGACAGTGGTTAAATTGTTTATGTAGACAACAGACAGTGGTTGAATTGTTTATGTAAACAACAGACAGTGGTTGAATTATTTATGTAGACAACAGACAGTGCTTGAATTGTTTATGTAGACAACAGACAGTGGTTGAATTATTTATGTAGACAACAGACAGTGGTTGAATTATTTATGTAGACAACAGACCGTTGTTGAATTGTTTATGTAAACAACAGACAGTGGTTGAATTATTTATGTAGACAACAGACAGGGGTTGAATTGTTTATGTAGACAACAGACAGTGGTTGAATTGTTTATGTAGACAACAGACAGTGGTTGAATTGTTTATGTAAACAACAGACAGTGGTTGAATTGTTTATGTAGACAACAGACAGTGGTTGAATTATTTATGTAGACAACAGACAGTGGTTGAATTGTTTATGTAGACAACAGACAGTGGTTGAATTGTTTATGTAGACAACAGACAGTGGTTGAATTATTTATGTAGACAACAGACAGTGGTTGAATTGTTTATGTAGACAACAGACAGTGGTTGAATTGTTTATGTAGACAACAGACAGTGGTTGAATTCTTTATGTAGACAACAGACAGTGGTTGAAATGTTTATGTAGACAACAGACAAGAGTTGAATTATTTATGTAGACAACAGACAGGGGTTGAATTGTTTATGTAGACAACAGACAGTGGTTGAATTGTTTATGTAGACAACAGACAGTGGTTGAATTATTTATGTAGACAACAGACAGTGGTTGAATTGTTTATGTAGACAACAGACAGTGGTTGAATTGTTTATGTAGACAACATACAGTGGTTGAATTGTTTATGTAGACAACAGACAGGGGTTGAATTATTTATGTAGACAACAGACAGGGGTTGAATTATTTATGTAGACAACAGACAGTGGTTAAATTATTTATGTAGACAACAGACAGTGGTTGAATTATTTATGTAAACAACAGACAGTGGTTGAATTGTTTATGTAGACAACAGACAGTGGTTGAATTGTTTATGTAGACAACAGACAGTGGTTGAATTATTTATGTAGAAAACAGACAGTGGTTGAATTGTTTATGTAGACAACAGACAGTGGTTGAATTGTTTATGTAAGCAACAGACAGTGGTTGAATTATTTATGTAGACAACAGACAGTGGTTGAATTGTTTATGTAGACAACAGACCGTGGTTGAATTGTTTATGTAAACAACAGACAGTGGTTGAATTATTTATGTAGACAACAGACAGGGGTTGAATTGTTTATGTAGACAACAGACAGTGGTTGAATTGTTTATGTAGATAACAGACAGTGGTTGAATTGTTTATGTAGACAACAGACAGTGGTTGAATTGTTTATGTAGACAACAGACAGTGGTTGAATTGTTTATGTAAACAACAGACAAGAGTTGAATTATTTATGTAGACAACAGACAGTGGTTGAATTGTTTATGTAGACAACATACAGTGGTTGAATTGTTTATGTAGACAACAGACAGTGGTTGAATTGTTTATGTAGACAACAGACAGTGGTTGAATTGTTTATGTAGACAACAGATAGTGGTTGAATTATTTATGTACACAACAGGCAGTGGTTGAATTATTTATGTAGACAACAGACAGTGGTTGAATTATTTATGTAGGCAACAGACAGGGGTTGAATTATTTATGTAGACAGCAGACAGTGGTTCAATTATTTATGTAGACAGCAGGAAGGAGTTGAATTATTTATGCAGACAACAGACAGGGGTTCAATTATTTATGTAGACAACAGACAGTGGTTGAATTGTTTATGTAGACAACACAGTGGTTGAATTGTTTATGTAGACAACAGACAGTGGTTGAATTGTTTATGTAAACAACAGACAGTGGTTGAATTATTTATGTAGACAACAGACAGTGCTTGAATTGTTTATGTAGACAACAGACAGTGGTTGAATTATTTATGTAGACAACAGACAGTGGTTGAATTATTTATGTAGACAACAGACCGTTGTTGAATTGTTTATGTAAACAACAGACAGTGGTTGAATTATTTATGTAGACAACAGACAAGAGTTGAATTATTTATGTAGACAACAGACAGTGGTTGAATTGTTTTTGTAGACAACAGACAGTGGTTGAATTGTTTATGTAGACAACAGACAGTGGTTGAATTATTTATGTAGACAACAGACAGTGGTTGAATTGTTTATGTAGACAACAGACAGTGGTTGAATTGTTTATGTAGACAACATACAGTGGTTGAATTGTTTATGTAGACAACAGACAGGGGTTGAATTATTTATGTAGACAACAGACAGGGGTTGAATTATTTATGTAGACAACAGACAGTGGTTAAATTATTTATGTAGACAACAGACAGTGGTTGAATTATTTATGTATACAACAGACAGTGGTTGAATTATTTATGTGCACAACAGGCAGTGGTTGAATTATTTATGTAGACAACAGACAGTGGTTGAATTATTTATGTAGACAGCAGACAGTGGTTGAATTGTTTATGTAGACAGCAGACAGGGGTTGAATTGTTTATGTAGACAGCAGACAGTGGTTGAATTGTTTATGTAGACAGCAGACAGTGGTTGAATAGTTTATGTAGACAGCAGACAGGGGTTGAATTGTTTATGTAGACAACAGACAGTGGTTGAATTGTTTATGTAGACAACAGACAAGAGTTGAATTATTTATGTAGACAACAGACAGTGGTTGAATTGTTTATGTAGACAACAGACAGTGGTTGAATTGTTTATGTAGACAACAGACAGTGGTTGAATTATTTATGTAGAAAACAGACAGTGGTTGAATTGTTTATGTAAACAACAGACAGTGGTTGAATTGTTTATGTAAACAACAGACAGTGGTTGAATTATTTATGTAGACAACAGACAGTGGTTGAATTGTTTATGTAGACAACAGACCGTGGTTGAATTGTTTATGTAAACAACAGACAGTGTTTGAATTATTTATGTAGACAACAGACAGGGGTTGAATTGTTTATGTAGACAACAGACAGTGGTTGAATTGTTTATGTTGATAACAGACAGTGGTTGAATTGTTTATGTAGACAACAGACAGTGGTTGAATTTTTTATGTAGACAACAGACAAGAGTTGAATTATTTATGTAGACAACAGACAGTGGTTGAATTATTTATGTAGACAACAGACAGTGGTTGAATTGTTTATGTAGACAACAGACAGTGGTTGAATTGTTTATGTAGACAACAGACAGTGGTTGAATTATTTATGTAGACAACAGACAGTGGTTGAATTGTTTATGTAGACAACAGACAGTGGTTGAATTGTTTATGTAGACAACAAACAGTGGTTGAATCGTTTATGTAGACAACAGAGAGTGGTTGAATTATTTATGTAGACAACAGACAGGGGTTGAATTATTTATGTAGATAACAGACAGGGGTTGAATTATTTATGTAGACAACAGAAAGGGGTTGAATTATTTATGTACACAACAGACAGTGGTTAAATTATTTATGTAGACAACAGACAGTGGTTGAATTATTTATGTAGACAACAGACAGTGGTTGAATTATTTATGTAGACAACAGGCAGTGGTTGAATTGTTTATGTAGACAACATACAGTGGTTGAATTGTTTATGTAGACAACATACAGTGGTTGAATTGTTTATGTAGACAAAAGACAGGGGTTGAATTACTTATGTAGACAACAGACAGGGGTTGAATTATTTATGTAGACAACAGAAAGGGGTTGAATTATTTATGTAGACAACAGACAGTGGTTAAATTATTTATGTAGACAACAGACAGTGGTTGAATTATTTATGTAGACAACAGGCAGTGGTTGAATTATTTATGTAGACAACAGACAGGGGTTGAATTATTTATGTAGACAACAGACAGGGGTTGAATTATTTATGTAGACAACAGACAGTGGTTCAATTATTTATGTAGACAACAGGCAGTGGTTGAATTATTTATGTAGACGACAGACAGTGGTTGAATTATTTATGTAGACAACAGGCAGTGGTTGAATTATTTATGTAGACAACAGACAGTGGTTGAATTATTTATGTAGACAACAGACAGTGGTTTAATTATTTATGTAGACAGCAGACTGGGGTTGAATTGTTTATGTAGACAGCAGACAGTGGTTGAATTGTTTATGTAGACAGCAGACAGGGGTTGAATTGTTTATGTAAACAGCAGACAGTGGTTGAATTGTTTATGTAGACAGCAGACAGTGGTTGAATTGTTTATGTAGACAGCAGACAGGGGTTGAATTGTTTATGTAGACAACAGACAGTGGTTGAATTGTTTATGTAGACAACAGACAAGAGTTGAATTATTTATGTAGACAACAGACAGTGTTTGAATTGTTTATGTAGACAACAGACAGTGGTTGAATTGTTTATGTAGACAACAGACAGTGGTTGAATTATTTATGTAGAAAACAGACCGTGGTTGAATTGTTTATGTAGACAACAGACAGTGGTTGAATTGTTTATGTAAACAACAGACAGTGGTTGAATTATTTATATAGACAACAGACAGTGGTTGAATTGTTTATGTAGACAACAGACAGTGGTTAAATTATTTATGTAGACAACAGACAGTGGTTGAATTATTTATGTAGACAACAGACCGTGGTTGAATTTTTTATGTAAACAACAGACAGTGGTTGAATTGTTTATGTAGACAACAGACAGGGGTTGAATTGTTTATGTAGACAACAGACAGTGTTTGAATTGTTTATGTAGATAACAGACAGTGGTTGAATTGTTATGTAGACAACAGACAGTGGTTGAATTGTTTATGTAGACAACAGACAGTGGTTGAATTGTTTATGTAGACAACAGACAAGAGTTGAATTATTTATGTAGACAACAGACAGTGGTTGAATTGTTTATGTAGACAACAGACAGTGGTTGAATTATTTATGTAGGCAACAGACAGGGGTTGAATTATTTATGTAGACAGCAGACAGTGGTTCAATTATTTATGTAGACAGCAGGAAGGAGTTGAATTATTTATGCAGACAACAGACAGGGGTTCAATTATTTATGTAGACAACAGACAGTGGTTGAATTGTTTATGTAGACAACACAGTGGTTGAATTGTTTATGTAGACAACAGACAGTGGTTGAATTGTTTATGTAAACAACAGACAGTGGTTGAATTATTTATGTAGACAACAGACAGTGCTTGAATTGTTTATGTAGACAACAGACAGTGGTTGAATTATTTATGTAGACAACAGACAGTGGTTGAATTATTTATGTAGACAACAGACCGTTGTTGAATTGTTTATGTAAACAACAGACAGTGGTTGAATTATTTATGTAGACAACAGACAAGAGTTGAATTATTTATGTAGACAACAGACAGTGGTTGAATTGTTTTTGTAGACAACAGACAGTGGTTGAATTGTTTATGTAGACAACAGACAGTGGTTGAATTATTTATGTAGACAACAGACAGTGGTTGAATTGTTTATGTAGACAACAGACAGTGGTTGAATTGTTTATGTAGACAACATACAGTGGTTGAATTGTTTATGTAGACAACAGACAGGGGTTGAATTATTTATGTAGACAACAGACAGGGGTTGAATTATTTATGTAGACAACAGACAGTGGTTAAATTATTTATGTAGACAACAGACAGTGGTTGAATTATTTATGTATACAACAGACAGTGGTTGAATTATTTATGTGCACAACAGGCAGTGGTTGAATTATTTATGTAGACAACAGACAGTGGTTGAATTGTTTATGTAGACAGCAGACAGGGGTTGAATTGTTTATGTAGACAGCAGACAGTGGTTGAATTGTTTATGTAGACAGCAGACAGTGGTTGAATAGTTTATGTAGACAGCAGACAGGGGTTGAATTGTTTATGTAGACAACAGACAGTGGTTGAATTGTTTATGTAGACAACAGACAAGAGTTGAATTATTTATGTAGACAACAGACAGTGGTTGAATTGTTTATGTAGACAACAGACAGTGGTTGAATTGTTTGTGTAGACAACAGACAGTGGTTGAATTATTTATGTAGAAAACAGACAGTGGTTGAATTGTTTATGTAAACAACAGACAGTGGTTGAATTGTTTATGTAAACAACAGACAGTGGTTGAATTATTTATGTAGACAACAGACAGTGGTTGAATTGTTTATGTAGACAACAGACCGTGGTTGAATTGTTTATGTAAACAACAGACAGTGTTTGAATTATTTATGTAGACAACAGACAGGGGTTGAATTGTTTATGTAGACAACAGACAGTGGTTGAATTGTTTATGTTGATAACAGACAGTGGTTGAATTGTTTATGTAGACAACAGACAGTGGTTGAATTTTTTATGTAGACAACAGACAAGAGTTGAATTATTTATGTAGACAACAGACAGTGGTTGAATTATTTATGTAGACAACAGACAGTGGTTGAATTGTTTATGTAGACAACAGACAGTGGTTGAATTGTTTATGTAGACAACAGACAGTGGTTGAATTATTTATGTAGACAACAGACAGTGGTTGAATTGTTTATGTAGACAACAGACAGTGGTTGAATTGTTTATGTAGACAACAAACAGTGGTTGAATCGTTTATGTAGACAACAGAGAGTGGTTGAATTATTTATGTAGACAACAGACAGGGGTTGAATTATTTATGTAGATAACAGACAGGGGTTGAATTATTTATGTAGACAACAGAAAGGGGTTGAATTATTTATGTACACAACAGACAGTGGTTAAATTATTTATGTAGACAACAGACAGTGGTTGAATTATTTATGTAGACAACAGACAGTGGTTGAATTATTTATGTAGACAACAGGCAGTGGTTGAATTGTTTATGTAGACAACATACAGTGGTTGAATTGTTTATGTAGACAACATACAGTGGTTGAATTGTTTATGTAGACAAAAGACAGGGGTTGAATTACTTATGTAGACAACAGACAGGGGTTGAATTATTTATGTAGACAACAGAAAGGGGTTGAATTATTTATGTAGACAACAGACAGTGGTTAAATTATTTATGTAGACAACAGACAGTGGTTGAATTATTTATGTAGACAACAGGCAGTGGTTGAATTATTTATGTAGACAACAGACAGGGGTTGAATTATTTATGTAGACAACAGATAGGGGTTGAAATTATTTATGTAGACAACAGACAGTGGTTCAATTATTTATGTAGACAACAGGCAGTGGTTGAATTATTTATGTAGACGACAGACAGTGGTTGAATTATTTATGTAGACAACAGGCAGTGGTTGAATTATTTATGTAGACAACAGACAGTGGTTGAATTATTTATGTAGACAACAGACAGTGGTTTAATTATTTATGTAGACAGCAGACTGGGGTTGAATTGTTTATGTAGACAGCAGACAGTGGTTGAATTGTTTATGTAGACAGCAGACAGGGGTTGAATTGTTTATGTAAACAGCAGACAGTGGTTGAATTGTTTATGTAGACAGCAGACAGTGGTTGAATTGTTTATGTAGACAGCAGACAGGGGTTGAATTGTTTATGTAGACAACAGACAGTGGTTGAATTGTTTATGTAGACAACAGACAAGAGTTGAATTATTTATGTAGACAACAGACAGTGTTTGAATTGTTTATGTAGACAACAGACAGTGGTTGAATTGTTTATGTAGACAACAGACAGTGGTTGAATTATTTATGTAGAAAACAGACCGTGGTTGAATTGTTTATGTAGACAACAGACAGTGGTTGAATTGTTTATGTAAACAACAGACAGTGGTTGAATTATTTATATAGACAACAGACAGTGGTTGAATTGTTTATGTAGACAACAGACAGTGGTTAAATTATTTATGTAGACAACAGACAGTGGTTGAATTATTTATGTAGACAACAGACCGTGGTTGAATTTTTTATGTAAACAACAGACAGTGGTTGAATTGTTTATGTAGACAACAGACAGGGGTTGAATTGTTTATGTAGACAACAGACAGTGTTTGAATTGTTTATGTAGATAACAGACAGTGGTTGAATTGTTTATGTAGACAACAGACAGTGGTTGAATTGTTTATGTAGACAACAGACAGTGGTTGAATTGTTTATGTAGACAACAGACAAGAGTTGAATTATTTATGTAGACAACAGACAGTGGTTGAATTGTTTATGTAGACAACAGACAGTGGTTAAATTATTTATGTAGACAGGAGACAGTGGTTGAATTATTTATGTAGACAACAGACAGTGGTTGAATTGTTTATGTAGACAACAGACAGTGGTTGAATTATTTATGTAAACAACAGACAGTGGTTGAATTGTTTGTGTAGACAACAGACAGTGGTTGAATTGTTTATGTAGACAACAGACAGTGGTTGAATTGTTTATGTAGACAACAGAGAGTGGTTGAATTATTTATGTAGACAACAGACAGGGGTTGAATTATTTATGTAGACAACAGACAGGGGTTGAATTATTTATGTAGACAACAGACAGTGGTTGAATTATTTATGTAGACAACAGACAGTGGTTAAATTATTTATGTAGACAACAGACAGTGGTTGAATTATTTATGTAGACAACAGACAGTGGTTGAATTATTTATGTAGACAACAGGCAGTGGTTGAATTATTTATGTAGGCAACAGACAGTGGTTGAATTATTTATGTACACAACAGACAGGGGTTGAATTATTTATGTAGACACCAGACAGTGGTTGAATTATTTATGTAGACAGCAGGCAGGAGTTGAATTATTTATGCAGACAACAGACAGGGGTTCAATTATTTATGCAGACAACAGACAGTGGTTAAATTATTTATGTAGACAACAGACAGTGGTTGAATTATTTATGTAGACAGCAGGAAGGAGTTGAATTATTTATGCAGACAACAGACAGGGGTTGAATTGTTTATGTAGACAACAGACAGTGTTTGAATTGTTTATGTAGATAACAGACAGTGGTTGAATTGTTTATGTAGACAACAGACAGTGGTTGAATTGTTTATGTAGACAACAGACAGTGGTTGAATTGTTTATGTAGACAACAGACAAGAGTTGAATTATTTATGTAGACAACAGACAGTGGTTGAATTGTTTATGTAGACAACAGACAGTGGTTGAATTATTTATGTAGGCAACAGACATGGGTTGAATTATTTATGTAGACAGCAGACAGTGGTTCAATTATTTATGTAGACAGCAGGAAGGAGTTGAATTATTTATGCAGACAACAGACAGGGGTTCAATTATTTATGTAGACAACAGACAGTGGTTGAATTGTTTATGTAGACAACACAGTGGTTGAATTGTTTATGTAGACAACAGACAGTGGTTGAATTGTTTATGTAAACAACAGACAGTGGTTGAATTATTTATGTAGACAACAGACAGTGCTTGAATTGTTTATGTAGACAACAGACAGTGGTTGAATTATTTATGTAGACAACAGACAGTGGTTGAATTATTTATGTAGACAACAGACCGTTGTTGAATTGTTTATGTAAACAACAGACAGTGGTTGAATTATTTATGTAGACAACAGACAAGAGTTGAATTATTTATGTAGACAACAGACAGTGGTTGAATTGTTTTTGTAGACAACAGACAGTGGTTGAATTGTTTATGTAGACAACAGACAGTGGTTGAATTATTTATGTAGACAACAGACAGTGGTTGAATTGTTTATGTAGACAACAGACAGTGGTTGAATTGTTTATGTAGACAACATACAGTGGTTGAATTGTTTATGTAGACAACAGACAGGGGTTGAATTATTTATGTAGACAACAGACAGGGGTTGAATTATTTATGTAGACAACAGACAGTGGTTAAATTATTTATGTAGACAACAGACAGTGGTTGAATTATTTATGTATACAACAGACAGTGGTTGAATTATTTATGTGCACAACAGGCAGTGGTTGAATTATTTATGTAGACAACAGACAGTGGTTGAATTATTTATGTAGACAGCAGACAGTGGTTGAATTGTTTATGTAGACAGCAGACAGGGGTTGAATTGTTTATGTAGACAGCAGACAGTGGTTGAATTGTTTATGTAGACAGCAGACAGTGGTTGAATAGTTTATGTAGACAGCAGACAGGGGTTGAATTGTTTATGTAGACAACAGACAGTGGTTGAATTGTTTATGTAGACAACAGACAAGAGTTGAATTATTTATGTAGACAACAGACAGTGGTTGAATTGTTTATGTAGACAACAGACAGTGGTTGAATTGTTTATGTAGACAACAGACAGTGGTTGAATTATTTATGTAGAAAACAGACAGTGGTTGAATTGTTTATGTAAACAACAGACAGTGGTTGAATTGTTTATGTAAACAACAGACAGTGGTTGAATTATTTATGTAGACAAAAGACAGTGGTTGAATTGTTTATGTAGACAACAGACCGTGGTTGAATTGTTTATGTAAACAACAGACAGTGTTTGAATTATTTATGTAGACAACAGACAGGGGTTGAATTGTTTATGTAGACAACAGACAGTGGTTGAATTGTTTATGTTGATAACAGACAGTGGTTGAATTGTTTATGTAGACAACAGACAGTGGTTGAATTTTTTATGTAGACAACAGACAAGAGTTGAATTATTTATGTAGACAACAGACAGTGGTTGAATTATTTATGTAGACAACAGACAGTGGTTGAATTGTTTATGTAGACAACAGACAGTGGTTGAATTGTTTATGTAGACAACAGACAGTGGTTGAATTATTTATGTAGACAACAGACAGTGGTTGAATTGTTTATGTAGACAACAGACAGTGGTTGAATTGTTTTATGTAGACAACAAACAGTGGTTGAATCGTTTATGTAGACAACAGAGAGTGGTTGAATTATTTATGTAGACAACAGACAGGGGTTGAATTATTTATGTAGATAACAGACAGGGGTTGAATTATTTATGTAGACAACAGAAAGGGGTTGAATTATTTATGTACACAACAGACAGTGGTTAAATTATTTATGTAGACAACAGACAGTGGTTGAATTATTTATGTAGACAACAGACAGTGGTTGAATTATTTATGTAGACAACAGGCAGTGGTTGAATTGTTTATGTAGACAACATACAGTGGTTGAATGTTTATGTAGACAACATACAGTGGTTGAATTGTTTATGTAGACAAAAGACAGGGGTTGAATTACTTATGTAGACAACAGACAGGGGTTGAATTATTTATGTAGACAACAGAAAGGGGTTGAATTATTTATGTAGACAACAGACAGTGGTTAAATTATTTATGTAGACAACAGACAGTGGTTGAATTATTTATGTAGACAACAGGCAGTGGTTGAATTATTTATGTAGACAACAGACAGGGGTTGAATTATTTATGTAGACAACAGACAGGGGTTGAAATTATTTATGTAGACAACAGACAGTGGTTCAATTATTTATGTAGACAACAGGCAGTGGTTGAATTATTTATGTAGACGACAGACAGTGGTTGAATTATTTATGTAGACAACAGGCAGTGGTTGAATTATTTATGTAGACAACAGACAGTGGTTGAATTATTTATGTAGACAACAGACAGTGGTTTAATTATTTATGTAGACAGCAGACTGGGGTTGAATTGTTTATGTAGACAGCAGACAGTGGTTGAATTGTTTATGTAGACAGCAGACAGGGGTTGAATTGTTTATGTAAACAGCAGACAGTGGTTGAATTGTTTATGTAGACAGCAGACAGTGGTTGAATTGTTTATGTAGACAGCAGACAGGGGTTGAATTGTTTATGTAGACAACAGACAGTGGTTGAATTGTTTATGTAGACAACAGACAAGAGTTGAATTATTTATGTAGACAACAGACAGTGTTTGAATTGTTTATGTAGACAACAGACAGTGGTTGAATTGTTTATGTAGACAACAGACAGTGGTTGAATTATTTATGTAGAAAACAGACCGTGGTTGAATTGTTTATGTAGACAACAGACAGTGGTTGAATTGTTTATGTAAACAACAGACAGTGGTTGAATTATTTATATAGACAACAGACAGTGGTTGAATTGTTTATGTAGACAACAGACAGTGGTTAAATTATTTATGTAGACAACAGACAGTGGTTGAATTATTTATGTAGACAACAGACCGTGGTTGAATTTTTTATGTAAACAACAGACAGTGGTTGAATTGTTTATGTAGACAACAGACAGGGGTTGAATTGTTTATGTAGACAACAGACAGTGTTTGAATTGTTTATGTAGATAACAGACAGTGGTTGAATTGTTTATGTAGACAACAGACAGTGGTTGAATTGTTTATGTAGACAACAGACAGTGGTTGAATTGTTTATGTAGACAACAGACAAGAGTTGAATTATTTATGTAGACAACAGACAGTGGTTGAATTGTTTATGTAGACAACAGACAGTGGTTAAATTATTTATGTAGACAGGAGACAGTGGTTGAATTATTTATGTAGACAACAGACAGTGGTTGAATTGTTTATGTAGACAACAGACAGTGGTTGAATTATTTATGTAAACAACAGACAGTGGTTGAATTGTTTGTGTAGACAACAGACAGTGGTTGAATTGTTTATGTAGACAACAGACAGTGGTTGAATTGTTTATGTAGACAACAGAGAGTGGTTGAATTATTTATGTAGACAACAGACAGGGGTTGAATTATTTATGTAGACAACAGACAGGGGTTGAATTATTTATGTAGACAACAGACAGTGGTTGAATTATTTATGTAGACAACAGACAGTGGTTAAATTATTTATGTAGACAACAGACAGTGGTTGAATTATTTATGTAGACAACAGACAGTGGTTGAATTATTTATGTAGACAACAGGCAGTGGTTGAATTATTTATGTAGGCAACAGACAGTGGTTGAATTATTTATGTACACAACAGACAGGGGTTGAATTATTTATGTAGACACCAGACAGTGGTTGAATTATTTATGTAGACAGCAGGCAGGAGTTGAATTATTTATGCAGACAACAGACAGGGGTTCAATTATTTATGCAGACAACAGACAGTGGTTAAATTATTTATGTAGACAACAGACAGTGGTTGAATTATTTATGTAGACAACAGACAGTGGTTGAATTATTTATGTAGACAACAGACAGGAGTTAAATTATTTATGCAGACAACAGACAGTGGTTGAATTGTTTATGTAGACAGCAGACAGTGGTTGAATTGTTTATGTAGACAGCAGACAGTGGTTGAATTGTTTATGTAGACAACAGACAGGGGTTCAATTATTTATGCAGACAACAGACAGTGGTTAAATTATTTATGTAGACAACAGACAGTGGTTGAATTATTTATGTAGGCAAAAGACAGGAGTTGAATTATTTATGCAGACAACAGACAGTGGTTGAATTATTTTTGTAGACAGGAGACAGTGGTTGAATTATTTATGTAGACAGCAGACAGTGTTTGAATTATTTATGTAGACAGCAGACAGTGGTTGAATTATTTATGTAGACAGCAGACAGGGGTTGAATTGTTTATGTAGACAACAGTAAAAAAAAAGTAATGTACCCCCGTCACGCCAAGTGGCGTATAGGGAAATATGGTGTTAGTGATCCTATATTTTACAGACCTTCAGCACATGATTTTTGGGGTAATGTGATAGGTATTACGCCCGTGCTGCTTTACTTTCCCAGAAAAAAAATCCGGTACCCATTTAAGGCTGGGTGAACCCGGAGCCCGTCGGTTGGGATCGAACCCTACCCCTATGTAGACAACAGAAAGTGGTTGAATTATTTATGTAGACAACAGGCAGTGGTTGAATTATTTATGTAGAGAACAGACAGTTGTTGAATTATTTATGTAGACAACAGACAGTTGTTGAATTATTTATGTAGACAACAGACAGTTGTTGAATTATTTATGTAGACAACAGACAGTTGTTGAATTATTTATGTAGACAACAAAGAGTGGTTGAATTATTTATGTAGACAACAGACAGTGGTTGAATTATTTATGTAAACAACAAAGAGTGGTTGAATTATTTCTGTAGACAACAGAGAGTGGTTGAATTATTCATGTAAACAACAGACAGCGGTTGAACTATCGAGCTGGGTAGATATAAGAGAGAGACTTATGGGTGTTTGTATATTGTTTTTTTTTTTTTTTTTGCATCTTGCCCTGTTCATTCCCAGGCGGAGTCCCGGCCAAGCTACACAGGAACACGGATGTGGCCAAAGAAGTCAGAGATTAACCGAAGGACATTCACGGAAGAGCAGCTAAAGATGGGAGAGAGTGTCATCAACTTACAGATGGGAACCAACCGATTTGCAACCCAATCTGGCATGAATTTTGGCAAGAAGAGGATGATCACCAAGGATTGACAAATGCTGGTGCAGATCTTTTGTCTTGGACATCTCGTAGTTTTCATGTCAACCATTTATTTGTATCAACTTCATGCTTAGACAAGCTTTTACCTATAGGAGAACACACACACACACACACACATTTATTTGTATCAATTTCATGCTTAGACAAGCTTTTACCTATAGGAGAACACACACACACATTTATTTGTATCAATTTCATGCTTAGACAAGCTTTTACCTATAGGAGAACACACACACACACATTTATGCAATCTAAGACATTACAAGCAAGCACTGTTACAATCACAAACTACATATGGACATGAACTCATAAAGCGTAATACATTACGTGCAAGCACTGTTACAATCACAAACTACATATGGACATGAACTCATAAAGCGTAAGACATTACGTGCAAGCACTGTTACAATCACAAACTACATATGGACATGAACTCATAAAGCGTAAGACATTACGTGCAAGCACTGTTACAATCACAAACTACATATGGACATGAACTCATAAAGCGTAATACATTACGTGCAAGCACTATTACTATCGTGAGGTGTGCGTGGCCGTGCGGCTAAAACCGCTGGCTGAAAAGCCGGCGTACGGCGTTCGAAACCCGCGGTAGACAGAAAGGATTTTTTCCATCGGGGGTGAAATAAAAATCCTGAGTCTCACACGTCGTGGCGACTGCTTTGACCAAGCGGCCTTTATCCCTCTGGCTCTATCGTGAGTCCCTGACATACACAAGCATTGGTACTATGTGTCGTCAAGATAGTTCTATTACAGTCACAAACTACAAACACACACACACCCATTTAGTGTAAATCCGTACCAGCAATCACTGTTACAACCTCACACACGAACACATACATAGGATATTGATAAATCTAGGAAGAAGGACATATCACTCAACATTTGGAAATATTTAGCATGTAAAGAAAAGAGTCATCTTAGATTATTTAATAAATTATCTTTCATTTTATTTTAATGATATGCTCACATCTGTTCTAACTTTCCACATATAAGGACATGGTAATAAATATTTTTATTCATTGGATAAACTGTCCATGTTTTTCACATTGCTATAGTTCATGGGAAAAGATTGTTCATGTTTTACACATTGGTGTTATTCATTGGCTGAAACTGTCCATGTTTTACACATTGGTGTTATTCATTGGATGAAACTGTCCATGTTTTACACATTGATATAGTTCACGGAAACTATGACTACCAGTAATGGCTACTGAGCTCATGTTTAGTAACTCTCTTCACTGCTGGTTACTCATCCAGCGGTCCGCAGATCCCCACCTTCATAGCTTGGCATTTACTATATTGATGCGTCCGCAGATCCCTGTCTTCATAGCTTGGCATTTACTATGTTGATGTGTCCGCAGATCCCTGTCTTCATAGCTTGGCATTTACTATGTTGATGTGTCCGCAGATCCCTGTCTTCATAGCTTGGCATTTACTATGTTGATGTGTCCGCAGATCCCTGTCTTCATAGCTTGGCATTTACTATGTTGATGTGTCCGCAGATCCCTGTCTTCATAGCTTGGCATTTACTATATTGATGCGTCCGCAGATCCCCACCTTCATAGCTTGGCATTTACTATGTTGATGTGGGTTCTCTGCCTATCCAACAGTCAGTAGCCACAAAAATATGTGGCATCAGTCAGGGTTCACTGTACCACCAATTCCATGCTGGTTACAACACACTTCTCTAATGCTCCAAGCATACCTCTACTAGTGTAAGGCAAAAGGATCATCCCATTTTGAACCACTGTGCAAATGTAATAGGTTCAGTCACAAGAAAACAGCACAGTTATCTCACCTGTGTCCACTTCTGCACAAATGCAGTTCTGGTTTATTCCGCTCCACGGGAAGTGCATCCATCAGTTAATAGATCACACATTAACGTTAGTGGTCAGATATCAGATGTGTTAATGGTCAGATATTAGATGTGTTAATGGTCAGATATTAGATCTGTTAATGGTCAGATATTAGATGTGTTAATGGTCAGATATTAGATATGTTAGTGGTCAGATATTAGATGTGTTAGTGGTCAGATATTAGATGTGTTAGTGGTCAGATATTAGATGTGTTAGTGGTCAGATATTAGATGTGTTAGTGGTCAGATATTAGATGTGTTAGTGGTCTAATATTAGATGTGTTAGTGGTCAGATATTAGATATGTTAGTGGTCAGATATTAGATGTGTTAGTGGTCTAATATTAGATGTGTTAGTGGTCAGATATTAGATGTGTTAGTGGTCTAATATTAGATGTGTTAGTGGTCAGACATTAGATATGTTAGTGGTCAGATATTAGATGTGTTAGTGGTCAGATATTAGATGTGTTAGTGGTCAGATATTAGATGTGTTAATGGTCAGATATTAGATGTGTTAGTGGTCAGATATTAGATGTGTTAGTGGTCTAATATTAGATGTGTTAATGGTCAGATATTAGATGTGTTAGTGGTCTGATATTAGATGTGTTAATGGTCAGATATTAGATGTGTTAATGGTCAGATATTAGATGTGTTAATGGTCAGATATTAGATGTGTTAATGGTCAGCTATTTGATGTGTTAATGGTCAGATTTTAGATGTGTTAATGGTCAGATATTAGATGTGTTAGTGGTCAGATATTAGATGTGTTAGTGGTCAGATATTAGATATGTTAGTGGTCAGATATTAGATGTGTTAATTGTCAGATATTAGATGTGTTAATGGTCTAATATTAGATGTGTTAGTGGTCTAATATTAGATGTGTTAGTGGTCTAATATTAGATGTGTTAATGGTCAGATATTAGATGTGTTAGTGGTCAGATATTAGATGTGTTAGTGGTCTAATATTAGATGTGTTAGTGGTCAGATATCAGATGTGTTAGTGGTCTGATATTAGATGTGTTAGTGGTCAGATATTAGATGTGTTAGAGGTCAGATATTAGATGTGTTAGTGGTCAGATATTAGATGTGTTAGTGGTCAGATATTAGATGTGTTAGTGGTCTGATATTAGATGTGTTAGAGGTCAGATATTAGATGTGTTAGTGGTCAGATATTAGATGTGTTAGAGGTCAGATATTAGACGTGTTAGTGGTCAGAATGAAGACATAAAACCTCACTTTATAGGCAGGAAGAAAGAACCCATCACGACCCTTGCAATTTCTGGAACATGATGTTAATGCCAATATTTGTGAGTCATGTCATTGACGCCAGTGCCATCTTCGCTTCCCAGAAAAAAAAGTCAGGTACCCAATTAAGACTGGGAGCAGCTGGAAGCCATGGACCTGATCTTTTGTCCACGTGTGAAACCTGTGGGTTTAATGTAGAATCATGGCTAGGTGATGCTGCAGCGAGCATGGGAGAGCTGGCTCATGTGATGAATTATGTCCTGATGTTTGGCTTGGGTCTTCTATAATAACTAGGACCAGGACAAACCTGTTTGTAGTTACTTCTAGTTCTGTTATGTTTAAGTACTTTAAAAAAATGTGTATGTGTATGGACAGTTAGTAGTATGTGTATGTTTACGTTATGTAAGAATTAATTTTTGTGTTTTTTATTTAAAATCCAAAATAAGATTACAAAAGACACTGAATATTTTATTCTGTCTCACTGAAATGATATCCATAAAGCTGTCATTGTTTTGGCATGTTCATTGTTCTATGACCAGGATTTTGTTATTCTCATATTTATAATTGGCCACAAATGTTCAATGAAAGCTTATGATAGTCAAGAGAAGACAAAACAGGAACGTCTCTTCTGTTGACCATTTCTGCTGTGATGTCAACAAGAAATTGTTCTACTCTTCTCTTTTACACACTTTAGTTATCAATGTTGCTTACTCTGTTGTTGGCAACCACTTACAGGTCTGGTATAATATTGGCAACCACTCACATCTCCGGTATAATATTGGCAACCACTCACATGTCCGGTATAATATTGGCAACCACTCACAGGTCTGGTATAATATTGGCAACCACTCACATCTCCGGTATAATATTGGCAACCACTCACATGTCCGGTATAATATTGGCAACCACTCACATGTCCGGTATAATATTGGCAACCACTCACATCTCCGGTATAATATTGGCAACCACTCACATCTCCGGTATAATATTGCCAACCACTCACATCTCCGGTATAATATTGGCAACCACTCACATCTCCGGTATAATATTGGCAACCACTTACAGGTCTGGTATAATATTGGCAACCACTTACAGGTCTGGTATAATATTGGCAACCACTCACAGGTCTGGTATAATATTGGCAACCACTCACAGGTCTGGTATAATATTGGCAACCACTCACAGGTCTGGTATAATATTGGCAACCACTCACAGGTCTGGTATAATATTGGCAACCACTCACAGGTCTGGTATAATATTGGCAACCACTCACAGGTCCGGTATAATATTGGCAACCACTCACAGGTCTGGTATAATATTGGCAACCACTCAGAGGTTTGGTATAATATTGGCAACCACTCACAGGTCCGGTATAATATTGGCAACCACTCAGAGGTTTGGTATAATATTGGCAACCACTCAGAGATCTGGTGGTATGTTTTGGCAGCCACTCAGAAATCTAGTTTGTTATTCACAACAAGTTAGTCTAATTCGGTTACAGGCAATCAATCAGAAGTCTAGTTTGGTTACAGGCAATCAATCAGAAGTCTAGTTTAGTTACTAGCAACAAGTCAGATGATCTAATGATGTTTTTGTTTAAGAAGTAGAAAAGCCTTCTGTAAATTCATGGGCAAAATCCTAGAGAAATGCTATCACAAATTATTGAGGACAACATTCTAGAGGTACATAACCACAAACTATTGAATTGTTGTCCTTTTAGACCAAATATGGCATAATGACTCCCCGTATCCGAGACCTTTGCCTCTAAGTGTCAGATCTTGCACAAGACTCAAATTATCACACAACATATCCCTGTTCTGGGCAAGCTCGCAATCTTGGCAAGGAAACTAATATCTGTTGCCTGAATGTTCTTTTCAGTGTTTCTTGATGTCGGCCTCTTTTCCTTTTACTTTCTGATTCCATTTAGGGGGCTTGCTTTGAAGTTCACTTGTCTCTTTTCATCACATGACCAACGTGAGACCACGTTATTCTCTTGATTATAGATCACATTTTTTTAATGCTTCTCATCTCTGCTCGAGTCTTGAATTCATTTCATGGTTTCCACTTCCGGTCCCACAGGAAGGGTTGCTTTTTCTTCATCTTGATATGGGTGGTTGATAACTGGCCTAAGAAGCCATTAACGCGAAACATTTATTGATGTTGAAACAGAGACTCACAAGTAAACCACAAACTGGTGATGATTAATTTGTAGAGGAATATTACCACATACTAGCTGTGACTACAGGCTGACTGTCAGAAACTAGAGGTGACTAAATCATGAGTCAGCATTATCAGTAATATGGTGGCTTTACCTTGTAACATCTCACAATCAACCAACTTGGACACAATTCAATTAAGTAAATACAAGCTGTTGTAACATTATAAACTGTTGTAACATTATACGCTGTTGTAACATTATAAGCTGTTGTAACATTATAAGCTGTTGTAACATTACAAGTGTCTTGTTTGATATTGCTATATCTGGTGATGTGCTTGATCCTGTCAAATAGATCTACCATCTTGACTTATCAAAATGGTCCTAATGACCTATCATCATTTGTCTCCAGTCTCCACGAACCACCGTGGTCTCTCAACTTGATCAGTCAGCTGAGAGTGAAAGCAACTCTTGGCCTAACCTCTGTAGATGAGAGCAGGCAGGGTAGCCACTCATAGTTACCTTATTTTGATTCTCACAAGCCACAACTTCCTTTCTTGTAATTGCCTCTTGTTTAGTTACAACAGTCTGTATTTGTTTCTTTCTTAGTGCTTCTTGCTGATTTACAACAGTCTGTATTTGTTTCTTTCTTAGTGCTTCTTGCTGATTTACAACAGTCTGTATTTGTTTCTTTCTTAGTGCTTCTTGCTGATTTACAAGTCTGTATTTGTTTTTCCCCCTTAGTGCTTCTTGCTGATTTGCAACAGTCTGTATTTGTTTTTCCCCCTTAGTGCTTCATGGTGAGTTACAACAGTCTGTAGTTCTTCTTATCCTGGATGGTTCATATTGATTTTGCAAGTATTTGTTCTCCCCTCCCTCCCCCCCCCTTTTTGTGTGAGTGTTTTTGGTGATTTCCAACTAATAACTACTTGATTTATCCATCAACTTGGGAGTGATCAATTTCAACTTGCATGTCGGCCACAGAAACGTTCCATGCTGCTATAAAAACATCTCAAATGTAAAAATTTACATTTATAAGAGAATGTGTGTGAAATGTAAAATAATTGTACCATTTGGGAGAAAGATTTTTGAATGATGGATGTTCAACTTGTAAAGTAAAATTCTGTCAAAAACAGCCATGTTAGAACATATCTTTAGATAACCATTGACTCTCACCACTTTCCTCGTCATGCAGGTGATCATTTCAAGAGGTTGTTAATGTAGCAAGGTATGTAGCTGCAAATAAATGATTTATTTACACAAATTGAGGTTTAGTAGAACAATGATGGCTGGTCATATATCGAATGTTTTGTTTTGTGGCATTTGAAGAATTCAATGATTTCATGAAATGGAGCTGATTCCAACTGTTGGATGTAGGTAATAAGTTGATTCCAACTGTTGGATGTAGGTAATAAGTTGATTCCAACTGTTGAATGTAGGTAATGAGCTGATTCCAACTGTTGTAGGATGTAGGTAATAAGTTGATTCCAACTGTTGAATGTAGGTAATAAGCTGATTCCAACTGTTGGATGTAGGTAATAAGTTGATTCCAACTGTTGGATGTAGGCAATAAGCTGATTCCAACTGTTGGATGTAGGTAATAAGTTGATTCCAACTGTTGGATGTAGGTAATAAGCTGATTCCAACTGTTGGATGTAGGCAATAAGCTGATTCCAACTGTTGGATGTAGGTAATCAGTTGATTCCAACTGTTGGACGTAGGTAATAAGTTGATTCCAACTGTTGTAGGATGTAGGTAATAAGTTGATTCCAACTGTTGTAGGATGTAGGTAATAAGTTGATTCCAACTGTTGGATGTAGGTAATAAGTTGATTCCAACTGTTGGATGTAGGTAATAAGTTGATTCCAACTGTTGGATGTAGGTAATAAGTTGATTCCAACTGTTGGATGTAGGTAATAAGTTGATTCCAACTGTTGGATGTAGGTAATAAGTTGATTCCAACTGTTGGATGTAGGTAATAAGCTGATTCCAACTGTTGGATGTAGGTAATCAGTTGATTCCAACTGTTGAATGTAGGTAATAAGTTGATTCCAACTGTTGGATGTAGGTAATAAGTTGATTCCAACTGTTGGATGTAGGTAATTACAAGTTTCTAGGTGTCAATATTTGTGAGTGGTAAGGAAATGTTTCCCTCACAGAAGTGAATACAATGTGTAAACTAAATGAGGGACATTGAAACTAAGTGTAAACTGAATAAGGGACATTGAAACTAAGTGTAGACTGAATGAGGGACATTGAAACTAAGTGTAAACTTAATAAGGGACATTGAAAGTAAGTGTAAACTGAAGGAGGGACATTGAAAGTAAGTGTAAACTGAAGGAGGGACATTGATAGTAAGTTACACCCCAGTGTTGTCTCTTGTACATGCATGAACATATCATGTTGGCCTCATCATCCTACTGTAGCTGTGTTAACAGTATGACCGAAGCCATCCAGTTCATTAAAAATGTGTACACTAACCAGGTGTTTTTTGTGTTCATGTAGCCACGTTTTTCTGTGTTGGTCCGACAGAACATATTGCTCATTCCAACCATAAATTCTACGATGGTCTCCGTATTGACACTTCTTTGTACATGAAGTAAACACTTGCCTTGTGCTCATTGCCCCTAACCGTCTGATTGGGCCAGAATGATTGCCCAAACACAAACTGCCTTAATTTATCATTATCTTCATCTTTATTATTATCTTCCTCTTTATCATTATCTACATCTTTATTATTATCTACATCTGTATTATTATCTACATCTTTATCATTATCTACATTTTTATTATTATCTACATCTTTATTATTATCTACATCTTTATTATTATCTACATCTCTATTATTATCTACATCTTTATTATTATCTACATCTTTATTATTATCTACATCTTTATTATTATCTACATCTTTATTATTATCTACATCTTTATCATTATCTACATCTTTATTATTATCTAGATCTTTATCATTATCTACATCTTTATCATTATCTACATCTTTATTATTATCTACATCTTTATTATTATCTACATCTTTATTATTATCTACATCTTTATCATTATCTACATCTTTATCATTATCTACATCTTTATTATTATCTACATCTTTATTATTATCTACATCTGTATTATTATCTACATCTTTATTATTATCCTCCTCTTTATCATTATCTTCATCTTTATTATTATTTTCCTCTTTATCATTATCTGCATCTTTATTATTATCTACATGAATATGGTGGATAGGCGGCAGGAACCATTGAAGGCTATGTCTGAAAGGTGTTCCTTGTTGCAGTTTCCTCATATTCCAAGTCCGGCTTGTTGCAGGAGCTACTGAGTTAAGTGCTCTGTGCACACTGTGAGCTGTGTGTTTCATCCGTTTTGATCCTGTTTCGATGTCCCAATTGTTTACGATGATGGATAATATCGTATGACAGGGAACAGTTGACTGTGTTCACTTTTTGCGCGGTTTCGCCTTATGTCTTTTGGCGTGTGCTGAGACTGCTACGATGGGGATTACAGTTGCTTTTCTTTGTTTGGGAGATGAGTTAGTAATTCGGATGATTCCACTGGCACGGGCGGTTGAGCAATTATGGATTTTAATTCGTTTGCAGTGATACCGAGGCCTTCCATAACCAATAACCAAAACTGCCTTAAGTAAGACTTTAAGCTTTCTTATTGTCCTAGAAAGAAAGTACTCAAAACCCACAAGTGGATATCAAAATTGAAGGAATAGACCTGGAGACAGTTCAGAACTACAACTACCTTGGACATACTATAACCAGTGATGGAAAATGTACAACTGAAATAAACAAAAGAATAGGAATAGCAAAAGTAATGTTAATGTCTTGAAAAACATACTAACATCAAAACAAATAACACCAGGGCTAAAACTAAGAATAGCAAAATGTTATATCTTCTCAACATTCCTATATGGTGCAGAAACATGGACATTAGACAAGAAAACAGAACAGAAAATTGAAGCCTTTGAAATGTGGATATATAGAACCTCTAGGTAGAATTGGATGGAAGGAAAAGAAAACAAACGATGAAATCTTAAAACAACTAAAAATGAAAAGAGAACTACTAAACACAATTCAAACAAGACAAATGCGATTTTTGGGCCATATTAAAATACACAACAGATTACTAAAAGTAATCTTGGAGAGGAAAATACAAGATAAAAGAGGCAGACCAAGACTAACATGGACGAGTAACATCAAAAGATGGACAGACAAGCCTATGACAACCTGCACCATCAAAGCAAGAGACAGAGCAGAATGACGCTCCATGGTAGCCAACCTTCGTTGCGGAGATGGCACTCGATAATGACGATGAATGTCCTAGACTTCTGCATAATTTTGGAAGATCTACTCTTTCAAGTGAGAGGAAACCTACAATTACATTCACTCAAGTCGCTGAGCTCTCTCAATCTTCCAGTCTGTGTGGTCTGTTGTTCTTCTACTGGAGTTCAGTGTTACGTAAGCTGTAGCGATCGCTTTTACGTCAGCTCTGTTTTCTTATTTTGAGATTGGTATTACTTAAGCTCTGTTCTTTTACTTTGAGATTGGTGTTACATAAGCTCTATTCTCCTACTAGATTTCAGTGCTACATAAGCTCTGTTCTCCTACTAGATTTCAGTGTTACATAAGCTCTGTTCTCCTACTAGATTTCAGTGCTACATAAGCTCTGTTCTCCTACTAGATTTCAGTGTTACATAACCTCTCTTCTCCTACTAGATTTCAGTGTTACATAAGCTCTGTTCTCCTACTAGATTTCAGTGATACATAAGCTCTGTTTTCCTACTAGATTTCAGTGTTACATAAGCTCTGTTCTCCTACTAGATTTCAGTGTTACATAAGCTCTTTTCCTCTACTAGATTTCAGTGTTACATAAGCTCTGTTCTCCTACTAGATTTCAGTGTTACATAAGCTCTGTTCTCCTACTAGATTTCAGTGTTACATAAGCTCTGTTCCTCTACTAGATTTCAGTGTTACATAAGCTCTGTTCTCCTACTAGATTTCAGTGTTACATAAGCTCTGTTCTCCTACTAGATTTCAGTGTTACATAAGCTCTGTTCCTCTACTAGATTTCAGTGTTACATAAGCTCTGTTCTCCTACTAGATTTCAGTGTTACATAAGCTCTGTTCCTCTACTAGATTTCAGTATTACATAAGCTCTGTTTTCCTACTAGATTTCAGTGTTACATAAGCTCTGTTCCTCTACTAGATTTCAGTGTTACATAAGCTCTGTTCCTCTACTAGATTTCAGTGTTACATAAGCTCTGTTCCTCTACAAGATTTCAGTGTTACATAAGCTCTGTTCCTCTACAAGATTTCAGTGTTACATAAGCTCTGTTCCTCTACTAGATTTCAGTGTTACATAAGCTCTGTTCATCTACTAGATTTCAGTGCTACATAAGCTCTGTTCTCCTACTAGATTTCAGTGTTACATAAGCTCTGTTCTCCTACTAGATTTCAGTGTTACATAAGCTCTGTTCCTCTACTAGATTTCAGTGTTACATAAGCTCTGTTCCTCTACTAGATTTCAGTGTTACATAAGCTCTGTTCCTCTACTAGATTTCAGTGTGTTATGTAAGCTCTGTTTGTCTACTAGATTTCAGTGTGTTATGTAAGCTCTGTTTGTCTACTAGATTTCAGTGTGTTATGTAAGCTCTGCTTTTCTACAAGATTTCAGTGTGTTATGTAAGCTCTGTTTGTCTACTACATTTCAGTGTTATGTAAGCTCTGCTTTTCTACTAGATTTCAGTGTGTTATGTAAGCTCTGCTTTTCTACTAGATTTCAGTGTAATGTAAGCTCTGCTTTTCTACTAGATTTCAGTGTGTTATGTAAGCTCTGCTTTTCTACTAGATTTCAGTGTTATGTAAGCTCTGCTTTTCTACTACATTTCAGTGTTATGTAAGCTCGGCATTTCTACTACATTTCAGTGTGTTATGTAAGCTCTGCTTTTCTACTAGATTTCAGTGTGTTATGTAAGCTCTGCTTTTTTACTAGATTTCAGTGTGTTATGTAAAAGCTCTGTTTGTCTACTAGATTTCAGTATGTTATGTAAGCTCTGTTCCTCTACTAATTTCAGTGTGTTATGTAAGCTCTGTTCTCCTACTCTGTTGAGGTTTTCTTATGAGAGTTCCTTGATTGCCAAAATCATGTTTAACTTGTAGGTCTGGAAGTAAACAAACACCAGGCATACACAGCAACAACAAGGCAGGATTGCAATAAAACCATCCATATTTATTGATGAACTAGTGTCATCTCTGTACAGCTCTGTCCAAACATGTTATGTGGCACTACATCCACAAGAAGACTTCTACAATCCCATCTAAGAGAATTAAAATCAAGTAACCCAATTCAGTGAACCAGAACATGCATGAAACCAAATGTAGAACACAAGTCATCAGGCTGGGCTGAGAGTAACACCAACTGTTGGTGAGACTTTGTTACTTTCTTTCATCAAAGTAACACCAACTATTGGTGAGACTTTGTTACTTTCTTTCATCAAAGTAACACCAACTATTGGTGAGGCTTTGTTACTTTCTTTCATCAAAGTAACACCAACTATTGGTGAGGCTTTGTTACTTTCTTTCATCAGAGTAACACTTGGTGAGGCTTTGTTACTTTCTTTCATCAAAGTAACACCAACTATTGGTGAGGCTTTGTTACTTTCTTTCATCAAAGTAACACCAACTATTGGTGAGGCTTTGTTACTTTCTTTCATCAAAGTAACACCAACTATTGGTGAGGCTTTGTTACTTTCTTTCATCAGAGTAACACTTGGTGAGGCTTTGTTACTTTCTTTCATCAAAGTAACACCAACTATTGGTGAGGCTCTGTTACTTTCTTTCATCAAAGTAACACCAACTATTGATGAGGCTCTGTTACTTTCTTTCATCAAAGTAACACCAACTATTGGTGAGGCTTTGTTACTTTCTTTCATCAGAGTAACACCAACTATTGGTGAGGCTCTGTTACTTTCTTTCATAAGAGTAACACCAACTATTGGTGAGGCTTTGTTACTTTCTTTCATCAGAGTAACACCAACTATTGGTGAGGCTTTGTTACTTTCTTTCATCAAAGTAACACCAACTATTGGTGAGGCCTTGCTACTTTCTTTCATCAGAGTAACACCAACTATTGGTGAGGCTTTGTTACTTTCTTTCAAAAGAGTAACACCAACTGTTGATGAGGCTCTGTTACTTTCTTTCATAAGAGTAACACCAACTGTTGATGAGGCTCTGTTATTTTCTTTCATAAGAGTAACACCAACTGTTGATGAGGCTCTGTTACTTTCTTTCATAAGAGTAACACCAACTGTTGATGAGGCTCTGTTACTTTCTTTCATAAGAGTAACACCAACTATTGGTGAGGCTGTGTTACTTTCTTTCATCAAAGTAACACCAACTGTTGGTGAGGTTTTGTTACTTTCTTTCATCAAAGTAACACTTGGTGAGGCTTTGTTACTTTCTTTCATTAGAGTAACACCAAATATTGGTGTGGCGTTACTTTTTGTCATTAAAGGAACACCAACTGTTGGTGAGGCTTTGTTACTTTCTTTCATCAGAGTAACACCAACTATTGGTGAGGCTTTGTTACTTTCTTTCATCAGAGTAACACCAACTATTGGTGAGGCTTTGTTACTTTCTTTCATAAGAGTAACACCAACTATTGGTGAGGCTTTGTTACTTTCTTTCATCAAGGTAACACCAACTATAGGTGAGGCTTTGTTACTTTCTTTCATCAAAGTAACACCAACTATAGGTGAGGCTTTGTTACTTTCTTTCATAAGAGTAACACCAACTATTGGTGAGGCTCTGTTACTTTCTTTCATAAGAGTAACACCAACTATTGGTGAGGCTTTGTTACTTTCTTTCATCAGAGTAACACCAACTATAGGTGAGGCTTTGTTACTTTCTTTCATCAGAGTAACACCAACTATAGGTGAGGCTTTGTTACTTTCTTTCAAAAGAGTAACACCAACTATTGGTGACGCTCTGTTACTTTCTTTCATCAGAGTAACACCAACTATTAGTGAGGCTTTGTTACTTTCTTTCATCAGAGTAACACCAACTATTGGTGAGGCTTTGTTACTTTCTTTCATCAAAGTAACACCAACTATTGGTGAGGCTTTGTTACTTTTTTTCATCAAAGTAACACCAACTATTGGTGAGGCTTTGTTACTCCCATAAAACACATAGAAGCAATCTGTAAATGTGTACTGTACTGAAGAAAACTGACACACGCACACACACACACTTCACAATTTAGTATTTAACAAAAATATAATTTAATAATTTAAAAAAAATAATGAGGGCTGCTGTTAGTGAGCACTTCAGTGGAGAGTCTGACCTCACAGATAAAATGTCCAAATTGTGATAGCTGGAACAGTGGGCATTTGTTGTGACAAGTTTGTGCAGCAGCAGCACAGGAGACAAGTTGGTTGGTGTCACAGAACTTTGTGTTGTCAGTTTAGACTAACTAATGTTGGCCCTTTATGTTTCATCTTCATAGTGGTTGTCACCTTCTATGGAAATGCATGGACTAAGTTATAATACCAGGTCCGTACTAGTTAAGGACTTCCATGGAGAGAACCAACACAGCCAGGCCAGACAGAGATCATGATGAAATATTAACTGATATATTCCAGTAATAATTTAATAGCAACAATATGTGAACACATTTATGTACATTATAATCAGAGCACAACACCCAGCTGAACTGTCCTTGGCACAGGGAATATGGTGGCAGGGAAAACTTCATATGAGCAAACACAGACAGCAAGCATCAACATCAGTTATGACAATCACATGCCAACTTCACATAAAGTGATCTGACAACTTGTACATGTGACTATATGACATTTATATTGGCTGTAGGATAAAGTGTTGACACTAGACTTGTTACTGATAACTTGTACATGTTATAAATGCTGACTGGACATTTTCAACAAATCAAATACTGAACTCAAGTCAGACAAAACTGATGAATGTCTCTATCAAGCAATTGAAGTAATAAAAAACAACTCATGTCTGAGGCCAGACAAGCTTAATATAATGTGACCTCAGATGGTGGAGATAAGATTTAAGAGATTTGACCTCAGGAGATGGATGTAGGTAAGATATAAGAGATTTGATCTCAGTGGGTGGAGATAAGATTTAAGAGATTTGACCTCAGTGGGTGGAGATATGATTTAAGAGATTTGACCTCAGTGGGTGGAGATAAGATTTAAGAGATTTGACCTCAGATGGTGGAGATAAGATATAAGAAATTTGACCTCAGATGGTGGAGATAAGATATAAGAGATTTGACCTCAGTGGGTGGAGATAAGATTTAAGAGATTTGATCTCAGTGGGTGGAGATAAGATTTAAGAGATTTGACCTCAGTGGGTGGAGATAAGATTTAAGAGATTTGACCTCAGATGGTGGAGATAAGATATAAGAAATTTGACCTCAGATGGTGGAGATAAGATTTAAGAGATTTGACCTCAGTGGGTGGAGATAAGATTTAAGAGATTTGACCTCAGTGGGTGGAGATAAGATTTAAGAGATTTTATCTCAGTGGGTGGAGATAAGATTTAAGAGATTTTATCTCAGTGGGTGGAGATAAGATTTAAGAGATTTTATCTCAGTGGGTGGAGATAAGATTTAAGAGATTTGACCTCAGTGGGTGGATATAAGATTTAAGATTTTTTTACCTCAGTGGGTGGAGATAAGATTTAAGAGATTTGATCTCAGTGGGTGGAGATAAGATTTAAGAGATTTGATCTCAGTGGGTGGAGATAAGATTTAAGAGATTTGACCTCAGTGGGTGGAGATAAGATTTATGAGATTTGACCTCAGTGGGTGCAGATAAGATTTAAGAGATTTTATATCAGTGGGTAGAGATAAGATTTAAGAGATTTGATCTCAGTGGGTGCAGATAAGACTTAAGAGATTTGATCTCAGTGGATGGAGATAAGATTTAAGAGATTTGATCTCAGTGGGTGGAGATAAGATATAAGAGATTTGATCTCAATGGGTGGAGATAAGATATAAGAGATTTGATCTCAGTGGGTGGAGATAAGATTTAAGAGATTTGATCTCAGGAGATGGATGTAGGTAAGATATAAGAGATTTGACCTCAGTGGGTGGATGTAGGTAAGATATAAGAGATTTGACCTCAGTGGGTGGAGATAAGACTTAAGAGATTTGACCTCAGTGGGTGGATGTAGGTAAGATATAAGAGATTTGATCTCAGTGGGTGGAGATAAGATTTAAGAGATTTGACCTCAGTGGGTGGAGATATGATTTAAGAGATTTGACCTCAGTGGGTGGAGATATGATTTAAGAGATTTGACCTCAGTGGGTGGAGATATGATTTAAGAGATTTGACCTCAGTGGGTGGATGTAGGTAAGATATAAGAGATTTGACCTCAGTGGGTGGATGTAGGTAAGATATAAGAGATTTGACCTCAGTGGGTGGATGTAGGTAAGATATAAGAGATTTGACCTCAGTGGTTGGAGATAAGACTTAAGAGATTTGACCTCAGGAGATGGATGTAGGTAAGAAATAAGAGATTTGATCTCAGTGGGTGGAGATAAGACATAAGAGATTTGATCTCAGTGGGTGGAGATAAGACTTAAGAGATTTGACCTCAGTGGGTGGAGATAAGACATAAGAGATTTGATCTCAGTGGGTGGAGATAAGACTTAAGAGATTTGACCTCAGTGGGTGGAGATAAGACATAAGAGATTTGATCTCAGTGGGTGGAGATATGACTTAAGAGATTTGATCTCAGTGGGTGGAGATAAGACTTAAGAGATTTGATCTCAGTGGGTGGAGATAAGATTTAAGAGATTTGATCTCATTGGGTGGAGATAAGATATAAGAGATTTGATCTCAGTGGGTGGAGATAAGATATAAGAGATTTGATCTCAGTGGGTGGAGATAAGATATAAGAGATTTGATCTCAGTGGGTGGAGATAAGATATAAGAGATTTGATCTCAGTGGGTGGAGATAAGATATAAGAGATTTGATCTCAGTGGGTGGAGATAAGATATAAGAGATCTGATCTCAGTGGGTGGAGATAAGATATAAGAGATCTGATCTCAGTGGATGTAGGTAAGATATAAGAGATCTGATCTCAGTGGATGTAGGTAAGATATAAGAGATCTGATCTCAGTGGATGTGGGTAAAATATAAGAGATCTGATCTCAGTGGGTGGAGATAAGATATAAGAGATCTGATCTCAGTGGATGT
Source organism: Megaustenia siamemsis (assembly GCA_032433765.1). Taxonomy (NCBI): domain Eukaryota; kingdom Metazoa; phylum Mollusca; class Gastropoda; order Stylommatophora; family Ariophantidae; genus Megaustenia; species Megaustenia siamemsis. The sequence continues at coordinate 98,513,576 of JAVIAB010000047.1, read as the reverse complement.
AGGTAAGATATAAGAGATCTGATCTCAGTGGGTGGAGATAAGATATAAGAGATCTGATCTCAGTGGATGTAGGTAAGATATAAGAGATCTGATCTCAGTGGATGTAGGTAAGATATAAGAGATCTGATCTCAGTGGGTGGAGATAAACGAATCTGACATTAACTAGCCAACAGATGGTGATAAGAAAAGACAAATGTAACTTCAGACTGGTGGTGTGACTGAATGATTTCTCTCAACAGCAACGTGTCTATGCCCCTAGACACCTAATACATCAAATGCCAAGAGTAGAAAAATGACATAAGGGAAGAAATGAAGCTGCAAGATCACTATCTTAAACAATCAGGATTAATCAGAACTAAACAGTCAGAAAGGAGATGAAAGCAGACATGATAAGCCAGAGAAAGTGAGAAGAATCAACAAGTTACATGAAACAAAAGGATTGCTGAGAAGTCAGGATCACAGCCGAAGGCACTGTTTCGAAAATGTCTCTCTTAGATGTCAACTTGCTGACTTCAAAGGGAGATAATAGGAACTAAGGGCATAGAGTGGGCAACTATGACCAAGATAAATATTGCATTGATCAACTACTTGCACTGTTTGGGAGCACAAAGTCTCCATTTCTACCATCACAATTTTCATCTTCCACCAATCCATCACATGCCAGCTATAATTTTAGTTTCATTTGAAAACCTGGGATCTGTCTTATTTTATTTAGTCTCTTATTTATAGTGTTGTTTTATCAGGTTTAGAATATGTTGAATACAGGCTTGTTTCAGGGAGCTACTAGTATAGAGATGAGACAAACTAGTTCAACTGCTCGATGAGTTACTCATCTCTCTACTAGTTTAACTGCTCGATGAATTTCTCATCTCTCTACTAGTTTAACTGCTCGATGAGTTACTCATCTCTCTACTAGTTTAACTGCTCAATGAATTTCTCATCACTCTACTAGTTTAACTGTTCGATGAATTTCTCATCTCTCTACTAGTTTAACTGCTTGATGAATTTCTCATCTCTCTACTAGTTTAACTGCTCAATGAATTTCTCATCTCTCTACTAGTTTAACTGTTCGATGAATTTCTCATCTCTCTACTAGTTTAACTGCTCAATGAATTTCTCATCTCTCTACTAGTTTAACTGCTCAATGAATTTCTCATCTCTCTACTAGTTTAACTGCTTGATGAGTGCCTCATCTCTCTACTAGTTTAACTGCTCGATGAATTTCTCATCTCTCTACTAGTTTAACTGCTTGATGAATTTCTCATCTCTCTACTAGTTTAACTGTTCGGTGAATTTCTCATCTCTCTACTAGTTTAACTGCTTGATGAATTTCTCATCTCTCTACTAGTTTAACTGCTTGATGAATTTCTCATCTCTCTACTAGTTTAACTGCTTGATGAGTGCCTCATCTCTCTACTAGTTTAACTGCTTGATGAGTGCCTCATCTCTCTACTAGTTTAACTGCTCGATGAATTTCTCATCTCTCTACTAGTTTAACTGCTTGATGAATTTCTCATCTCTCTACTAGTTTAACTGCTTGATGAATTTCTCATCTCTCTACTAGTTTAACTGCTTGATGAGTGCCTCATCTCTCTACTAGTTTAACTGCTTGATGAATTTCTCATCTCTCTACTAGATTAACTGCTCGATGAATTTCTCATCTCTCTACTAGTTTAACTGCTCGATGAATTTCTCATCTCTCTACTAGTTTAACTGCTTGATGAATTTCTCATCTCTCTACTAGTTTAACTGCTCGATGAATTTCTCATCTCTCTACTAGTTTAACTGCTCGATGAGTTACTCATCTCTCTACTAGTTTAACTGCTCAATGAATTTCTCATCTCTCTACTAGTTTAACTGCTCAATGAATTTCTCATCTCTCTACTAGTTTAACTGTTTGATGAATTTCTCATCTCTCTACTAGTTTAACTGCTTGATGAATTTCTCATCTCTCTACTAGTTTAACTGCTTGATGAATTTCTCATCTCTCTACTAATTTAACTGCTCAATGAATTTCTCATCTCTCTACTAGTTTAACTGCTTGATGAGTGCCTCATCTCTCTACTAGTTTAACTGCTCGATGAATTTCTCATCTCTCTACTAATTTAACTGCTTGATGAATTTCTCATCTCTCTACTAGTTTAACTGTTCGATGAATTTCTCATCTCTCTACTAGTTTAACTGCTCAATGAATTTCTCATCTCTCTACTAGTTTAACTGCTTGATGAGTGCCTCATCTCTCTACTAGTTTAACTGCTCGATGAATTTCTCATCTCTCTACTAATTTAACTGCTTGATGAATTTCTCATCTCTCTACTAGTTTAACTGCTCGATGAATTTCTCATCTCTCTACTAGTTTAACTGCTCGATGAATTTCTCATCTCTCTACTAGTTTAACTGCTCGATGAATTTCTCATCTCTCTACTAGTTTAACTGCTCGATGAATTTCTCATCTCTCTACTAGTTTAACTGCTCGATGAATTTCTCATCTCTCTACTAGTTTAACTGCTCGATGAATTTCTCATCTCTCTACTAGTTTAACTGCTCGATGAATTTCTCATCTCTCTACTAGTTTAACTGCTTGATGAGTTCCTCATCTCTCTATTAGTTTAACTGCTTGATGAGTTCCTCATCTCTCTACTAGTTTAACTGCTTGATGGGTACCTCATCTCTCTACTAGTTTAACTGCTTGATGAGTTCCTCATCTCTCTACTAGTTAACTGCTTGATGAGTGCCTCATCTCTCTACTAGTTTAACTGCTTGATGAGTTCCTCGTCTCTCTACTAGTTTAACTGCTTGATGTGTTCCTCGTCTCTCTACTAGTTTAACTGATTGATGAGTTCCTCGTCTCTCTACTAGTTTAACTGCTTGATGAGTGCCTCGTCTCTCTACTAGTTTAACTGCTTGATGTGTTCCTCGTCTCTCTACTAGTTTAACTGCTTGATGAGTGCCTCGTCTCTCTACTAGTTTAACTGCTTGATGAGTGCCTCGTCTCTCTACTAGTTTAACTGCTTGATGAGTTCCTCATCTCTCTACTAGTTTAACTGCTTGATGAGTACCTCATCTCTCTACTAGTTTAACTGCTTGATGAGTTCCTCATCTCTCTACTAGTTTAACTGCTTGATGAGTACCTCATCTCTCTACTAGTTTAACTGCTTGATGAGTGCCTCGTCTCTCTACTAGTTTAACTGCTTGATGAGTTCCTCATCTCTCTACTAGTTTAACTGCTTGATGAGTACCTCATCTCTCTACTAGTTTAACTGCTTGATGAGTTCCTCATCTCTCTACTAGTTTAACTGCTTGATGAGGACCTCATCTCTCTACTAGTTTAACTGCTTGATGAGTGCCTTGTCTCTCTACTAGTTTAACTGCTTGATGTGTTCCTCGTCTCTCTACTAGTTTAACTGCTTGATGAGTTCCTCCTCTCTCTACTAGTTTAACTGCTTGATGAGTGTCTCGTCTCTCTACTAGTTTAACTGCTTGATGAGTTCCTCATCTCTCTACTAGTTTAACTGCTTGATGAGTTCCTCATCCCTCTACTAGTTTAGCTGCTTGATGAGTGCCTCCTCTCTCTACTAGTTTAACTGCTTGATGAGTTCCTCATCTCTCTACTAGTTTAACTGCTTGATGAGTTCCTCATCCCTCTACTAGTTTAACTGCTTGATGAGTTCCTCGTCTCTCTACTAGTTTAACTGCTTGATGAGTTCCTCCTCTCTCTACTAGTTTAACTGCTTGATGAGTGTCTCGTCTCTCTACTAGTTTAACTGCTTGATGAGTACCTCATCTCTCTACTAGTTTAACTGCTTGATGAGTTCCTCATCCTCTACTAGTTTAGCTGCTTGATGAGTGCCTCCTCTCTCTACTAGTTTAACTGCTTGATGAGTGCCTTGTCTCTCCACAAGTTTATCTGCTTGATGAGTTCCTTGTCTCTCTACTAATTTAGCCTGCTTGATAAGTTTCTCATCTCTCTACTAATTTAGCTACTTGATGAATTTCTCGTCTCTCTACTAATTTAGCTGCTTGATGAGTTCCTTGTCTCTCTACTAATTTAGCTGCTTGATGAGTTCCTTGTCTCTCTTCTAATTTAGTTGCTTGATGAGTTTCTCGTCTCTCTAATTTAGATACTTGATGAGTTTCTCGTCTCTCTACTAATTTAGCTGCTTGATGAGTTTCTCATCTCTCTCTACTAATTTAGCTGCTTGATGAGTTTCTCATCTCTCTTCTAATTTAGCTGCTTGATGAGTGCCTCGTCTCTCTACTAATTTAGCTGCTTTATGAGTTTCTTGTCTCTCTTCTAATTTAGCAAATGAATACAATTTTATATCTTCTCTGCAGCTGTCCTCATGGTATTTCAGATTTTATATTTTTGTTTATCTCCTTCCGTAGATAAAGTGTTCTAGTTGTAGTGTTTGTACCAACTTATATAGCATCCTGTTTATAACATATTTTTGTAGACCTAGACTCCTGGTTATAGCGTGATGTTCGGCGTGCAATGATGATGACCCACAAATAACTCAGTGTGATTTCATCAGTACTCCTATATATAAGTTCACTCTCTGTGTTCTACATATTTGTGTTCACTTTCATCATCATCATTAAGTACCAAGGTTGCTGGTGTACATGATCATGTCTCTCCACAACTTTCCATCATGACAGTTATTTATCATTTCTGTTGTTGACCCTCTGCCAAGTCATTCTCTTAAGCTGTCTGGTATCTCTTCATCCCTCAATTTTCTCAGTTATCACACTATATTCCAGCTGCTCTCTTCTCATTACATGGCCAAAAAATGATGATTGTTTCTCCCTAATGTTAGAAATTGGCTCTTTCTTCACTTTGGCTTCTTTCAGCACATATTCATTACTCTACTTAGCTGTCCATGGTTTTCTCAACCTTCTTCAGTTCCACAATTCTACAGCCTACAGTGATTCTCTTGCCTGTTTTGTCCATGATTCACATCTATATGTGAAGGTTAATTGGTTCTTTATAATAGTTAAGAACTCTCTTTTTCTCATTTCCATTGTCAAAAATGGATTGTACAGTATATTTCACATGCTTTGGAAGCCTGCTTTGCAATGAAAAATCTTCTCAATGTTGACCTTGTGCCTGACCTGCTGACACAGAAACTGTGTATGGTTTGTGCAGCTCTGGGAGCAGCAGCATTCAACAGCAAGCAGACTATTGGTAGCAGAGACAATGTGGAGAATGTGATTTATTTGTGGCCATGATTGTTCTAGCAGGTAATCAACAGGGCTGATGGGCCATTGTGGTTATGCTGGTATCAATGTTTTATTAACAAGAGAAAAGAGTTGAGAATGCTGAACAGTTAGGCTAGAGTCTCTATGTTGTCTGCACTACATTCCATGTAGGAAAACTAACAGGAATATGTCTAAACTAAAACTGAGAAACTGACTTCTTTTTTCACCTTTTAACATTTCACTAACAAAAGCAGTCTCTCCTTTCTTATGTACTACCAGGAATATTTCTCTTATTTCTTTTAAATTATTGGCTACATTTTTCTTATATTAACATGTACATTTGTCTCTTTTCTCTTATTAAAAAAAATGTCAAAGCCCAGTCAAGCCAAGTGACATGTAGGGAATATGGTGTTAGTGACCATAATTGTTATAGACCTTCGGCACAAGATTTTTGCGGAAATGTGGTCGGGATTATGCCCGTGCCGCTTTATTTAAAAAAAAAAATAATCCGGTATCCATTTAAGGCTGGGTGGACCCAGAAGCCGTCAATCAGGATCAAACCCGACCTCTTGTCCTTTGTAGCTTAGTTTACTAACCACTGAGCTATTGTGGCTCCCTCTTCTCTTATATTACCAGGTAAATTTCTCTCACTTATCATATATTAGCAGATACATTTCTCTCACGTCTCTGACATGAACTTGTACCATTATCTCATAAAGTTGCTGGCCTGTCACACAGTCTCTAACTGAAGTTGAGGTTGGCCATGTTGCTGTCATGAAACCAACATCTCTCATATGTCACTCACAGCCTGCCTGTCATGTCAGAAACATGTGTGTGCTGCAAATAGTAACATTTGTATTATGTAGCTTAATCTTCTTGCAAATAGACACTCTAACAACAGCTGTTATTGCACAGCAAATAGATATATCAACAACAGCAACTGTTGTGCAGCAAGTAGACACATCAACAACAGCTTTTATTGCACAGAAAACATATTCCAACAACAGCAGTTGTTGTAATGCAGGAATATGCAACATTGATAACTTGCAACATGAAGCAGGTTCTCCTACATGAACTCACTCTCCAAATCTTAACTTCAGCAATGCCAACTAGCTCAACCACTTCCATCAAAGTTAGGCTGCAGATCACAATCTGCAAGCTGCCAACGCAGACCAGCAAGTAGGAACTCTGAGAGAACATGTACTCCGGTAGCAGTCACAAGAGGAACTAGTTGACAAGTGACTTGAAGCTAACCACTTAACAGTAGATGTTAACCTGTCAACAACTGCCCACCACGATCTTCTATAGTTTAGCATCAGACATAACATCAATAAATAAGCTATCACTTATCAATGAGTATTGTGTCCAATTGTACAAATAAGTTTGAGCCATCACATAATCAAATGTGATTTGTAAATATGTTGTTTAACCAAACCAACAGTTGACTTCTCACATGAAGATAACTAGCAGTACTGTGACAAACCAACAGTTGACTTCTCACATGAAGATAACTAGCAGTACTGTGACAAACCAACAGTTGACTTCTCACATGAAGATAACTAGCAGTACTGTGACAAACCAACAGTTGACTTCTCATATGAAGATAACTAGCAGTACTGTGACAAACCAACAGTTGACTTCTCATATGAAGATAAATAGCAGTACTGTGACAAACCAAAAGTTGACTTCTCATATGAAGATAACTAGCAGTACTGTGACAAACCAACAGTTGACTTCTCACATCAAGATAACTAGCAGTACTGTGACAAACCAAAAGTTGACTTCTCACATCAAGATAACTAGCAGTACTGTGACAAACCAAAAGTTGACTACTTACATGAAGATAACTCGCAGTACTGTGACAAACCAACAGTTGACTTCTCATATGAAGATAACTAGCAGTACTGTGACAAACCAACCGTTGACTTCTTACATGAAGATAACTAGTAGTACTGTTACAAATCAACAGTTGACTTCTTACATGAAGATAACTAGTAGTACTGTTACAAATCAACAATTGACTTCTCATATGAAGATAACTAGCAGTACTGTGACAAACCAACAGTTGACTTCTTACATGAAGATAACTAGCAGTACTGTGACAAACCAACAGTTGACTTCTTACATGAAGATAACTAGCAGTACTGTGACAAACCAACAGTTGACTTCTCACATCAAGATAACTAGCAGTACTGTGACAAACCAAAAGTTGACTTCTTACATGAACATAACTAGCAGTACTGTGACAAACCAACAGTTGACTTCTCACATCAAGATAACTAGCAGTACTGTGACAAAAAAAAAAAAAGACTTCTTACATGAAGATAACTAGCAGTACTGTGACAAACCAACAGTTGACTTCTTACATGAAGATTAGTAGTACTGTGACAAACCAACAGTTGACTTCTCATATCAAGATAACTAGCAGTACTGTGACAAACCAACAGTTGACTTCTCACATCAAGATAACTAGCAGTACTGTGACAAACCAACAGTTGACTTCTCACATTAAGATAACTAGCCTGTACTGTGACAAAACAACAGTTGACTTCTTACATGAAGATAACTAGCAGTACTGTGACAAAACAACAGTTGACTTCTCACATCAAGATAACTAGCAGTACTGTGACAAACCAACAGTTGACTTCTCACATTAAGATAACTAGCAGTACTGTGACAAACCAACAGTTGACTTCTCACATCAAGATAACTAGCAGTACTGTGACAAAACAACAGTTGACTTCTCACATCAAGATAACTAGCAGTACTGTGACAAACCAACAGTTGACTTCTCACATCAAGATAACTAGCAGTACTGTGACAAACCAAAAGTTGACTACTTACATGAAGATAACTCGCAGTACTGTGACAAACCAACAGTTGACTTCTTACATGAAGATGACTAGCAGTACTGTGACAAACCAACAGTTGACTTCTCACATCAAGATAACTAGCAGTACTGTGACAAACCAACAGTTGACTTCTTACATGAAGATAACTAGTAGTACTGTGACAAACCAACAGTTGACTTCTTACATGAAGATAACTAGTAGTACTGTTACAAATCAACAGTTGACTTCTCACATCAAGATAACTAGTAGTACTGTGACAAATCAACAGTTGACTTCTCACATCAAGATAACTAGTAGTACTGTTACAAACCAACAGTTGACTTCTCACATCAAGATAACTAGTAATACTACTGTGACAAAAAAAACAGTTGACTTCTCACATTAAGATAACTAGTACTACTGCTGTGACAAACCAACAGTTGACTTCTCACATTAAGATAACTAGTACTACTACTGTGACAAACCAACAGTTGACTTCTCACATTAAGATAACTAGTACTACTACTGTGACAATCCAACAGTTGACTTCTCACATTAAGATAACTAGTACTACTACTGTGACAAACCAACAGTTGACTTCTCACATTAAGATAACTAGTAATACTACTGTGACAAATCAACAGTTGACTTCTCACATTAAGATAACTAGTAATACTACTGTGACAAATCAACAGTTGACTTCTCACATTAAGATAACTAGTAATACTACTGTGACAAATCAACAGTTGACTTCTCACATTAAGATAACTAGTAATACTACTGTGACAAACCAACAGTTGACTTCTCACATTAAGATAACTAGTAATACTACTGTGACAAATCAACCAGTTGTTAGTGAAACCAGCAGATTGCTGTGCTCCAATCTAATGGCACCTGCACATTTCTATGGTGACTTAAATAAAACAAACGCATCCTGGCACTTATGAAAAAATATTTGATGTGTCTTGGCTTGCTCTATAGCCAGAATTATTCACTTGAGATCTCAGCAAATGATCATATGTGGCCATTCAGGATGAGAGCCAACTGTCACAACACAGTCACCAATATTGATAGCCACGTCAGCTTCCAGGCAAACAAGGACTGCCGCTGCTGCTAATGAGCAAGGGTAATGGATAGATGCAAGCCCAGTGAGAGAAATTGTGACAGACCACCAGCACAAGCAGCCAGGAACATGACAGATAATGGTGACATCCCACAAACTGACAAAGACATCAAAATACATGCACACACACACATGTGTTGACACTATAGACTTCTCCACTGATGTACTTGACAGAGCTGGCATGTCTTTCTTCCGTGTCATTGTTAAAATGTGTAGTTGAATTATGACTCGACATGAATATTGATACTTTGGTAAAACTGCATCATATTTTTAAAAATATTATGTGTAAAACAAAGGTTCACTTGGTGAACTCATAGAAAGATAAACATCTGTAAACATAAACTGGAAGGAAATATAAACTGAATATGTGAATTATTATGAGAATGTGAACAGCGTGAAACATGATAAGTTGTGAACATAATGCTGTCCAAATTTAGCTGCTCCCATTATAGTTCTGACGACATCTCTAGACAAAATACAAACATTATGGCTACTGTCAAACACTTGTCATGTGTAGATAATGAAATATGAAGAATGCATGTACACGTCATTGAGGGTCAAATATCATATTATAAATTCAGGCAAGTTCTCATACACATTTTCAAATACTGGAGATCAATTTGACAAAATGACTGCACTCAAGACACCATAACTGTTATCATAAGGTGAGCTTAATAGCAACCAGACTGACATACATCCAACATGATGAAACTGTTGCTCCAGGAATAGACATATCAAACAACAAACATAACAAATAAATGTGTACATAAAATTGCACATAACCTTGAGTAGATGCCTGACTAGGGTGTTCTGAAAGTTTCTCCATTAGTCAAAGTCAAATTACTGGTGTCAGTCCATGATATGATCAATGTATTTATCTTAGTGCTATCTTAATGGTGCATGCCAGCCTGTCATAAATGACATGATATCTCTTTGTCACACTCTCACAGGAGATCATCCATTGTTGGATGACAGGAATCCTTCAACATGTCACGCCACTGACACTATGTTTTTGACATGCTGTTCAGTGGCATTTCTCTCACAATGTTCTATCACATTGTTTTTGTTGTCACAATGGGACCATTTTTTATTCACTTCTTTAGAACATTATTTTTGTTCGTATGTAGGACATATTTGTTCCAATATTTTCAGACAAAATGAGACCAACAACATGATATGGCACCATACTGTCTTGTAGTGTCTGATAGGGCAGCTCTCACTGACTGTCCATGTGGTAGGTAAGGCATCATCTGTCAGTATGCCCACCTTACACCACTATATTTGTCTACAGCAACAGTGTTCTATGTCTAGATATTAACATATGTTGTACTAACAGGCCATTGCATCACAAGCATTGACTGTGTACACTGAGACATTCCATCTAACATTTCTGTCAACAGAATATTTTGCACAATAACAGGTGTGAACTTCATTTGAAGTTACAAGAAATTCTTCATTTGAATTTTTGTAACTACACATACTTGTGGCACTGAAAGCTATCATTTCATTTGTAACTAATCTCATTAATATTTACATGAGCAGTGATGCATCTACAGGGACAGCATTTCTTGTGCTCCCTTGCTAACATGAACAGCCCATCACCCTACTACAGGAACGTGCAGCTAGTATCTCAAACTTACAAATTTAAACATGCTGGTTTTGTTTCATAATATGAAGTCATTTATAAATTTGTAACATTAATTTGGTTAAAATAGGAATTGATTTATATTAATTATTTTGTATTAATTATAGTAAAAATTTGCATGATAAAATAATGTGAATCACTTGTAGTGTATAAATAGAATGAGTCTATTTATGAGAGCAAGATAAGAGACTAGCTGAAAGCCCACATGTTCATGTTTTATTGTAGCTTTTATGGGGGAATAAAGTCGTTCTGCAATAGGTGTCTTCATCAACAACTAGACATGGGTTAGACCGTATCACATGTAACAGGAACTGTGCAGAGTCCGGGAGAATGCTTGTGCCAATGGCCAGCACAGTTGTTCTAAGTCAGATCAGGACACAAGAGCCCTAACAGTGTCAAAGCTGGGCAGCACCACTCACAGTCTGGACTCCATGCCTGTACTGGTGGAGAAGTCCTGAATGCTGTTATGGGTATCAATGGTGTCACTGTCATTCTTACTTATGCTGTTGTTGTATGTGCCAGCAGCCTCTTGCAGTCTCATCAACATATTAACCTGGATAGAGTACAATTAACATTTTAAACATTTGGTACAGTGACTTGAGGTGAGTACATTTTGTATCTATCTATCTATTGACCTTTCGAGCCGTAACCGGCCCATAGGGCGTAGACCAAGATACACCTTCTCCTATATGAATTTTTGTTCTAGCAGTTTTCTTTTAGAGATATTTTATCAAATCTCGCCATCTGTCTCTGTTCTGTGCAAGCAGTTCTATCTCATTGAGGGAGCCGATTCCTGCTGCTCTTGCCTCTCTCATCAATGTTCTTCTCAGTGTCTCCCTGGGTCTTCCTCTTTTTCTTTTACCTGTTGTTTCCCATATGAGGGCTTGCTTTGCTATTCGATTATTATCTCTTCTCATCACATGTCCAACGTATGACCATCGTCTTTTCTTTATTACTGAAGATATTAGTGGTTGATTGGCGATTTCTCTAATTTCCTCGTTTGTTTTGAATTCGTTCCATTCTATACCAAGTATTTTCCTTAGACATTTATTTTCGAATGCGTTCAACTTTGTTTCTATATCTCTTGTTGTTTTCCAGCTTTCACACGCATACGTAAGGGTTGATAGTACATTTGATTTGAATAGCCTAAGTTTTGTGTTTGTGCTAATGAGTTTTGATTTCCACAACTTTTCAAGGCTTCTGAAAGACATTGCTGCTTTAGCCAGTCTGATTCTAATTTCTTTGCTCGTATCCCCTTCTCGACATTTTGTATGGGAAACAGTAACTTGAGGTGAGTACATTTTGTATGGGAAACAGTAACTTGAGATGAATACATTTTGTATGGGAAACAGTAACTTGAGGTGAGTACATTTTGTATGGGAAACAGTAACTTGAGGTGAGTACATTTTGTATGGGAAACAGTAACTTGAGGTGAGTACATTTTGTATGGGAAACAGTAACTTGAGGTGAGTACATTTTGTATGGGAAACAGTAACTTGAGGTGAGTACATTTTGTATGGGAAACAGTAACTTGAGGTGAGCACATTTTGTATGGGACACAATTCAAGGTAAAGTAAATCTAAAACATAAAGAGTGTATGTTGTGGGGGTGGTTTGGCAAATTACAGTGTGGAAGTAATTCAATCATTTTCTACCAACTTTACCATCCAGAGACAGAGATGCCACTGACTTTTCAGCCAAAAACAGAAATGGCTTGTACATGGACTCTTTAGTCAGAGACAAGTGACTTGTACATGGACTCTTTAGTCAGAGACAAGTGACTTGTACACTGACTCTTTAGTCAGAGACAGAAGTGACTTGTACACTGACTCTTTAGTCAGAGACTTAATCAGAAGTGTACACTGACTCTTTCATCAGATTGGGTAAATAAAATATATCTAAAACAGTGACATAGAATCTGCAACCCTTTTAATAACAACATCATCATGTGTCATTTCGTTTGGCATAGGCAATCATGTTCTTCCACAATTCTCTATCCCCACAGTACATCGTATCAATTCTGTTGTTGACTGTTTTCAAGGCCATGACACCAAACTATCTAGTATCTTTTCTCTCTCTAACAACATATTCAAGTCAAATAAATAGACTAGGAAAGGAGGTAGCAGCAACACAGACAGAGACAAAAAGAGAAATGCTCACTCAGATACAGTAAAGCATTTCTCTAAACATGGACAGTTATGGACAAGAAGCCAAATGAAGGGAGATTACCAATGGATCATTTTCTTTACTCTCTGAGACAGGGGACTTGGTCTTGCCAGTCATGGTTGGAGAGTTCACTTGTTGTGGCTCATATCCCAGATCATCTGCTCTTATGTGCAAGAGACTGGTCCCAGAGCCACGGTTTGGCCATGGATATGTTTCTAGAACCCAGTCTGTTGGATCCTCCCAGGCACTCCTGCATCCATAAACCTGACAAAGGCAACAAGGAGAACATTTAGGGTCTTTCATAAAACTGACATCTAATAAGGAGAACATTTAGAATCCTTCATATAACAAGGAGAACATTTAGAATCTTTCATAAAACTGACATCTAACAAGGAGAACATTTAGAGTCTTTCATAAAACTGACATCTAATAAGGAGAACATTTAGAATCCTTCATATAACTGACATCTAACAAGGAGAACATTTAGAATCTTTCTTATAACTGACATCTAACAAGGAGAACATTTAGAATCTTTCATAAAACTGACATCTAACAAGGAGAACATTTAGAATCTTCCATAAAACTGACATCTAATAAATAAGATATTGGATCTTTCAGTAAACTGATAGCAACGAATGAGATGCTGAATCTTTCACAAATTAGCTTACAATTAAAAGAATCAAATGGTAGGTAAAAGATCATTTATCCAAGAAAAAGGTTAACATTTGTGAATGTATACATGGACACTGCACTGTTGTGGAAGGCACTAACTGATACAATCAGAAATAATGAGAGTCAGACTAATTATTTGTGAACATGACCTGGAAGAGTAGAAATCCTATAGCAATGAGATCATATCTTTACCTGGAGTCCCTCTCTAACAGTCTCCACCAGTGTGTAATTCCAGAGGTCAGTGAACCAAACCTGGGAGCCAGCAATGTCCATGGGACAGGACATAAATAATCTGGGGCCTGTGAACAGAGACATAGACATACATCACAGTTGCTTGTCACAAATACTTTAGTTTATTTGTGACTTGCCAAGAAGATAAAATGCTCATGCTTCCATTATACATTCAAAGTGATTAGAAGAAGATGTAACTTAACATTTGACAACTTTTGTCATTAAAATGTGAATATTGGACATCTTTCAGACTTGGCAAATGTTTTATGCTTTTGTTACAAGCGTTAGTTGCTAAAATACCATTCATATATACAGATGTATTTCAGCTACCAATGTCATGTCTTGTGTGTCTGGTGTCACAAATTAAATCCATTCCCATCAAATATCCATTGGAGGAATGTGAGGAATGCACTAGGCTCAGGATATCTTCAGCTCATGATTTCCAAGATTAGAGCTAACTAGCCACCTTGAGATGGTAACAGACAGGTGTGAGATGAATACTTGGATGTCAGAAAGAAAGTGAGAGACTTGAAGATTGGTCACACATGACATAGAAGCTAAGAAAATCTACATGAAGCATGTGAGGCAAACAATACAGTGGAAACATGGATTAAAATGATGTAGAAGCTAAGAAAATCTACATGAAGCATGTGAGGCAAACAATACAGTGGAAACATGGATTAAAATGATATAGAAGCTAAGAAAATCTACATGAAGCATGTGAGGCAAACAATACAGTGGAAACATGGATTAAAATGATATAGAAGCTAAGAAAATCTACATGAAGCATGTGAGGCAAACAATACAGTGGAAACATGGATTAAAATGATATAGAAGCTAAGAAAATCTACATGAAGCATGTGAGGCAAACAATACAGTGGAAACATGGATTAAAATGATATAGAAGCTAAGAAAATCTACATGAAGCATGTGAGGCAAACAATACAGTGGAAACATGGATTAAAATGACATAGAATTCTAGTAAAGGTTACCTCCACTGCTTTACTAGGCATATGAGGAATATGGTGTTAGTCACCATACTATGATAATGGAATTGTTTGTTTCTCTCATGTGATCAGTATCATGCCAGGTTGCTTTTACTTCACAGAAAATTCTCTGGCACCAATTTTTAGAGGCCGGGTAAACCCTGAAGCTTTGTTTCTTCCCCCCCACCCCACACACACACACAAATCTTCCACTTCTGGTAATCGAACACAGACCATTGTGATCTGGATGTGAGCACACAAACCACCCAGGACACCAGTTTAGGTTAATGACAAGCAAACATGGCATCAGTTAAAGGCAACAAACAATCAGCACAAGACTTTCAACAACAACAGAAAGAAATGATTATATTTTGGTCAAATCAAAAGAGAAGCACTTTTGTGTTGCTTATGGACAGTCCATGGCTGTATGTATCCCTTCATACATTGTGGTCTCAGTCAAGGAATTATCAACATCATATCAATAAGTCAACATGAAAGTCACAGATTATATCCATTCTCAAATGATAATGTTAGTCAGGAAATGATTAAATCAATTCATTGAAGTGATCAATTTATCAAAGTTGCTTTACAGAGCAGCTTTGTTTTGTTACACAATCTATACTGAAACATTTAAGACACTGCTCATTATTTGCCGATTAATTAATTAATTAATTCATTTTCCACTGGGCCCAAAGACGGCACAAAGGCCAAAGTCATGGCTCTCTATGTTTGAGTATTTGCTGCTAGTTCTTGCTTGTTTCCTTGTCTCATGGTTCAACCTTCCATAGTAATTGTTCTGTGTAGTGATTCTCTTGTTCTACCTTCCTTTACCAGATGTTTCCACATTAATGCCTCACGGAGATGTCTGTTTTCATTCACTCTCAGTGCATGACCAATGTCTTCTCCTTATAAAGCTCAACATATATTCTAGTTTTAGTTTGTCTCTTATCCGTTCATTTGAAATGTGTTCTTTCCAGCTTATGTTTGAGATCCTACGTAGATATTTGTCTTCAGAGGCTTTGAATTTCCTACATGCTGTATTAATAATACAGATAGTCAAACACTAGAACATTCTTGTAATTTCCTACATGCTGTATTAATAATACAGATAGTCAAACACTAGAACATTCTTGTAATTTCCTACATGCTGTATTAATAATACAAATAGTCAAAGAGTAGAACATTCTTGTAATGTGCTAGATGAGCTTACCAATAGTGACATCAGCTGAGCTGTGAGACTCCAGAGCCTTGTTGAGGTGTGCCCACACTTTAGGGATCCAGTCGACAACTCTGTTGAGGTCATTGTTCCTCATGCCTGTCCTGATTTCTGCTTCCACCAACTTGCGACGCAGGAACCTGCCCAGGAAACCCTTCACCTCCATGTGGTTGGCACAAAGAACAAACCTGCAGCAGACATGACAATGTGTACTTACTACCCTACATTCAAAACAAACTTGATGGCTCATCATTGTCATGTGATGTCACTGAGATATGAATGATGTATTGGCA
The DNA here is from genome assembly GCA_032433765.1 of Megaustenia siamemsis. Classification (NCBI taxonomy): domain Eukaryota; kingdom Metazoa; phylum Mollusca; class Gastropoda; order Stylommatophora; family Ariophantidae; genus Megaustenia; species Megaustenia siamemsis. The sequence continues at coordinate 98,497,218 of JAVIAB010000047.1, read as the reverse complement.
TGATTGTCAGGTGATGTCACTGAGATATGAACGATGTATTGGCATGATTGTCAGGTAATGTCACTGATATATAAACTACGTATTGGCATGATTGTCATGTGATGACACTGAGATATGAACGATGTATTGGCATGATTGTCAGGTAATGTCACTGATATATAAACTATGTATTGGCATGATTGTCGTGTGATGTCACTGAGATATGAACAATGTATTGGCATGATTGTCAGGTGATGTCACTGAGATATAAATAATGTATTGGCATGATTGTCAGGTGATGTCACTGAGATATAAATAATGTATTGGCATAATTGTCATGTGAGTCACTGAGATATGAACGATGTATTGGCATAATTGTCATGTGACATCACTGAGATATAAACAATGTATTGGCATAATCCTTACGTATGCGTGTGAAAGCTGGAAAACAACAAGAGACATAGAAACTAAGTTGAACGCATTTGAAAATAAATGTCTAAGGAAAATACTTGGTATAGCGTGGAACGAATTCAAAACAAACGAGGAAATTAGAGAAATCTCCAATCAACCACTAATATCTTCAGTAATAAAGAAAAGACGATGGTCATATGTTGGACATGTGATGAGAAGAGATAACCGAATAACAAAGCAAGCCCTCATGTGGGAAACAACAGGTAAGAGGAAAAGAGGAAGACCCAGAGAGACACTGAGAAGAACATTGTTGAGAGAGGCAAAAGCAGCAGGAATCGGCTCCCTCAATGAGATAGAGCTGCTTGCACAGAACAGAGACAAATGGCAAGATTTGATAAAATATCCTTAAAAGAATTGAAAACTGCTAGAACAAAAATTTAGATGAAGGAGTATCTTGGTCTATGCCCTATGGGCCGGCTACGGCTCGAAAGGCCAATAAATAGATAAATTGGCATAATTGTCATGTGACATCACTGATAGTTACATACCAATAGTTCATTTCAATAAACATTTTATGTATGGAGGCATGTCACCACCTCATGCTCATGTGTATGTGTTTACATAAATTGGTACATCACCACCTCATGTGTATGTGTTCAAACAAGCTGATACATCACAACCTCACCTGTATGTGTTTCACTTACAAGCTGATACATCACAACCTCACCCCTATGTGTTTCACACACAAGCTGATACATCACAACCTTACCTGTATGAGTTCACACAAGCTGATACATCACCTCACCCTTATGTGTTTCACACACAAGCTGATACATCACAACCTCACCTCTATGTGTTTCACACACAAGCTGATACATCACAACCTTACCTGTATGAGTTCACACAAGCTGATATATCACAACCTCACCCCTATGTGTTTCACACACAAGCTGATACATCACAACGTTACCTGTTACTATATAAAAGTGAGATAAAGAAATGAGCAGATACAGACCTGAAGTTATGGTGCAGCTGGAGGTTTGTGGTTGAGCATGATGACTGGCTCATGGTTCCAATGATGTATGGGCTGTAGAATTGAGAATCAACAAAACAATACAAAATATGACAGAAACAAATGTGGGGAACAGGTCAGGTATTGAAAGTCTTGTAACTAAACACATCTACTGAACTACTGCAACTGTCTGCATAGAAGTAATAAACAATGACAATGACAACTGTCAACATAAACTTAACAATCATATGAAACAATGATAACTGTCAGCATAAATGTAACAAACATTACAATGACAAATGTCAGCATAAATGTAACAAACATTACAATGACAACTGTCAACATAAATGTAACAAACATTACAATGACAAATGTCAGCATAAATGTAACAAACATTACAATGACAAATGTCAGCATAAATGTAACAAACATTACAATGACAACTGTCAGCATAAATGTAACAAACATTACAATGACAAATGTCAGCATAAATGTAACAAACATTACAATGACAACTGTCAGCATAAATGTAACAAACATTACAATGACAAATGTCAGCATAAATGTAACAAACATTACAATGACAAATGTCAGCATAAATGTAACAAACATTACAATGACAACTGTCAGCATAAATGTAACAAACATTACAATGACAACTGTCAACATAAATGTAACAAACATTACAATGACAAATGTCAGCATAAATGTAACAAACATTACAATGACAACTGTCAGCATAAATGTAACAAACATTACAATGACAACTGTCAGCATAAATGTAACAAACATTACAATGACAACTGTCAACATAAATGTAACAATCATTACAATGACAAATGTCAGCATAAATGTAACAAACATTACAATGACAACTGTCAGCATAAATGTAACAATCATTACAATGACAAGTGTCAGCATAAATGTAACAAACATTACAATGACAAATGTCAGCATAAATGTAACAAACATTACAATGACAACTGTCAGCATAAATGTAACAATCATTACAATGACAACTGTCAGCATAAATGTAACAAACATTACAATGACAACTGTCAGCATAAACTCCAGCTCTCTGGCTGTAAGACTGACCCAAGAAGAAACAACTATCAGTCCTGCACTATCAATAGAAACTGTTACAGATGTGAAATTGTGAAGTTATAAATAGTGCTCCAAAGAACACCAAGGTCATAAAACAAATGAATGAAATAGGATCAATTGAAATAACATACATATGCTCAACATGCTTGACTATGAAGCACATACATGAACACCTAAGGATGACAACCAGCAAAAGTGCTTTTTGTTCAGGATCCATGTGATGGAGTTAACAGCATAAATGAAGAAGTTGAATCCATCTTCAAGTGCCACACTAGTTGGCATGGACAATCATATCCTTCTACAATTCTCTGTCCACACTGCTTCCTATCAATCCTGTTCTTGATTATTTACTGTGCTATGACACAGTTATCTAGTATCTTCTCTCTTTGCCATCTGTAATCTCCTTCCCTGTATTTTGCCAATTGTAACCAAGTACTCCAACTTTCATCTTCTTAAGATGTTAATTGCTTCTTTCTGATGTTCTTTAGGAGTCTCTTTTTGTGATGGCCTCATTAAGAATTTCCTTGTTGATCTTTATAGCTGTCCTTGGAACCCTCAGCATTCTTCTGAGAAATGCCATCTCTGTGGCCTCTAATTGTCTTCTCATTTGTTTGTCTACTGTCCATGATTCACTTTCATGGGTCAGATTTGACTCTATATACCAATGATGAACTCTCTTTCTCACTTTTACTGACATAGACTTGTTGCACAAGGTGTCTTTCATTTTATGAAATGCTGTTTTGGCCTGAGCTATTGTGCTTTTTTATTTCTGTGGTGTATCTCCAGTCAGATCATATTATTGTGAACAACAAAATAGGAGAAAATGATGTATAGTAGACAGTAGAAACACTCACCACTTCTGATACTTGACACTAAGGAAACCATTAAAGACATCAGCCAAGGAAGTAACGTGGTGAAGGTTGTCCAGGATGATGGCCGAGGGCAGCGCATTAATGCTGGTGTTCTCACATTGGTCAGCAATGTTTGCCAAGTACTGTCTCAGCTCTTTGGCAGACTTATGGTCAACATTAAATGTGGCTACAGAACCTGCTGTCAGTTCTCTGCCTGACCTGAAAGCACACACACACAAACACATGTGATTCCATTTCCCTTTATGAAATATAGAGGGAATTTATACAGGAAGGTAAGTCATATAGGAGGGCAGTGATAGAGGAGGGAAGTCATACAGGAGGGCAGTCATATAGGAGGGAAGTCATACAGGAAGGTAAGTCATATAGAAGGACAGTCATAGAGGAGGGGAGTCATACAGGAAAGTAAGTCATATACGAGAGCAGCGATAGAGGAGGGAAGTCATACAGAAAGGTAAGTCATATAGGAGGGCAGTGATAGAGGAGGGAAGTCATATAGGAAGGTAAGTCATATAGGAGGGCAGTGATACAGGAGGGAAGTCATAGAGGAGGGAAGTCATACAGAAAGGTAAGTCATATAGGAGGGCAGTGATAGAGGAGGGAAGTCATACAGGAAGGTAAGTCATATAGGAGGGCTGTGATAGAGGAGGGAAGTCATACAGGAAGGTAAGTCATATAGGAGGGCAGTGATAGAGGAGGGAAGTCATACAGGAAGGTGAATCATATAGGAGGGCAGTGATAGAGGAGGGAAGTCATACAGGAAGGTAAGTCATATAGGAGGGCAGTGATAGAGGAGGGAAGTCATACAGGAAGGTAAGTCATATAGGAGGGCAGTGATAGAGGAGGGAAGTCATACAGGAAGGTAAGTCATATAGGAGGGCAGTGATAGAGGAGGGAAGTCATACAGGAAGGTGAATCATATAGAAGGGCAGTGATACAGGAGGGAAGTCATATAGGAGGGCAGTGATAGAGGAGGGAAGTCATACAGGAAGGTGAATCATATAGAAGGGCAGTGATAGAGGAGGGAAGTCATATAGGAGGGCAGTGATACAGGAGGGAAGTCATACAGGAAGATAAGTCATATAGGAGGGCAGTGATAGAGGGAAGTCATACAGGAAGGTAAGTCATACAGGAAGGTGAGTCATATAGAAGGGCAGTGATAGAGGAGGGAAGTCATACAGGAGGGACGTCATACAGGATGGTAAGTCATACAGGAGGGCAGTCATAGAGGAGGGAAGTCTTGCATGAGGAGAGTCATAGAGGAGGGAAGTCATACAGGAGGACAGTCATAGAGGAGGGAAGTCATACAGGAAGTAAGTCATATAGGAGGGCAGTGATAGAGGAGGGAAGTCATACAGGAGGGCAGTCATACAGGAGGGAATTCATACAGAAGGGAAGTTGTACAGGAGGGAAGTCATACAGAAGGGCAGTCGTACAGGAGGGAATTCATACAAAAGGGCAGTTGTACTGGAGGGCAGTCGTACAGGAGGGAATTCATACAGGAGGGCAGTCGTACAGGAGGGCAGTCATACAGGAGGGCAGTCATACAGGAGGGAATTCTTACAGGAGAGCGGTCATACAGGAGGGGATGCAAAAAGGAAGGAATTCATACAGGAGGGCAGCCATGCAGGAGGGAATTCATACAGGAGGGCAGTCATACAGGAGGGAAGTCATACAGGAGGGAAGTCATACAGGAGGGGAGTCTTACTGGAGGCCACAGGAAGGAAATTATACAAGAGGATCCCCATTAAGGCCATTTCCTTGTCGTGGAGATGAGGCTTAACAGTCACCAGGGACTGAAAACCAAGACTGGCCAGGCCTTCCCACAACCAAGCAAGACCACAGTCTGCTCTAGCAAGTTTAAGTGCTGAAGTCGGAGGCAACCAGCCAAAAGGCGCACTACAACAATCAGGATGCCATGCACTCACGCCAATGGGAAGTATGTCTATAACTGCAAATCGATATGGCACTCGCCCTGTGATGGACACTCAGTCAGGTGCAGTGCCGAGCCCTCAGCCTCGAAAGGGCCCAACCACTATAACTGGATGTCCTTCTCAACTGCTGCTCTGTGTAGTCAGGGGGGGAGAGAATAGAGCTACTGTCCAATTTAAACTAAAAATAATGCACTGGAATGCTGAAGGCTTCAACAGCAAAAGAGATGAGTACAGTAAAAAGATAGAAAATATCCTGCATGAAGAGCAAGTAAGCATATGCTGTTTGCAGGAAACCCATCTAAACAACGACATAGCCTTGAATACCAGTGTTACCGATGTGACACAAAAAACAGACAAAATGGCGGAATATTGACACTTGTAAAGAACAACATCAATGCATGTCAGATTGAAGTGTCTATGGATGGGGCAGAATATCAAATACTGCACATCAGGACAGTAAATACAGACTTCCACCTACTTAACTACTACTGTCTGAGCGACTGCCCACTAGCACTAGATACAATTACATTAAAAGAAAGAATAATTGTATGTGGAGACTTTAACAGCCATTCACAGAGCTGGGGCTATGAACATATGGACAAGAGAGGTGAAGAACTTGAAAATTGGCAGGACGACAATGGGCTTATACTGCTAAACCAGACAACAGCTCCACCAACATTCTATTCCAAATCATGGCATATCACATCTACACCAGACCTTGCTTTCCATTTACCAGACCTGGATTGGAATATCACACATATTGTTGGGAAGCAACTTGGAGGCAGTGACCCCCGACCAGTCTTTTTAGTGGTGCAAAATGAGGCCGTTAGGGAGAGCAGCACTTTCTCCAGATGGAATTACAAAAAGGCAGACTGGAAAATGTATCAACAATACATCAGTGTACTGACTAAAGATCTAAATACAGACAAAGATATCAACAAAATAGTTGATGAATTCAGTAGACTAATAATACAAGCTGCCAGTGAAACAATACCTAGAGGGGCACGGAAACACTACAAACCATACTGGAGTAGTGAACTAGAGCAACTGCACAATGACATGGAAATATCTCGAAAGTAAGCAGAAAATAACCCTTGCCAGGAACACCATAATAACTATCAGCATGCTAAAGCCAAATTTCAATGGGCTAAACTACAAGCCAGACGGAGAAGCTGGAAAGAGAAAACATTGTCCTTGAATCTTGAACGAGAAACAAGAAAAGTGTGGAAGCTTGTAAAACAGCTGAATGATGAGGATACAGAAAGGAACACTAAAATTACACTGAAGGATGGAAACATCCTAACAGTTAAGCATGCAGAAAATCACTTTGGAGACTCCTTTGCAAATGACAATAATATTGAAATTAGCCTACAGAAATGACAAGAGACCCGTTTAAAACAAACAAAATGCAAGACAAGCAAAGACCACACATGAAGTCATGGAAATACTCATTAGAGAGCTAAAGCTGGCAATATACAAATAAAAAATGAAAAAGACACCAGGCAGTGATGGAGTGTACAATGAAATGATTAAGAACTTGGGAACTGCAGCTGCAGCTAAAGCAAAACTACTGCAGATCTACAACATTTGCTGGATCACAGGTAGAGTGCCACAGGCACAGAGAGAAGCAATTATGATACCATTACTAAAGCCAGGAAAAGATGGTTCAACGACATCCAGCTATAGACCAATCAGCCTTACAAGCTGTTTGTGTAAAACAATGGAACGTATAATCAATCTCAGACTGCAGTGGTACCTGGAAAGTGAAAATCTCCTTGTCCCACAACAAGCAGGCTTTAGACAGTGTTACTCTACCGAAGATCAGGCAACCTATCTTTCCCAGGAAGTTGAGGATGTGTTTCAAGAAAAGAAACTGGTACTAGCAGCATGGATAGACCTAAAGAAAGCATTTGATAAGGTATGGAAGGAAGGGCTTTTGAAGAAACTGAGAAATTACAGAGTAAATGGCAGCATGTACAAATGGATCAAAGCATACCTGCATTTCAGGAGAGCCAGAGTGCAACTGGATGGTCTTAAGAATAAGAAGGTCTTACTGCGCCAGGGCATCCCACAGGGAGGGGTGCTATCTCCAACACTTTTTCTGATCTACATCAATGACCTAGTTACTGAACTACCACATTGTATCAAAGTGGCAATGTATGCAGATGACTTGGTAATGTGGTGCTCAGCATCAAACACCACACTGCAAGAGCTGGATAAAGTACAAAACCAGGCACATAGGGTCATCACAGGAGCAATGAAATCAACACCAATATTGGAGATGGAGAAATTGTGGAGGATACCAGCACTGAGAGAACGGAGGAACACAAAGGTGCTGCTACAGACAGAAAAATTGTCATGCATGCCGAGACATCCAATGAAGGACTGATTCCAAAATCTTGCATTGGGATGGCTTAAGAGAAGCAGTTTTATCCACCAAGCCAAGCGTATTAGTAGACAAACACCAGACATGCCAAGAGTTGTTAACCCCCTACTGCCCATACCAGAACAGATTCCCTGGACAGAGGAATCAGAATTATCAATACAAATATGGACAGAAGTGAAATGAATAGTTGACAAAGAGGAACAGAATAGTCTACAGCGTAAAACAATAACTCTCAGTTTCCTGGATGAAGAATACCCACAAGACCTATGGATTCGTGTGTACACAGATGGATCAGCACAGATTGCAGTAAGGAATGGGGGAGCAGTAACATACAGTAATAACAGAGTACCCAAATGACACTAGGGGCATTAAAAAAATAGCAACAGGGAAATATTGTCAGAATTATGATGCAGAAATACAAGCAATAAAGTTGGCAATAGAAAAACTGCTGAACAATAATATTAGCCCACAGCCTGTAGTGTTTTTGACAGATGAAAGATCAGTACTCCAGGCACTACAATCCAGAAAATTGCTACATCTGCAGACCTTATTGACTGAACTCTGCAAGCACCACAGGGTTGCCCTGCAGTGGATCCCATCTCACTGTGGAATACCAGGAAATAATGAGAAAGCAGATCAGTTGGCAAAGGAAGGTTTAACAGGCACACAACTAGATACACCGGTTACATACCATCATAAGAAACAGATAATCAAATCAATCAGAGGACCACAAGCCCAAAATCAGGATGTCTTTCATAATATGAGTAGATATGAACAAGTTATTATTATACGTCTCAGAACAGGACACAATCGACTCCACAGTCACATATGTGATATAAAATTAAAGATCGGCACCTCAACTACATGTACATGTGGACTGGCGCCCCAGACTGCTGAACACAAACTTCAAGACTGCACTGAATATAGTAGACAGGAAAATCCATTGGCCCATAGATACAACACTAAAGACAAAATTATATGGGCCACTGCAAGAATTACAAAAGACAGCAAAATTTATACAGGAAAAGACATTGCAGATATAGACAATACTTCAGGCGAACGAAAATTAGATAGATAGATAGATACAGGAGGTATGTCATTCAGGATGGAAGTCATAGAGGAGAGAAGTCAACTAGGAGGGCAGTCACACAGGAAGGAAGTTATACAGGAGGAAAGTCATACAGGAGACAAGTCTTACTGGAGGTCACAGGAAAGAAGTTATACAGGAGGGAAGTCATACTGGTGGGCAGTCATACTGGTGGGCAGTCATACAGGTGGGCCAGTCATACTGATGGGCAGTCATACAGGTGGGCAGTCATACTGGTGGACAGTCATGCTGAAGGGCAGTCATGCTGAAGGGCAGTCATACAGGTGTATACTAGAAGCTGTAACAGAGACAGCATCAAACTAACCTCAGTACAACATGCTCAGCAAGCTTCTGACCCAAGTAGGTCTTGCCTGTCCCACTAGGCCCACACAAGATAATCCTGCGATGTTCCAACAACAAGGACACATAACGCTGGATTATTGTCTTCGGAATCATCGTCTCAAAGGCTAGTGAATCCACACACGACTGTTTGGTTCCTATAGAATACAAATAGCATGTGAGAGACATGTGAATGGACTTATGATACAAGCAGCCAACAGGACAATACCGCTGCGGGAACAAACCAATGATATTTGGTCACTGCACAAAATCATGATACTCAAACGCTAAAAAAAAAAAAAAACAATTTTTTTAATTCACATTCTAAAATATCTAATTTCTGGTTCAATATATCATGTTTTGTAATATCTAGTTCCAGTATCTGTATGTGATATCTCAGAATGCCTAGCTAGTAAGTGATATTACAGAATACCTCATTTCATTTCCTATATGTCATATTATTTAATGCCTTATTCCAAAGTTTAGACCAAACACTAAAAAGTCTAATTATAATTTCAGATTATCATTCCACATCTTATATATGATAATCTAAAATGTCAGAATCCAGTTTCTTCAAGGAACATTTATAACTGTTCAATTTCTACATGTGACATTCTAGAATGTCCAGTTTCAGTTTCTAAATGTGACAGTCAAGAAAACCTAGCTCCTGAATTGCTGTTTATTACACTGCTAGTGTACCTTTAAGACAGATCTCAATCTGGGTAGTGTCTCCAACTAAATATCCAATGGGTAGTAGCTCAGGAAGTTCTGATTCTTTAGTTCTGGCCACCTCTCCCACAACATAGGAATAAACACTTTCAGCACTCAGCCCCAGATTGGTGACTGGGTCAACACGTAACACATACTCCTGGAGACAAACAAAAATGTTTATCATTACAATTAAAAAGTAAATAACTGCAAGAAAAAAGCATAACATACAATATTAATCCCTAATTAATAAATGTATTCATTAATGTAGGAAATTCATTGTATGTCATTTGTAATGTATTAACTTTATTTGTACTTTGTAGTTTTCTTGTTGTTTCTATCTTGCATAACTAAAGCCTCCATTCAGTGTTGTTGTTGTTGTTGTCCTACATAAGTCAGATGACACACCATACACAACTAAAAAAACCTCATTCAGTGTTGTTGTTGTTGTCCTACATAAGTCAGATGACTTCACCATACACAACTAAAAAACCTCATTCAGTGTTGTTGTTGTTGTCCTACATAAGTCAGATGACTTCACCATACACAACTAAAAAAACCTCATTCAGTGTTGTTGTTGTTGTCCTACATAAGTCAGATGATTTCACCATACACAACTAAAAAACCTCATTCAGTGTTGTTGTTGTTGTCCTACATAAGTCAGATGACTTCACCATACACAACTAAAAAAACCTCATTCAGTGTTGTTGTTGTTGTCCTACATAAGTCAGATGACTTCACCATACACAACTAAAAAACCTCATTCAGTGTTGTTGTTGATGACAAGCTGTTGCAATAGTTCATACACTTTGTGTTGCTGCCTGTAGTCATGTTCTTAGATTAGCTAGTCTATTTCCAGACCCACCATACAAGATAGACAGGACCTTGGATCAGCTTTTGCTGACTATTCCTGAAGTAAGAAATCAGATATGAGATGAAGCTACTCATACTGAAGCAAGAAGTCAGATATGAGATGAAGCTACTCATACTGAAGCAAGAAGTCAGATATGAGATGAAGCTACTCATACTGAAGTAAGAAGTCAGATATGAGATGAAGCTACTCATACTGAAGCAAGAAGTTAGATATGAGATGAAGCTACTCATACTGAAGCAGGAAGTTAGATATGAGATGAAGCTACTCATACTGAAGCAAGATGTCAGATATGAGATGAAGCTACTCATATTGAAGCAAGATGTCAGACATGAGATGAAGCTACTCATACTGAAGCAAGAAGTCAGATATGAGATGAAGCTACTCATATTGAAGCAAGATGTCAGACATGAGATGAAGCTACTCATACTGAAGCAAGAAGTCAGATATGAGATGAAGCTACTCATACTGAAGCAAGAAGTTAGATATGAGATGAAGCTACTCATCCTGAAGCAAGAAGTTAGATATGAGATGAAGCTACTCATACTGAAGCAAGAAGTCAGATATGAGATGAAGCTACTCATACTGAAGCAAGAAGTCAGATATGAGATGAAGCTACTCATACTGAAGCAAGAAGTTAGATATGAGATGAAGCTACTCATACTGAAGCAAGAAGTCAGATATGAGATGAAGCTACTCATACTGAAGCAAGAAGTTAGATATGAGATGAAGCTACTCATATTGAAGCAAGAAGTCAGATATGAGATGAAGCTACTCATACTGAAGCAAGAAGTCAGATATGAGATGAAGCTACTCATCCTGAAGCAAGAAGTTAGATATGAGATGAAGCTACTCATACTGAAGCAAGAAGTCAGATATGAGATGAAGCTACTCATACTGAAGCAGGAAGTCAGATATGAGATGAAGCTACTCATACTGAAGCAGGAAGTCAGATATGAGATGAAGCTACTCATACTGAAGCAGGAAGTTAGATATGAGATGAAGCTACTCATACTGAAGCAAGAAGTTAGATATGAGATGAAGCTACTCATATTGAAGCAAGATGTCAGACATGAGATGAAGCTACTCATACTGAAGCAAGAAGTTAGATATGAGATGAAGCTACTCATACTGAAGCAAGAAGTCAGATATGAGATGAAGCTACTCATACTGAAGCAAGAAGTTAGATATGAGATGAAGCTACTCATACTGAAGCAAGAAGTTAGATATGAGATGAAGCTACTCATACTGAAGCAAGAAGTCAGATATGAGATGAAGCTACTCATACTGAAGCAAGAAGTTAGATATGAGATGAAGCTACTCATACTGAAGCAAGAAGTCAGATATGAGATGAAGCTACTCATATTGAAGCAAGAAGTCAGATATGAGATGAAGCTACTCATATTGAAGCAAGATGTCAGACATGAGATGAAGCTACTCATATTGAAGCAAGATGTCAGACATGAGATGAAGCTACTCATACTGAAGCAAGAAGTCAGATATGAGATGAAGCTACTCATATTGAAGCAAGATGTCAGACATGAGATGAAGCTACTCATATTGAAGCAAGATGTCAGACATGAGATGAAGCTACTCATATTGAAGCAAGATGTCAGACATGAGATGAAGCTACTCATACTGAAGCAAGAAGTCAGATATGAGATGAAGCTACTCATATTGAAGCAAGATGTCAGACATGAGATGAAGCTACTCATCCTGAAGCAAGAAGTCAGATATGAGATGAAGCTACTCATACTGAAGCAAGAAGTTAGATATGAGATGAAGCTACTCATCCTGAAGCAAGAAGTCAAAACGAGATGAAGCTACTCATCCTGAAGCAAGAAGTCAAAACGAGATGAAGCTACTCATCCTGAAGCAGGAAGTCAGATATGAGATGAAGCTACCACTTCCATGCCAGTTGCTGTTGGCCATCTTAGTCCCTTGAGTTCTAAAGTAACATAATATATGCACTGTGTGTTCACTAGCTCTTTCTGTGCCCTGACTGAGATTATTACTTACTGCTGGTATAAACAAATCTCAAACAACATTCATGAAGAGAGTGTCCCTAATATCTAAGGTACCAGAAATGGGCTGTCAAGGCACCAATATTACAAAGGTTCAGAACCACTGGTGTAGAAAACTGAAACATTAATTTATTGATAACAATTTTGCTCAAAACATAACATGATAACATAAGAGAATACCTGTTGCAATAACAAAATAATTGTTCATATCTCATTATTACATTTGTCTATTTCACCGGAGCTAACTCAAACATTCACCATCAACAGTTAAGACATGTGAGGAGCACATCAAACAGAAATGTTGGTCGATTCCAAGTGAGTCATGATCTGATATTTGTCTATATATGTTCTAACAAGTATCACTGGAGAGTGTTTATTTTCTTTTTCTTGTCCGCTGCTTTCAGATATTAGAGCTCACAACTAACAATACTTGTCCTGTGCTACATATTTCACAAGTCACTGCACTCTTTGTGTCAGATACAGGTCACTCATTGTGTCAGATATAAGTCATTCATTGTGTCAGATACAGGTCACTCATTGTGTCAGATACAGGTCACTCATTGTGTCAGATACAGGTCACTCATTGTGTCACATATAAGTCATTCATTGTGTCAGATACAGGTCACTCATTGTGTCACATATAAGTCATTCATTGTGTCAGAAACAAGTCACACATTGTGTCAGATATAAGTCACTCATTGTGTCAGATACAAGTCACTCATTGTGTCAGATACAAGTCACTCATTGTGTCAGAAACAAGTCACACATTGTGTCAGATACAAGTCATTCATTGTGTCAGATACAAGTCACTCATTGTGTCAGATACAAGTCACTCATTGTGTCAGATATAGGTCACTCATTTTGTCAGATATAAGTCACTCATTGTGTCAGATATAGGTCACTCATTTTGTCAGATATAAGTCACTCATTGTGTCAGATATAGGTCACTCATTTTGTCAGATATAAGTCACTCATTGTGTCAGACACAGGTCACTCATTGTGTTAGATACAAGCGACTCATAGTGTCAGACACAGGTCACTCATTGTGTTAGATACAAGCCACTCATTGTGTCAGACACAGGTCACTCATTGTGTTAGATACAAGCGACTCATAGTGTCAGACACAGGTCACTCATTGTGTTAGATACAAGCCACTCATAGTGTCAGACACAGGTCACTCATTGTGTTAGATACAAGTGACTCATAGTGTCAGACACAGGTCACTCATTGTGTTAGATATAAGCCACTCATAGTGTCAGACACAGGTCACTCATTGTGTTAGATACAAGTGACTCATAGTGTCAGACACAGGTCACTCATTGTGTTAGATACAAGCCACTCATAGTGTCAGACACAGGTCACTTATTGTGTTAGATACAAGCCACTCATGGTGTCAGACACAGGTCACTTATTGTGTTAGATACAAGGCACTCATTGTGTCAGACACAGGTCACTCATTGTGTTAGATACAAGCCACTCATAGTGTCAGACACAGGTCACTCATTGTGTTAGATACAAGCCACTCATAGTGTCAGACACAGGTCACTCATTGTGTTAGATACAAGCCACTCATAGTGTCAGACACAGGTCACTTATTGTGTTAGATACAAGGCACTCATAGTGTCAGACACAGGTCACTTATTGTGTTAGATACAAGGCACTCATTGTGTCAGACACAGGTCACTCATTGTGTTAGATACAAGCGACTCATAGTGTCAGACACAGGTCACTCATTGTGTTAGATACAAGCCACTCATAGTGTCAGACACAGGTCACTCATTGTGTTAGATACAAGCGACTCATAGTGTCAGACACAGGTCACTCATTGTGTTAGATACAAGCCACTCATAGTGTCAGACACAGGTCACTTATTGTGTTAGATACAAGCCACTCATTGTGTCAGACACAGGTCACTTATTGTGTTAGACATGATGTACTCATTATGTTATGTGTATGCCATTCAATATGTCATAGAAAAGCCAAACCACCAACCTTAAATAACTTCCTGATGACATTGTCCAGTATATCCCATTTGGTCTTGCCACTGACAGATAGAGATCCAATAAGGACTTCAGCTGGTTTCTGTGAGAACACACAAAGTGAATGTCTGTAGCTGAGTCCAGTAGAATATTATGTGCATGTCTGAGTCTGAGTCTAACAATGTAGGACAAGAGCTGACAGAAATGTAAACTTGGAGGGGAGGGCTGGTATCTAGAGTAAAAGGAGGATATACAAGAAATGAAGATATAGGATAGGCCACAAATGAAAGATGAGAAATGAAGATATAGGATAGGTCACAAATGAAAGATGAGAAATGAAGATATAGGATAGGCCACAAATGAAAGATGAGAAATGAAGATATAGGATAGGTCACAAATGAAAGATGAGAAATGAAGATATAGGATAGGTCACAAATGAAAGATGAGAAATGAAGATATAGGATAGGCCACAAATGAAAGATGAGAAATGAAGATATAGGATAGGCCACAAATGAAAGATGAGAAATGAAGATATAGGATAGGTCACAAATGAAAGATGAGAAATGAAGATATAGGATAGGCCACAAATGAAAGATGAGAAATGAAGATATAGGATAGGTCACAAATGAAAGATGAGAAATGAAGATATAGGATAGGTCACAAATGAAAGATGAGAAATAAGAACAAATGCTGATTGACAGCAATAGGAGGAGAAAAGTTTCTGAATGATAGACTGGTAAGTGTGGTACATTCTAATAACATAAGATACTGGTGTGATATGACTTGTATCATTCTACCGATCTCTCAGGCACACCTTGTCCACTCAACCACAAATAAAATACTTACATCCAAGCCTGTCCGGGATGGATCAGGGTTTGAGCCCAGCACCACAGATATAGTCACCCTCTTGCCATCTCTCTCATTGGCCGCTGTTTCTGCCAGCAACATATCTGACATAAGAACAAAAAGCAAGCTCAAGTTACAACAGACAAGGCAGACAAACATATCATGTAACTTGAGACCTCTCCCAACATTTAAGACCAGGTGCACAAGACAGGATGTATCAATATAGGTTATTTTTAAGACAGCTGAGTTCCACACATGGTGACACATATTCTCAATACAACACACCTTGCCACCTTCCACAGGTAGGAGCTAACACAATAAACATAAATGGTAGTACATATCTGATGTCTTAGCACTTGATGCAGCATTTCTACTACCCAAATATCAAGTATCCTGTCAGACAAGATCCTGATTGAATAACACAACTAATTTGCTACAGTGACGGCAGCCACAATAGCTCATTGGTCAGTGAACTGGACTACAAAGGACAAGAGGTCAGGTTTGATGCTGATTTACGGCTTCCGGGTTCACCCAGCCTTAAATGGGTACCGGATTTTTTTCTGCGAAAGTAAAGTGACAGGGGCATAACACCAATCACATTATCTCAAAAATTATGTGCCGAAGGTCCATAAAAATTATGGGTACTAACACCATATTCCACTTATACACCACTTGGCGTGACAGAGCTCTTTACTTTTTACTTTCTTGCTACAGTGAGTCAGCACTAGCTACATTAAACCAACACCAGCTGCAGTGAACCAACACGATCTATCTAGAGTGCATCAAAACAACCTTCACTGTAAGGTAGTAGTATAAAGTAGTAGTATATGAACCTCCTTGGTAAAGTAACATTGCTAACACCCAAAACCTGAACCTCCTCTGTAAAGTAACAGTACCAACATTTAACATCTGAACCTCCTCAGTAAAGTAACAGTACCAACATTTAACATCTGAACCTCCTCTGTAAAGTAACATTGCTAACACCCAAAACCTGAACCTCCTCAGTAAAGTAACAGTACCAACATTTAACATCTGAACCTCCTCTGTAAAGTAACAGTACCAACATTTAACATCTGAACCTCCTCAGTAAAGTAACAGTACCAACATTTAACATCTGAACCTCCTCTGTAAAGTAACAGTACCAACATTTAACATCTGAACCTCCTCAGTAAAGTAACAGTACCAACATTTAACATCTGAACCTCCTCTGTAAAGTAACATTGCTAACACCCAAAACCTGAACCTCCTCAGTAAAGTAACAGTACCAACATTTAACATCTGAACCTCCTCTGTAAAGCAACATTACCAACATTTAACATCTGAACCTCCTCTGTAAAGTAACAGTACCAACATTTAACACCTGAACCTCCTGACCCACCAGCCTTAACAAAGTGGCATAAACCACAGAGAGAGTAAGACAAGAAGAATGTACCTAAAACTCACCTAAACTGCTATGATCTGTCATGCTAAAGGACCTATCTAAAGAATCTGTGCTGGTCCTAGTGTGGTGGGGTGACATGGGCCCATGTGACAAGTTCAAGGTTCGTGACGACTGTGACGTTGACATCATCTTATGCAGTCTGTCATTGTCAGCTTTCAAGGCACTCATTTCATTCTGGAAATCACAAGTAGCAAGATGTAGACAAGTCTCCACAGTGACATATCTAGGTTGGGTTTCTCGTTATCTTAAACATATTGAGAGATAACTAGAATGTCTGTAGTTATAGGAGACACTCAATTGTTGTGTAAACTTATGCTGGAATATCTGTTTGTGTCTAAAACACAGGCACTCAATTGTGCTGTAAATAAAACTAAGTTTCTAGTTAACATACAGATGTATGTGGTGTCACTAATACTAAGTTTATTGTAACATATGGATGTTTGTTATGTAACTAATACAAGGATTGTTGTATCATATGGATGGATGTTTGTTATGTAACTAATACAAGGATTGTTGTAACATATGGATGTTTGTTATGTAACTTATACAAGGATTGTTATATCATATGGATGTTTGTTATGTAACTTATACAAGAATTGTTGTAACATATGGATGTTTGTTATGTAACTAATACAAGGATTGTTGTATCATATGGATGTTTGTTATGTAAATAATACAAGGATTGTTGTAACATATGGATGTTTGCTATGTAACTTATACAAGGATTGTTGTATCCATATACTTGTGGTATAATTAAGAAAAAGATCTCTATAAACACGTACATGCACACCCCCCCCCCCCAGTCATTATCATCATGTGTCTGCTAAGAGGCCAAAACACTCAACTATCTGTTACATGAGCATTCCAGGCATGTAAAGGTATCTGTTCTCAAATATGTAGCAGCAACACATAGACATAAACACACATTTTGTGAAAAACTCCAATACATACATATGTGTTAAATGAGAGATATACACACATGATATGTAAGAGAGCTATAGATGTGACCTAATAACACTTCTTCTCAACAAGTGAAACATGAAAGTGTTGCCAGGAATAACATTAGGCGACCATCATCATTCATCCTGCAGTCAGGCATACACACACACTCACGACTACCATTGATGGTGACTGTTACCTCAGCTATCTGACAACAATGTTTGTTAGCCACATTACCAGCATACACACACACACTCATGACTACCATTAATGGTGACTGTCACCTCAGCTATCTGACAACAATGTTTGTTAGCCACATTACCAGCATACACACACACTCATGACTACCATTAATGGTGACTGTCACCTCAGCTATCTGACAACAATGTTTGTTAGCCACATTACCAGCATACACACACACACACACACTCATGACTACCATTAATGGTGACTGTCACCTCAGCTATCTGACAACAATGTTTGTTAGCCACATTACCAGCATACACATACACTCATGACTACCATCAATGGTGACTGTCACCTCAGCTATCTGACAACAATGTTTGTTAGCCACATTACCAGCATACACACACACTCATGACTACCATTAATGGTGACTGTCACCTCAGCTATCTGACAACAATGTTTGTTAGCCACATTACCAGCATACACACACACACACACACTCATGACTACCATTAATGGTGACTGTCACCTCAGCTATCTGACAACAATGTTTGTTAGCCACATTACCAGCATACACACACACACACACACTCATGACTACCATTAATGGTGACTGTCACCTCAGCTATCTGACAACAATGTTTGTTAGCCACATTACCAGCATACACATACACTCATGACTACCATCAATGGTGACTGTCACCTCAGCTATCTGACAACAATGTTTGTTAGCCACATTACCAGCATACACATACACTCATGACTACCATCAATGGTGACTGTCACCTCAGCTATCTGACAACAATGTTTGTTAGCCACATTACCAGCATACACATACACTCATGACTACCATTGCTGGTGACTGTCACCTCAGCTATCCGACAACGTTTGTTAGCCACATTACCAGCACACACACATATTTTTAAGACTAACATTGATGATGACTGTTACCTCAGCTATCCGACAACAATGTTTGTTAGCCACATTACCAGCATACACACATCCATGACTAACATTGATGATGACTGTTACCTCAGCTATCCGACAACAATGTTTGTTAGCCACATTACCAGCATACACACATCCATGACTAACATTGATGATGACTGTTACCTCAGCTATCCGACAACAATGTTTGTTAGCCACATTACCAGCATACACACATCCATGACTAACATTGATGATGACTGTTACCTCAGCTATCCGACAACAATGTTTGTTAGCCACATTACCAGCATACACATATTTTTACGACTACCATTGATGATGACTGTTACCTCAGCTATCCGACAACAATGTTTGTTAGCCACATTACCAGCACACATACCTTCATCTTCGTCATGGTTTCTCTGAGTTGCTCCAACTGGTGAGCAGAGCTGAGAGCCTCTAACCGTATGTCCGTCAGCTTCATGTCCTTGTCCCTCAAGGCTTGCTTGAGGGCATTCACATCATTGTCACATAATCTGATGAGAGACAATATCAGCAGAATTATCTAACCTGATATCAAACAACAAACAAATTCATAGCTGACAACTTTTACTAGTAATCCCAATACACCTGCAGTCATACAGTCATGCAGTCAGCACTCTAAAAGCACAATTCCTACGATGCTGTTCACATTTTCAACAATGACTGCAGTAGTAAATTCTTTGAAACTGACTCAGTAACACACATATGACAAAAAAGTGTTTGCATATCTTTAGCCAAACAGACTGCCAAATTACAGGTGCTGACCAATAGAGTATAGCCAGTATTGTCAATAGGCCAAACTTGCTATGTAAAAAGGCAGTAAAAGCTAAGAGGAAGACATTAAAATAATCACATGAATAATTAATCACAAACATTTTAAATGGAAATTCCAGTCTAATATGTTGTTTGTCTGTGTATTCAAGCTTCCACTAAGAGACTCAATTTTGCATGAAAGTAAGTTTTTATCCCATTTTTTAATACTAGCAGCCATGTGTTCAGGTGTCTCTCACCATTTTGGGCAGATACTCTCAGACTTCTGAAGCACATTTTATCAATAGTTTTCATGAGTTGGGCTAGATTTCTCCTGTCAACTTTCCCTGACACCACTCTCCATTTTGGCTTACTCTTAGATTTTGGCCATTTTGGCTTACTCTTTGATTTTGGTCATTTTGGCTTACTCTTTGATTTTGGTCATTTTGGCTTACTCTTTGATTTTCAACTGCCAGGATTCTTTAACATAAGCAAAGTGCACACAAAACCCATTTTTTTAAAATTATCCAATAGGACTAAACATATGATCTCACTACCTAGAAAACGGTGGAAGCCATGAAGAAAGCAGATATTCAACAAGAACAATTGCCACTGCCTGTGATGACATCTGAACCTGAACCCTCTTGTCCAGAGACCATCATCTTACCTCTAGACAAGTGAGAACCTCCTATGGTCTAATATAACCTAGAAGACATTGTCTGAGACTGAGTTGTGCTTCACTGGAATGGAAGCAAAATCCCTGAGTCTTCGAAAGAAAGTTTAGGAAGTTGCATCTCAGGGAGTGATAGGTGTCAGGGAAGTTGGGGTTAGTCTAAACATGGCAGATACTAGTTTGAGATTCTGCTCATACTGAAGCCAGATGTTGATTATAAGGCAAACTGACTCGGTTTATTCATCTATAAATGGAGCTGAATGGAACATCTTGAACAAAAGTCAAGTGAGATATGAAATGAAAAGCAAGAAAGATCATACATGAGTTGCGATTGTTTCTGAAAAAAACCAGATTTTATTTTGTGCATGATTCAAGAGATATTTCTGATGAGAAAATACATAGGAGTGAAATGTCATGTACATAATTTACAAGTCAAATAGGAGTTGTAGTTGACTACATATGATATCAATCACCAGCATACAACAAAACTTGCTCACTTTGCCTGTTAACATAGAAAACAAAAGAACTATGTGGATATATTCTTTTGTTATTTTGTAATTGTTACAACATAATACCACAATGATTAGTCAATGTCTAAACAATGCATGTTTAGCATAAAGAAGCACTAGACGTCACAGATCACAATGTAAGCTGATACAGCTACCTTATGATATTCCAGCACAATAATGGAATATGTTACATTAGAGGTACTGTATTCAGTACACAATTATGCCATGTTGTATAACAAGATTGTGTACACTGGTATCACATGTTGTGACTGGGTCCAGCAATTTCTTTCTGAATATTCTCGTAACTATCATTGTCTCATGTGTGCACATGTAAGATATGGCACACAAAGCAATGTTCAGAGATGGAAATGTATAGTGACAAAGTATCTATTTCTGATGACCATAGATGAGTTAGAGAGATGCTTTCTAGAAGGAATGTATGAACTGGTGAAGAACTTACGCTCCTGAAGAGTGTGATCCCTTCATTGATGGTGTTCCCATGTGTCCCAGCTGTAGCAAGGGAGAGTTTGGGGCTGATACATTTGACCTCAGACTGTGAGAGTCTGGTTCCACATCAGACAATGAGCCTGTTTTGCCTTTCTTACGAGAGAAGGCCTTGCTGAAGGAGCTTCTTAACTAAAAGTGAGAGAAGGAATACAATTATTGACAATATGTTCAATTTCAGAGGTGTAGCAGTGCCTGTAAGGGACAACAGAGATAATAGTGGCAGTGTCTGTTATAAGCGTGGACAGAGGTAATAGTAGTAGTGTCTGTAAGGGTGGACAAAGATAATAGTGGCAGTGTCTGCAAGAGTGGACAGAGATAATAGTGGCAGTGTCTGTAAGAGCTGACAGAGATAATAGTGGCAGTGTCTGTAAGAGTGGACAAAGATAATAGTGGCAGTGTCTGTAAGAGTGGACAGAGATAATAGTGGCAGTGTCTGTAAGAGCTGACAGAGATAATAGTGGCAGTGTCTGTTATAAGCGTGGACAGAGGTAATAGTAGTAGTGTCTGTAAGGGTGGACAAAGATAATAGTGGCAGTGTCTGCAAGAGTGGACAGAGATAATAGTGGCAGTGTCTGTAAGAGCTGACAGAGATAATAGTGGCAGTGTCTGTAAGAGTTGACAGAGATAATAGTGGCAGTGTCTGTAAGAGTTGACAGAGATAATAGTGGCAGTGTCTGTAAGAGTTGACAGAGGTAAGAGTAGCAGAACCTGTAAGAGTTGACAGAGATAATAGTGGCAGTGACTGTAAGAGTTGACAGAGATAATAGTGGCAGTGTCTGTAAGAGTTGACAGAGATAATAGTGGCAGTGTCTGTAAGAGTTGACAGAGATAAT
This sequence comes from Megaustenia siamemsis, assembly GCA_032433765.1. Lineage (NCBI taxonomy): Eukaryota > Metazoa > Mollusca > Gastropoda > Stylommatophora > Ariophantidae > Megaustenia > Megaustenia siamemsis. The sequence continues at coordinate 98,474,862 of JAVIAB010000047.1, read as the reverse complement.
AGTGGCAGTATCTGTAAGAGTTGACAGAGATAATAGTGGCAGTGTCTGTAAGAGTTGACAGAGATAATAGTGGCAGTGTCTGTAAAAGTTGACAGAGATAATAGTGGCAGTGTCTGTAAGAGTTGACAGAGATAATAGTGGCAGTGTCTGTAAGAGTTGACAGAGATAATAGTGGCAGTGTCTGTAAGAGTTGACAGAGATAATAGTGGCAGTGTCTGTAAGAGTGGACAGAGATGATAGTGGCAGTGTCTGTAAGAGTTGACAGAGGTAAGAGTAGCAGAACCTGTATGAAATGACAGGTAATAATAGTTATACCTGTAAGAGCTGTGTTTTGTACATGTAATATGTGTGCTTGATTATTTCAGTACAAAAAAATAGTTGCAACAGCTAAACATATGCCACTAGTGATAAATGCAGCTGACCAACAACAAATAACAACAGCATGTTCTTCAAGCATGATCACATGGGTGACATGGCTCTAATTACCAAATGAAGTATACCCACCCATCCTTTCTTCTTGGTCTCCTTGGCCAGCCTTTTGTTGGCCTCACTGTCTGTGTGGGCTGACTGTTGGCTGGTCATGCTGCAGGCACTGGATAAGCTGTTGATGCTGGATACACTGTCAGAGGACATCTGACGGGCAATGCGGGGATCTGCTGCTGTGGACACAATACAATCATGTGAATGTGCAATTCCCAGCTATAGCATTAACACCACTCCATTATAACCTTCATACAATTCTGGTAGAACTGGCTCATCAAAACTATAGGCATACATAATTAATGTAGATCCACAGTTAATGTTGACCCACAGTTAATGCTGACACACAGTTAATGCTGGCCCACAGTTAATGTTGACCCACAGTTAATGCTGACCCACAGTTAATGCTGACACACAGTTAATGCTGGCCCACAGTTAATGCTGGTACATAGTTAATGTTGACCCACAGTTAATGCTGACACACAGTTAATGTTGACCCACAGTTAATGCTGGCCCACAGTTAATGCTGACCCACAGTTAATGTTGACCCACAGTTAATGCTGACCCACAGTTAATGCTGACACACAGTTAATGCTGGCCCACAGTTAATGCTGGCACATAGTTAATGTTGACCCACAGTTAATGCTGACACACAGTTAATGTTGACCCACAGTTAATGCTGGCCCACAGTTAATGCTGACCTACAGTTAATGCTGGCACACAGTTAATGCTGGCCCACAGTTAATGCTGACACACAGTTAATGTTGACCTACAGTTAATGCTGGCCCACAGTTAATGCTGGCCCACAGTTAATGCTGACCTACAGTTAATGCTGGCCCACAGTTAATGCTGGCCCACAGTTAATGCTGACACACAGTTAATGTTGACCTACAGTTAATGCTGACACACAGTTAATGCTGACACACAGTTAATGCTGGCCCACAGTTAATGCTGACACACAGTTAATGCTGGCCCACAGTTAATGCTGACCCACAGTTAATACTGACCTACAGTTAATGCTGACACATAGTTAATGTTGGCCCACAGTTAATGCTGACACACAGTTAATGCTGGCCCACAGTTAATGCTGACCCACAGTTAATGCTGACACATAGTTAATGCTGACACACAGTTAATGCTGACACACAGTTAATGCTGACACACAGTTAATGCTGGCCCACAGTTAATGTTGACCTACAGTTAATGCTGACACATAGTTAATGTTGACACACAGTTAATGCTGGCCCACAGTTAATGCTGACACACAGTTAATGTTGACCTACAGTTAATGCCGACACACAGTTAATGCTGACCCACAGTTAATGTTGACCTACAGTTAATGCTGACACATAGTTAATGCTGGCCCACAGTTAATGCTGGCCCACAGTTAATGCTGACACACAGTTAATGTTGACCTACAGTTAATGCCGACACACAGTTAATGTTGACCCACAGTTGATGTTGACACACAGTTAATGTTGACCCACAGTTAATGTTAACCCACAGTTAATGCTGACACACAGTTAATGCTGACACACAGTTAATGCTGGCCCACAGTTAATGCTGACCCACAGTTAATGTTAACCCACAGTTAATGCTGGCACACAGTTAATGCTGGCCCACAGTTAATGCTGGCCCACAGTTAATGTTGACCCACAGTTAATGTTAACCCACAGTTAATGCTGGCACACAGTTAATGCTGGCCCACAGTTAATGCTGGCCCACAGTTAATGTTGACCCACAGTTAATGTTAACCCACAGTTAATGCTGACCCACAGTTAATGTTAACCCACAGTTAATGCTGACACACAGTTAATGCTGGCCCACAGTTAATGCTGACACACAGTTAATGTTGACCTACAGTTAATGCCGACACACAGTTAATGTTGACCCACAGTTGATGTTGACACACAGTTAATGTTGACCCACAGTTAATGTTAACCCACAGTTAATGCTGACACACAGTTAATGCTGACACACAGTTAATGCTGGCCCACAGTTAATGCTGACCCACAGTTAATGTTAACCCACAGTTAATACTGACCCACAGTTAATGTTGACCCACAGTTAATACTGACCCACAGTTAATGCTGACCCACAGTTAATGCTGGCCCACAGTTAATTCTGACCCACAGTTAATGTTGACCCACAGTTAATGCTGACCCATAGTTAATGTTGACCCACAGTTAATACTGGCCCACAGTTAATACTGACCCACAGTTAATGTTGACCCACAGTTAATATTGATACACAGTTAATGTTAACCCACAGTTAATGCTGACACACAGTTAATGTTAGCCCACAGTTAATGCTGACACACAGTTAATGTTAACCCACAGTTAATGTTGACCCACAGTTAATGCTGACACACAGTTAATGTTAGCCCACAGTTAATGCTGACACACAGTTAATGTTAACCCACAGTTAATGTTGACCCACAGTTAATGCTGACCCACAGTTAATGTTGACCCACAGTTAATACTGACCCACAGTTAATGTTGACCCACAGTTAATGTTAACACACAGTTAATGTTAGCCCACAGTTAATGCTGACCCACAGTTAATGTTGACCCACAGTTAATGTTAACCCACAGTTAATGTTGACCCACAGTTAATACTGACCCACAGTTAATGTTGACCCACAGTTAATGCTGACCCACAGTTAATGTTGACCCACAATTAATGTTGACACACAGTTAATGTTGACACACAGTTAATGTTGACCCACAGTTAATGTTGACCCACAGTTAATGTTGACCCACAGTTAATGTTAACACACAGTTAATGTTAGCCCACAGTTAATACTGACCCACAGTTAATGTTGACCCACAGTTAATATTGATACACAGTTAATGTTAACCCACAGTTAATGCTGACCCACAGTTAATGCTGGCCCACAGTTAATGCTAGCCCACAGCCACTACTATTGAAGTCAATAGTTATTATTAGGCAGCACGTATAGCCATTAAAGTCAACAGTTTATGCCAGCACTCATGCAATACTCACCATTAATATGAATCTCTTTCATGCCAGGGGAGGTATGCCTTCTGGCAGACGAAGGACTCATCACAGGCTCAGGATTGTTCATTTTACTCTGTCTTTTCAGAGCCTCAATTGTCATCCTTAGCTCGTTCAGCTCAGAGTTCTAGAACAAACACAGAGATTGAGTTAGGTCTAGTAAATGTATAGATATACATAATAGTTTGAAATGACTAGAACAAACACAGAGATTGAGTTAGGTCTAGTAAATGTATAGATATACATAATAGTTTGAAATGACTAGAACAAACACATAGCTTGAATTTATCTTCTCCCTCTTTCCTTCCTCATTAGCATTCCAGCATCAAAGGGAGATATAATTTGTGGTCTTTTGCTCTTCTGTTCACCTTTGCTGCTGTTATGTTTCCTGGTGTTTCTAATATCCCATCGATCCATCTTTTGCTCTTCTGTTCACCTTTGCTGCTGTTATGTTTCCTGGTGTTTCTAATATCCCATCAATCCATCTTTTGCTCTTCTGTTCACCTTTGCTGCTGTTATGTTTCCTGGTGTTTCTAATATCCCATCAATCCATCTTTTGCTCTTCTGTTCACCTTTGCTGCTGTTATGTTTCCTGGTGTTTCTAATATCCCATCAATCCATCTTTTGCTCTTCTGTTCACCTTTGCTGCTGTTATGTTTCCTGGTGTTTCTAATATCCCATCAATCCATCTTTTGTTCTTCTGTTCACCTTTGCTGCTGTTATGTTTCCTAGTGTTTCTAATATCCCATCAATCCATCTTTTCGTGGTCGACCCTTGAGTCTGGTGTTCTCGCAACATTTATTGAAGGCTCATTGTGTTATGTTTTGATAACTCTGCCTTATCACGTGGCCAAACCATTTTATCTGTTGTTTCTTTAAGTATTGTGGCACGGGTTATTCCTAGCTTTTTTTCTCAGTTCTTCATTTCTGATCTTATCTCTCAGGCTGTTTCCTGTCATTCGTCTGACACATTTCATTTCAGTAGAGGTTATTTTTCTTATTGTTCTTGCATCTAGGGTCCAGGACTGGCATTGGTAGCACAACGTTGGGATGAAGATTGTATTGTAGAGTGCCCATTTTACCTCTAGAGTTATTTCCTTGTTGAACAATAGTGGTGATAACTGTCCAATAATTTGACAAGCTTTGTTGCATCTTGAGTCTATCTCTGCTGTTTGTGAATTGTCGTTTATCACTAGACTTCCTAGATATTTAAATTCCTCTACTTGTTTTAATTGTTTACCCTCTATAGTTATGTTGATGTTCTGTTTCTCTGTTGCGATATTCATGACTTCTGTTGTGTTGATGTTGGTTTTCATGTTGTATTTTGTGACTTTGCTGTTGTGTCTATTTAAGTGTTCTTGTAGGTCTTCAATTTGTCCATGTATTAGTGCCTGATAATCAGCAAATTAAAGCTTGTTGATCTCCTCTGTCTCCGATGGGTTGGCTAACTGGTATATATAATCCATGTATGTAATAAACAAGAGGATGGATAGTACGCACACCTGTCTTACTCCTGATCTAACTTCAAAGTGGTCTGTGTAGCCTGCTGCTGTTCTGACTGAGTAGCTGCTGTTGATGTAGAGACTTTTAATTAGGTTGGTTAGATATTGACTTACTCTATATGTTGTTAGTGGCCCCAATAGTTGTTCTCTGTTTACTCGGTCAAATGTTTTTTTCCTGGTCAATGAAAGCTATGTACAAATTTTGATTGTGTTCTGTTGTCTTTTCTGCAAGCTGTTTTAAAGTCAATAGTGCATCAGTCATCCTGTTTTTTCGGAACCCCATTTGAGAATTGCTTAACTGTAGTTCTGTTATTGGTCCCAGCCTTTTTTTTCCACAATTTTGGCGTATAATTTTCGTACATGGCAGAGAAGGGATATACCTCTATATTGATTGCAATCTCTTTTGCTACCTTTCTTTTTCCATATTGGTACGATGATTGCCTGTTGCCATGTTGGTGCCATGCTGCATTGAATATTCTGTGGAGCTTGTAACTCCTGTTTTGCCTACTGCTGCTATTATTTCTACTAATATGTTATCTATCCCCTGTGCCTTATTTCTTGGTGCATATTTGATTACTTCTTTGATTTCCTCTTTCATGACGTTGGGTTCAGTGCTTGCACATTCTTTCGTGATTTTTGTTGTGTTTTTGGTAGCTGGTGATATGTTCAATAAGTCTTCGAAATATTCTTTCTATTTCTGGAAAGCTGAAATATGTTAGTTATTTGAAATTGGCTGTCTGTCTTTGTCATTTATGTATTCAGTGGGATCATGGTTTTCTTTTCTCACTCTTGTTGCTTTCACTGATTTGTAGAAGTTTTTTGTGGCTGTCTTGAAGTCCCTGCTCATATTTTGTCCAAATTTTTGTTCAAGCTTGAATAAAGTCCAGTAAATGTATGAGTCTTGTAGGACTAGAACAAGCACAGATCTTCAATTACATCTACTATATGTACTATAGTCTGGTAGGACTAGAACAAGCACAGATCTTCAATTACATCTACTATATGTACTATAGTCTGGTAGGATTAGAGCAAATACAGAGCTTCATTTAGGTCTAGTAAATGTATTTTCAGCATGGCTAGAAAAACACAGAGCTTCATTGACATGTACTATATGTACTACAGTTTGGTAGACTAGTACAAACATAGATCTTCAATTAGGTCTTGTAAATGTACTATAACTCGGTAAGACAAGAACAAACACAGAGCTTAAACTAGGTCTAGCAAATGTATTATAGTTTAATAGGACTAGAAGAAACACAGAGTTTCAAATAAATCTAGTAAATGTACTATATTTTTGTATTAACTCAACAGTCAATTTGTGAAACTCAATGTGTTTATGCCATGCCCCCCCCCAACTGTGCTTATTGTTGGAGTGACTCCACCAACAGCTGGATGACTTTATAAAGACAGCCCTGCTGTGACACAAATGTCAGCAACAGATAATACAAGTAGGTTGGTTTCTTTCATTGTGAAAATGTTGCTCTATAGCTCTTAGTGTGGAAGAACATGATAACAGAATGGGTTTGGTGTTGTCGTCATGAGGCACAAACTAGGGATATACACATGTGTTCAAGCTCTAATGTGCTATGTGAATACTATACAAAAAGGAAACATCTGCATTTAAGTCACATTAAGTTTAGTCTATCTCATTGTAATGGATCAACTTACAGTAGCCGTGAGCCTAGTCACTCTGAGAGTGTGAACAATGTGCTCACAGTTAATCACTCAATGAGAGTGTGAACAATCAGGTCAAAGTTAATCATTCAGACAATGAGAGTGTGAACAATAAGGTGAAAGTTAATCATTCAGACAATGAGAGTGTGAACAATGTGCTCAAAGTTAATCACTCAATGAGAGTGTGAACAATAAGGCCAAAGTTAATCATTAAGACAATGAGAGTGTGAACAATGTGCTCAAAGTTAATCACACAATGAGAGTGTGAACAATAAGGCCAAAGTTAATCATTAAGACAATGAGAGTGTGAACAATAAGGTGAAAGTTAATCATTCAGACAATGAGAGTGTGAACAATGTGCTCAAAGTTAATCACTCAATGAGAGTGTGAACAATAAGGCCAAAGTTAATCATTAAGACAATGAGAGTGTGAACAATGTGCTCAAAGTTAATCACACAATGAGAGTGTGAACAATAAGGCCAAAGTTAATCATTAAGACAATGAGAGTGTGAACAATAAGGTGAAAGTTAATCATTCAGACAATGAGAGTGTGAACAATCAGGCCAAAGTTAATCACTCAATGAGAGTGTGAACAATGTGCTCACAGTTAATCACTCAATGAGAGTGTGAACAATCAGGCCAAAGTTAATCATTAAGATAATGAGAGTGTGAACAATCAGGCCAAAGTTAATCATTAAGACAATGAGAGTGTGAACAATCAGGCCAAAGTTAATCATTAAGACAATGAGAGTGTGAACAATAAGGTTAAAGTTAATCACTCAATGAGAGTGTGAACAATGTGCTCACAGTTAATCACTCAATGAGAGTGTGAACAATGTGCTCACAGTTAATCACTCAATGAGAGTGTGAACAATGTGCTCAAAGTTAATCACTCAATGAGAGTGTGAACAATGTGCTCACAGTTAATCACTCAATGAGAGTGTAAACAATCCGGTCAAAGTTAATCATTCAGACAATGAGAGTGTGAACAATGTGCTCAAAGTTAATCACTCAATGAGAGTGTAAACAATCAGGTCAAAGTTAATCACTCAATCTCTATCTGCGATCAAGACTCAATCAGAGTAGGATTCCAGACTCTCTCATGAAGTCAGCTGTCTGTTTAAGCAAATCGATTGCCCCATATAGTTTGTCTTCCAGGGAGGTGGGCGTGGACCACATTGCTCTTCTCAGGTCTGTGTACTGGGGGCAATCCTGTAGAACATGTTTTGTAGTCATATTGTCCATTGTACAGTGGCATAGGCTGGTTGTACCTATTTTGAATTTGGTGAACATGTGATTTCTCATTCTATTGTGGCCAGTGCGTAGGCGAAGTATGATGACTTGATCCCTCCTTGATAGTTGGTGGTATCCGTCACTCTCGTTATGCTTTGGGTGTTCTCGTTTTCATTTTTCATGGAACTGACCCTTGAGGGTGGATTTGGCTTCATCATAACTGAGCGGATGGTTCTCTTGTGGTAATCTTCCTCCCTCTTTAGCTAATTTGTCTGCGCGTTCGTTCCCGTGTATATTACAGTGTGATGGTATCAACTGAATGACTACTCTCTGGAAGTTATTGCATAGTTGGTCCAGGGTTGTTCTCAAGTCATCTAGTTCATTGTTCTTGGGGCTTTTTCGAGCTGATAATACTGACAATGCATCAGTCAGAATCACCAATTTATTGTGCATGTTATTTTTGTGTTGAGTAGCCAGTGTTGCAGCATCTCTGATGGCCTCAGTTTCTGCTTTAAAGTTGTTTGAGAATTTTTCAGTAGTTATTGACTTGGTGATCTCGTCCTGATTATTCAGCGTCCCTCCATTTCTCCCTCCATTTCTGGTGGCATCTGTAGCAGAGCAATCTGTGTATATGTGGGACCAAGAGTCCTGTGGGTAGGTATCGTGTATGTGTTTTTATGAGAGTGTGAACAATAAGGTCAAAGTTAATCATTCAGACAATGAGAGTGTGAACAATCAGGTCAAAGTTAACCATTCAGACAATGAGAGTGTGAACAATCAGGTCAAAGTTAACCATTCAGACAATGAGAGTGTGAACAATCAGGTCAAAGTTAATCATTAAGACAATGAGAGTGTGAACAATCAGGTCAAAGTTAATCACTCAATGAGAGTGTGAACAATCAGGTCAAAGTAAATCATTCAGACAATGAGAGTGTGAACAATCAAATGAAAGCTACTCATTCTGACTATGTTCAATTCCTTATGATTCAATTTCCCATCACATTCAGCTTTACTGCCGCTTCGTATTTTTATGCATTCATTTGCATTTCTTTCCCTTAACCCCGTATGAGAGTGTGAACAAGGTGGTCAAGGTTAATCTTTCAGACAATGAGAGTGTGAACAATGTGGTCACGGTTAATCTTTCAGACAATGAGAGTGTGAACAATGTGGTCACAGTTAATCTTTCAAACAATGAGAGTGTGAACAATGTGGTCACAGTTAATCTTTCAAACAATGAGAGTGTGAACAATGTGGTCACAGTTAATCTTTCAGACAATGAGAGTGTGAGCAATGTGGTCACAGTTAATCTTACAGACAATCAGAGTGTGAACAAGGTGGTCAAAGTTAATCATTCAGACTGAGTGTCAACAAGGTGCTCAAAGTTAATCATTAAGACAATGAGAGTGTGAACAATCAGGCCAAATTTAATCTTTCAGACTATGAAGTGTGAACAATCAGGCAAAGTTAATCATTCAGACAATGAGAGTGTGAACAATAAGGTCAAAGTTAATCATTCAGACAATGAGAGTGTGAACAAGGTGGTCAAAGTTAATCATTCAGACTGAGTGTGAACAAGGTGGTCAAAGTTAATCATTAAGACAATGTTAGTGTGAACAATCAGGCCAAAGTTAATCTTTCAGACTATGAAGTGTGAACAATCAGGCCAAAGTTAATCATTCAGACAATGAGAGTGTGAACAATCAGGTTAAAGTTAATCATTCAGACTATAAGTGTGAACAATCATCATTATTGAGTGCCATCTCTGCAGCGAAGGTTGGCTACTGTGGAGCACTATTCTGCTCTGTCTCTTGCTTTGATGGTGCAGGTTGTCATAGGCTGATTTGTCCATCTTTTGTTGTTACTCCTCCATGTAAGTCTTGTCTTCCTCTGCTTATTTTACCTTGTATTTTCCCTTCCAAGATTACTTTCAGTAGGCTATTGTGTCTTTTAACATGGCCAAAAATCTCATTTGTCTTGTTTGAATTGTGTTTAGTAGTTCTCTTTTCATTTTTATTTGCTTTAAGACTTTACAGTGCTTGTTTTCTTTTCTTTCCAAACAATTTTATTTCCACCAGTTTAGCCCTGGTGTTATTTGTTTTGATGTTAGTATATTTTTTATGTCGTTAAAATTACTTTTTGTCATTCCTATTGTTTTGTTTATTTCAGTTTTATATTTTCCATCACTGGTTATATAGTATGCCCAAGGTAGTTATAGTTCTGAACTGTCTACAGGTCTATTCCTTCAACTTTGATATCCGCAAATTGCTAGCTTACTGGTTGCTTTATGTCATTGAGATCACAGAGAAAGAGAGAGAGGGGGAGAGAGACCTACCGGCAAACTGGCCTTGTGCTCGGCGTTGGAGGTCAAGGACTGTAGCCTGGCAGTCATGTTGGTCAGCGACTGCTCGAACGCTGACACCACGTGAGCCTGGAAGAGAGAAGATTATTATGGGTCAAAGGTCAGGCTCGTATCTTATTGCATTAATTATTATATACTTAATATGACGTCACATTGTATTTGGCTAACAGGGAACAATAATTACCAGAGATTTTTTCTTGGAAGTAAAGGAGGTCTGGCGTGATACCGACCACATCAGCCAAAAATGTGCCGTGATTATAGAAAAATATGGTCACTAACACCATATTCCCCCATACGCCTAGTAAGGCGTGAAATGAACCCTTTTACTTTAATAATAATTAAACACAAACATGAAGAGTGACTATATATAGATACATGTTTGCAGCGAGCAGAGGTACATGTCAGCTTGGCGTTTATCAGTGTTGTCCTCCTGATGTCTACAGTGAATTGCCGAGGTTTTAGTTGTAGTTTGACACTTCTGTGGCTAGCCGGACCTAACCATTGTAAGGAAAAAAGGAATATAGCCACTGTCACCTGCACGCTCGTCGTGAATATAGCCACTGTTACCAGGCACGCTCGTCATGAATATAGCCACTGTCACCTGGCACGCTCGTCATGAATATAGCCACTGTCACCTGGCACGCTCGTCATGAATATAGCCACTGTTACCAGGCACGCTCGTCATGAATATAGCCACTGTCACCTGGCACGCTCGTCATGAATATAGCCACTGTCACCTGGCACGCTCGTCGTCAATATAGCCACTGTCACCTGGCACGCTCGTCGTCAATATAGCCACTGTCACCTGGCACGCTCGTCGTCAATATAGCCACTGTCACCTGGCACGCTCGTCGTCAATATAGCCACTGTCACCTGGCACGCTCGTCGTGAATATACCCACTGTCACCTGGCACGCTCGTCGTCAATATAGCCACTGTCACCTGGCACGCTCGTCGTCAATATAGCCACTGTCACCTGGCACGCTCGTCGTGAATATAGCCACTGTCACCTGGCACGCTCGTCGTGAATATAGCCACTGTCACCTGGCACGCTCGTCGTGAATATAGTCACTGTCGCGTGGCACGCTCGTCGTGAATATAGTCACTGTCACCTGACACGCTCGTCGTGAATATAGTCACTGTCACCTGGCACGCTCGTCGTGAATATAGCCACTGTCACCTGGCACGCTCGTCGTGAATATAGCCACTGTCACCTGGCACGCTCGTCGTGAATATAGCCACTGTCACCTGGCACACTCTTAGTGAACATAGCCACTGTCACCTGGTACGCTCGTCGTGAACATAGCCACTGTCACCTGGTACGCTCGTTGTGAACATAGCCACTGTCACCCCTGGTACGCTCGTTGTGAACATAGCCACTGTCACCTGGCACGCTCGTCGTGAACATAGCCACTGTCACCTGGCACTCTCGTCGTGAACATAGCCACTGTCACCTGGCACGCTCGTCGTGAATATAGCCACTGTCACCTGCACGCTCGTCGTGAATATAGCCACTGTCACCTGGCACGCTCGTCGTGAATATACCCACTGTCACCTGGCACGCTCGTCGTGAATATAGCCACTGTCACCTGGCACGCTCGTCGTGAATATACCCACTGTCACCTGGCACGCTCGTCGTGAATATAGCCACTGTCACCTGGCACGCTCGTCGTGAATATAGCCACTGTCACCTGGCACGCTCGTCGTGAATATAGCCACTGTCACCTGGCACGCTCGTCGTGAATATAGCCACTGTCACCTGGCACGCTCGTCGTGAATATAACCACTGTCACCTGGCACGCTCGTCGTAAGAGCGGACTAAGGAGGTTTTCGGGATATGGTGTTTGTTGGCGCTACGGAGTTCGTGCATTCGAGCTGAAAGCATAATGAACGCGTTCGCAAGTGAGCGGTGGACATGCTTCATACACAGAATACATAGAACACGCTTAGAAGGAGATCTGAGCAGTATGAGACTGTCTGGTGTATAATGTAGATGATCTGTCGACTCAACTAGATGTAGTTCTATATAGCTGTGTTTAGTCAGGCAACAGCGTGATGACGTCAACAGCTAGATGCTGTTGGAGTGACTGTGTGCTTACAATAAGAACGATGGGTACCATCAAGTAATATACAAAACTCCGAGGATGATCACAAATATTACCGCAGCATTGCAATTATTTGCCTGTTCTCGACACATAAATAAGACTCACTAGAGACTGAACTATAGCCAACATAACCAACTGGAAACTAACCTCATGTCCGTGTAAGTCTAGCCGTTGTGAACTTACTATATTCTAGCCATTCTGCCCTACAAAAGGGGCGCATAAGCCACCAAAAAGAGCTGTCAGATCTGTGATTGTCTCTTCTAATTTTCAACCTTTATCTTCTCATTCTCATGTATTGTAAGGTCCTCCCTTCTCCTGTGGATTCCAGGCAAGAGCTTGTCTGGTAATGTTTTTTCGACTGCTATGTCGCCAGTTTTATATCAGACACAAGCATCATGACAGTAATAATGACCCACAGTTTGTATGTTTCTGATAGACAAGAAATTGCCACAGCTGCAGACCTTATTGGTTGAACTCTGCATGCACCACATGGTCGCCTTGCAGTGGATACCATCTCACTGTAGAATACCAGGAACGAGAGAGCAGATCAGTTGGCAAAGGAAGGCGCAACAGACATACACAACCAGATGTACCAGTTACATACCATCAGAAGAAACAGATAATCAGACGATTACAAACTCCAAATAAGGATGCCTTTCATAATAAGAATAGATGGGAACAAGTTATCATTATACGCCTCAGAACAGGACACAATCGACTCCACAGTCACACGTATACAAATTCAAGGTCGTCACTTCAACTACATGTAATGTTAACAAGCGGCCCATACTGCTGAGCACATACTCTAAAACTGTACTGAATATAGTAGACTGAGGAAAAACGCATTGACCCATAAAAACAACACTACAGACAAAACTATATGGGCCACTGCAAGAATGACAAAAGACAATAATTTGTTTACAGGAAATGACAGTGAAGATATAGACAATAGTTGAGGCGAACGGAAGATAGACAAGCACCTTCTCCGTGTGTTCAGCAATCACAATATAAAATATGAATTAAGATTATGAATGAATCGTCACGATCGATTGTGCTTATATCTTAGTTTCACTAACTTCAATGAAACACTATCGAATGTACTTTTTTTTTTTTTTTTAAGATTGTATTTATTTGTATTTTTATTAATTTAATTTTTGCGGGGTAGAGGGTGTTAGGTATTCAATTTAAGATACACTGGTTCGTGGCAAAGCGATGTGTGGAAAGACAGCAAGAGAACGTCCGGGCTTCAATCAGTTGTAGCGTGTTTGTTACAGGGGAGCCATGCACCTGTGTGTTATTTGTGAGCACACGAAACAATGCTATTAATAGAACGCATGGCGGTAGCAAGAGGAAAACAAGAGGCATAACTCAGATCAGATCCTGTCAGGGGGCTAAAGTTATCTGCTTGTTGTCCAACTTCCAGATGTTGTTATCACAGCGGCGGTGACGTCAGATGGCAACACTTCCGCCCTATTATCTACCGATATCGATAAAAGGAGCAATGAAGCTACAAATGATGAAGCTGGCGATGAAGGTCTAGACGCTCATTTTCCACAAGGTAACTTCCCCACGCTGAGATCAAAACGTAGGGAGGGAGCGCCACGTCTAATGTGTGAGTGCTGCTAAATAATCATATCTGAACACATCACGTATCGTGCTATAGCTGACTCAATTTACAGTTCAAGGTCTGCTGACTCAATTTAGAGTTCATGGTCTGTTGACTCAATTTAGGTGAAGAATTCAAGGTCTGCTGATTCAATTTAGGTGAAGAATTCAAGGTCTGCTGACTCAATTTAGGTGAAGAGTTCAAGGTCTGCTGACTCAATTTAGATGAAGAGCGAACCGTCTGCTGACTCAATTTAGACAAAACGATCAGGATGTGGCTACATGAAAGATCAGACCGATTCCCGTTAAGTCAGTCGTTTATGGTCTAACTACAATAAAGAACACAGCTGACTCATGTTAGATGGAGAGTCCAAGATCTGGCCACACATATTTACATCAGGTGAACCGGCTTATCTCTGACAAACCAAAACTGTATTTCATCAACTAGTTACCTACCCGTCGAAGACTGAGCAATTAGGCCGTACACATTCATTAAAGCTTTGTTCACATTACAGCCATTGTTTAGAAGTCAGAAGATGACAGGTACACGTCATCATTAATTGATATGACCGTCTGTGCAACCTGGCAGCTGAGGCAAATTGAAGATTGATGAGCACACACAAACGCTGAGGACAGAGCTTGGGTGATCAGATGAGAAAACACAAGAACTGAGAGGAAAACAGATGAGAACAAATCCCGCCATTTTAATACTTCATGGAAAAACCGATGGCCGAATTGATAAACGGTCGGGCTCCAAACCAAAACTTGGCTTCGAATCTCTGTAGGGTCAAATGTTTTTTTTTTTTTATATTGGGGGTGAAATAAAAAAAAATCTGACACGAACACTACGAGGCGCCACTGGAAAAGCGGCCTTTATTCTTCGGTCCTATAAGTCCTGCCGGTCATCATCATCATGTGCCATACCGGTTGGCGTAGGTGATCATGTCCCTCCACAATCTTCTATCTACAGTGCATCGTATCAGTTCTGTTGTTGACTGTTTTCCATGCCATGACACCAAGCTATCCAGTATTTTCTCTCTTTGTCGCCCGCGATCTCTCTTTCCTTTTATTTTGCCAGTTGTAACCAAGTATTCCAACTTTCCTCTTCTCATGATGTGCCCGAAAAATGTTGATTGCTTCTTTCTGATGTTTTTTTAAGAGCTCCCTTTTTGTGTTGGCCTCTTTGAGAACTTCTTCATTGGTCTTTTTAGCTGTCCAGGGAACTTTCAACATTCTTCTGAGAAATCCCATCTCTGTGGCCTCTAATCGTCTTTTCATTTGTTTGTCTACTGCCCATGATTTGCTTCCATAGGTCAGAATTGGTTCTATATAGCACCGATAAACTCTCTTTCTCATTTTTATTGACATAGATTTGTTGCATAAGATATTTTTCCTTTTCTGAAATGTTATTTTGGCCTGAGCTATTCTGCTTTCTTATTTCTGTGGTGCATCTCCCCTCTGATGTTATTATTGTGCCCAAGTATTTGAAACGTTGCACTTGTTTCAGATTTGTCTCGTTTATTTTTTATGCTGCATGATGGTGGTGATTGTTTTCTTCGATATAATCATTACTTCTGTTTTCTTACTATTCAGACTGAGACCTTTCTTGTTGCTTTCTTTTACTATTATGTCTATCATTTCTTGTAGTTCATTCTCTGTCTCTGCCGGTAGAACCCAGTAATGGGAAAGTGTCGTAGTAAAGACAGGTTTTTAAAAAAATTTACATAAGGAAATAACAGATAAAATGGTTTGGCTACGTGACGAGACAGAAAGAAAAGATCAACACACAACACAACTAGTCTTCATTAAACGGTATGAAAATAACAGACCTAAGGCTGACCAAGAAAAAAGATGGATTGATGGAATATTAGAATTATCAGGAAATATAACAGCAGGCGTGCCCAACAGAAGTCCGCAAATTATATCTTCCCTCGACGCTGAAAGGTAGGTGAGGAAAGAAAGATGAAGAAACAGGGAAAAAAACACAGCGAGGGGAGAGAGAGTGAGAGAGAAAGCTATAAACATATATTCGGTACATGGTCAACAAATTCTGCTAGAAGAAAAAGGAAATTTCCTCAGAACGTGGACAATTTCAATGTCTGGAATAAACCCTGGCCCCTTATAGAGCATCTGTGGCCGTCCACATCACGATGCTATCAGCTGACCGAGCTATCGCCACAAGGAATCCGAAGAGACCATTCACAGAAAGCAATAATTATTGTGGTTGGCACTCGGCGCCAGGTCTGAGGCAGCTTAAGACCAGACAGATGACATTACACGATAGATTGTATAACAGCGGCCCCACGCGGGCTGTGAGCTGTCTGATGGTAGACAGTATAAGAGATTCGTTTACTGACTTGTGCTACAGAAACATCTTTATTCATCAGAATGTATTGCCTTGTTGCCAATGCGACGATTTTAAAACATTAAGTTTAATAAGCCACACAACACAAATCTTGCTTCTTCAAGTTATACAGTGAAGGCTCCACAATAAAATCAATGTGGAGAAAACGAAATCTGCAGTTAGGTCAAATAGCGGGACAGGAGAAGCTATCTTCTACATGACATTGTTATTGGAAAAATATACAGAGATATATTTGGGGGCCTCGGTAGCCTAGTTGGGAAACCCACTCTACTGGGCTATCGACGTTCGGTCAATTCGTGTTCGATTTCCGCTGGAAGCTCGTGTGAGTTGTACTCGTGGTTGGTACGTCTTGGACAACCTCAAGTGGACTGACAAAACTGGACGTCTTGGACAACCTAAAGTGGACTGACAAAACTGGACGTCTTGGACAATCTAAAGTGGACTGACAAAACTGGACGTCTTGGACAACCTAAAGTGGACTGACAAAACTGGACGTCTTGGACAACCTCAAGTGGACTGACAAAACTGGACGTCTTGGACAACCTCAAGTGGACTGACAAAACTGGACGTCTTGGACAACCTCAAGTGGACTGACAAAACTGGACGTCTTGGACAACCTCAAGTGGACTGACAAAACTGGACGTCTTGGACAACCTCAAGTGGACTGACAAAACTGGACGTCTTGGACAATCTAAAGTGGACTGACAAAACTGGACGTCTTGGACAACCTAAAGTGGACTGACAAAACTGGACGTCTTGGACAACCTCAAGTGGACTGACAAAACTGGACGTCTTGGACAACCTCAAGTGGACTGACAAAACTGGACGTCTTGGACAATCTAAAGTGGACTGACAAAACTGGACGTCTTGGACAACCTAAAGTGGACTGACAAAACTGGACGTCTTGGACAACCTCAAGTGGGCTGACAAAACTGGACGTCTTGGACAATCTAAAGTGGACTGACAAAACTGGACGTCTTGGACAACCTCAAGTGGACTGACAAAACTGGACGTCTTGGACAATCTAAAGTGGACTGACAAAACTGGACGTCTTGGACAACCTAAAGTGGACTGACAAACTGGACGTCTTGGACAACCTCAAGTGGGCTGACAAAACTGGACGTCTTGGACAACCTCAAGTGGACTGACAAAACTGGACGTCTTGGACAACCTCAAGTGGACTGACTAAACTGGACGTCTTGGACAATCTAAAGTGGACTGACAAAACTGGACGTCTTGGACAACCTAAAGTGGACTGACAAAACTGGACGTCTTGGACAATCTAAAGTGGACTGACAAAACTGGACGTCTTGGACAACCTCAAGTGGACTGACAAAACTGGACGTCTTGGACAATCTAAAGTGGACTGACAAAACTGGACGTCTTGGACAACCTCAAGTGGGCTGACTAAACTGGACGTCTTGGACAACCTCAAGTGGACTGACTAAACTGGACGTCTTGGACAACCTCAAGTGGACTGACTAAACTGGACGTCTTGGACAACCTCAAGTGGGCTGACTAAACTGGACGTCTTGGACAACCTCAAGTGGACTGACTAAACTGGACGTCTTGGACAACCTAAAGTGGACTGACTAAACTGGACGTCTTGGACAACCTCAAGTGGACTGACTAAACTGGACGTCTTGGACAACCTCAAGTGGGCTGACTAAACTGGACGTCTTGGACAACCTCAAGTGGACTGACAAAACTGGACGTCTTGGACAACCTCAAGTGGACTGACTAAACTGGACGTCTTGGACAACCTCAAGTGGACTGACTAAACTGGACGTCTTGGACAACCTCCAGTGGGCTGACTAAACTGGACGTCTTGGACAACCTCAAGTGGACTGACTAAACTGGACGTCTTGGACAACCTCAAGTGGACTGACTAAACTGGACGTCTTGGACAACCTCAAGTGGACTGACTAAACTGGACGTCTTGGACAACCTCAAGTGGACTGACTAAACTGGACGTCTTGGACAACCTCAAGTGGACTGACAAAACTGGACGTCTTGGACAACCTCAAGTGGACTGACTAAACTGGACGTCTTGGACAACCTCAAGTGGACTGACAAAACTGGACGTCTTGGACAACCTCAAGTGGACTGACTAAACTGGACGTCTTGGACAACCTCAAGTGGACTGACAAAACTGGACGTCTTGGACAACCTCAAGTGGACTGACTAAACTGGACGTCTTGGACAACCTCAAGTGGACTGACTAAACTGGACGTCTTGGACAACCTCAAGTGGACTGACAAAACTGGACGTCTTGGACAACCTCAAGTGGACTGACAAAACTGGACGTCTTGGACAACCTCAAGTGGACTGACAAAACTGGACGTCTTGGACAACCTCAAGTGGACTGACAAAACTGGACGTCTTGGACAACCTCAAGTGGACTGACAAAACTGGACGTCTTGGACAACCTCAAGTGGACTGACAAAACTGGACGTCTTGGACAACCTCAAGTGGACTGACAAAAATGGACGTCTTGGACAACCTCAAGTGGACTGACAAAACTGGACGTCTTGGACAACCTCAAGTGGACTGACAAAAAAAGATACGGACAGGAGAACGCATGACAGCGTGCACCATTGATGTATGAGTGAGAGTAACGATGCGCTCTTTGGTAGCTTATTTTCACTGCGAAGACGGTACAAGGTTATGATGATATTAGTAAAATGTCTTGAATGAACGTCCCAATGGGATGTAGTTTGCGCCATTCAACAATTGTATATGAATTGAGAGGGCACCAGCAGCTGTGTTTCTAGTAAGCGCTTCGTGTACCCGGAAACCATCTGTCGGTGACTATCTCCAATCGTTGTAGGAGAAATGTGATAGAAGCTTCACACACAAGATTACTTACTACACTAGAAATTGATATCAACAGATAGACTTTTGGTTCTCGCTCACAGTTTTTTATTACTTCGTGTCTGTAAGTGCGCACTCGCACGCCAACACAGAGAGAGACACAGAGAACGAGAGAGAGAGAGAGGGAGGGATACAGAACGAGAGAGAGGGAGACACAGAGGACGAGAGAGGGAGGGAGACAGAACGAGAGAGAGGGAGACACAGATGACGAGAGAGAGGAAGACACGGCGGGAGACACAGAGAACGAGAGACCAGGAGAACGAGAAAGAGAAAGAGCTAGTTCCTGAACTACATAAGTGATCAAACACTTCCCAGTGAACAAATTCTCAGTGACAACTCGAGACCTTAAGTACCGAGCCGAGAGAAAATGATGGGCTAGTAATGAGGGCGGGAGACTGTACATGGATCAATGGTGGTGGCCTCTTGTCAACTTCGTCTCTCCGATTAGCTGCATGACAGCAATTTTCAAAGTTACAAAAAGTTACCTCTCCTCATTTCCAAAGTTACTTCTGATCTCCTCTCAACAACTGCATTTTCTACCGCGAAGTCGTCTGACAGCACAAGAGTTCAAAAAACAATCAGCGAATCATAGTTGACTGTTTACTGGAGGTGAATGCATCAGGACTACCCATATCCTGGTCCACATTTTCACGGTGCCCCTACTAACAAACTAACATATAGATCCAGAAGATACGCAATTCTGTACTTACAAATAACAAGCTAAAGACGGATATCTCGGGTCACGATCCTGTGTCAGTTACAAGACAATGCATCATCTTTATCCACATTGAGTCTTTTTAAGGGGAACTATGAAGAGGTGTATCCGTCTGGTGGACACGGAAGAAAATAGGATTCGATCTTCTATTGCTAGCTAGATGTCGGTATAACGGGAGTGGACTTTAACGATGGAGGGCTGGCTAGTTGTGAACTGTCCAATTGACAGCTTGAGTCGTTAGATCAAATGAGTTTACTTGTATGATTACTGTGTAGCAAACAGTTGGACTCGTGTCTGAACTCGGCAGCAACGTTCCTAACGACTAGAAACTAGAATGTCCAACACAGAGTGAGCATTCTCTACTCACACAAGTTGATGTTCTCACTTTGATGTCAGCGAGAGACGTTCACGTTGGAAACTAATGGAGACACAAGCTTGTGGTAATTCATGACTTCAAATCGGGTTCGTGTAAGCAAAAAGCAATATGGGGAGGCAACGTTTTAGTGTGAGTGGAGAACTGGCCAGGACGCTTGGGCTGGTACTTAATGTGAGTGGAGAACTGGCCAGGACGCTTGGGCTGGTACTTAATGTGGGGGAGACAACGTTTTAATGTGAGTGGAGAACTGGCCAGGACGCTGGGGCTAGTACTTAATGTGGGGGAGACAACGTTTTAATGTGAGTGGAGAACTGGCCAGGACGCTTGGGCTGGTACTTAATGTGGGGGAGGCAACGTTTTAATATGAGTGGAGAACTGGCCAGGACGCTTGGGCTGGTACTTAATGTGGGGGAGGCAACGTTTTAATGTGAGTGGAGAACTGGCCAGGACGCTTGGGCTAGTACTTAATGTGGGGGAGGCAACGTTTTAATGCGAGTGGAGAACTGGCCAGGACGCTGGGGCTGGTACTTAATGTGGGGGAGACAACGTTTTAATGTGAGTGGAGAACTGGCCAGGACGCTTGGGCTGGTACTTAATGTGGGGGAGACAACGTTTTAATGTGAGTGGAGAACTGGCCAGGACGCTTGGGCTGGTACTTAATGTGGGGGAGACAACGTTTTAATGTGAGTGGAGAACTGGCCAGGACGCTTGGGCTGGTACTTAATGTGGGGGAGACAACGTTTTAATGTGAGTGGAGAACTGGGCAGGACGCTTGGGCTGGTACTTAATGTGGGGGAGACAACGTTTTAATGCGAGTGGAGAACTGGGCAGGACGCTTGGGCTGGTACTTAATGTGGGGGAGACAACGTTTTAATGCGAGTGGAGAACTGGCCAGGACGCTTGGGCTAGTACTTAATGTGGGGGAGACAACGTTTTAATGTGAGTGGAGAACTGGCCAGGACGCTGGGGCTAGTACTTAATGTGGGGGAGGCAACGTTTTAATGTGAGTGGAGAACTGGCCAGGACGATGGGGCTAGTACTTAATGTGGGGGAGACAACGTTTTAATGTGAGTGGAGAACTGGCCAGGACGCTTGGGCTAGTACTTAATGTGGGGGAGGCAACGTTTTAATGTGAGTGGAGAACTGGCCAGGACGCTTGGGCTAGTACTTAATGTGGGGGAGGCAACGTTTTAATGTGAGTGGAGAACTGGCCAGGACGCTTGGGCTAGTACTTAATGTGGGGGAGACAACGTTTTAATGTGAGTGGAGAACTGGCCAGGACGCTTGGGCTGGTACTTAATGTGGGGGAGACAACGTTTTAATGTGAGTGGAGAACTGGCCAGGACGCTTGGGCTAGTACTTAAAGTGGGGGAGGCAACGTTTTAATGTGAGTGGAGAACTGGCCAGGACGCTTGGGCTAGTACTTAATGTGGGGGAGACAACGTTTTAATGTGAGTGGAGAACTGGCCAGGACGCTTGGGCTGGTACTTAATGTGGGGGAGGCAACGTTTTAATGCGAGTGGAGAACTGGCCAGGACGCTTGGGCTAGTACTTAATGTGGGGGAGGCAACGTTTTAATGCGAGTAGAGAACTGGCCAGGACGCTTGGGCTAGTACTTAATGTGGGGGAGACAACGTTTTAATGTGAGTGGAGAACTGGCCAGGACGCTAGGCTGGTACTTAATGTGGGGGAGACAACGTTTTAATGCGAGTGGATAACTGGCCAGGACGCTTGGGCTGGTACTTAATGTGGGGGAGACAACGTTTTAATGCGAGTGGAGAACTGGCCAGGACGCTTGGGCTAGTACTTAATGTGGGGGAGACAACGTTTTAATGCGAGTGGAGAACTGGCCAGGACGCTTGGGCTAGTACTTAATGTGGGGGAGACAACGTTTTAATGTGAGTGGAGAACTGGCCAGGACGACTGGGGCTAGTACTTAATGTGGGGGAGGCAACGTTTTAATGTGAGTGGAGAACTGCCAGGACGCTGGGGCTGGTACTTAATGTGGGGGAGACAACGTTTTAATGTGAGTGGAGAACTGGCCAGGACGCTGGGGCTGGTACTTAATGTGGGGGAGGCAACGTTTTAATGTGAGTGGAGAACTGGCCAGGACGCTGGGGCTGGTACTTAATGTGGGGGAGACAACGTTTTAATGCGAGTGGAGAACTGGTCAGGACGCTTGGGCTAGTACTTAATGTGGGGGAGACAACGTTTTAATGTGAGTGGAGAACTGGCCAGGACGCTGGGGCTAGTACTTAATGTGGGGGAGGCAACGTTTTAATGTGAGTGGAGAACTGGCCAGGACGATGGGGCTAGTACTTAATGTGGGGGAGACAACGTTTTAATGTGAGTGCAGAACTGGCCAGGACGCTTGGGCTAGTACTTAATGTGGGGGAGGCAACGTTTTAATGTGAGTGGAGAACTGGCCAGGACGCTTGGGCTAGTACTTAATGTGGGGGAGGCAACGTTTTAATGTGAGTGGAGAACTGGCCAGGACGCTTGGGCTAGTACTTAATGTGGGGGAGACAACGTTTTAATGTGAGTGGAGAACTGGCCAGGACGCTTGGGCTGGTACTTAATGTGGGGGAGACAACGTTTTAATGTGAGTGGAGAACTGGCCAGGACGCTTGGGCTAGTACTTAAAGTGGGGGAGGCAACGTTTTAATGTGAGTGGAGAACTGGCCAGGACGCTTGGGCTAGTACTTAATGTGGGGGAGACAACGTTTTAATGTGAGTGGAGAACTGGCCAGGACGCTTGGGCTGGTACTTAATGTGGGGGAGGCAACGTTTTAATGCGAGTGGAGAACTGGCCAGGACGATGGGGCTAGTACTTAATGTGGGGGAGGCAACGTTTTAATGCGAGTGGAGAACTGGCCAGGACGCTTGGGCTAGTACTTAATGTGGGGGAGACAACGTTTTAATGTGAGTGGAGAACTGGCCAGGACGCTAGGGCTGGTACTTAATGTGGGGGAGACAACGTTTTAATGCGAGTGGATAACTGGCCAGGACGGTTGGGCTGGTACTTAATGTGGGGGAGACAACGTTTTAATGCGAGTGGAGAACTGGCCAGGACGCTTGGGCTAGTACTTAATGTGGGGGAGACAACGTTTTAATGTGAGTGGAGAACTGGCCAGGACGCTTGGCTAGTACTTAATGTGGGGGAGACAACGTTTTAATTCGAGTGGAGAACTGGCCAGGACGCTTGGGCTAGTACTTAATGTGGGGGAGACAACGTTTTAATGTGAGTGGAGAACTGGCCATGGCGACTGGGGCTAGTACTTAATGTGGGGGAGGCAACGTTTTAATGTGAGTGGAGAACTGGCCAGGACGCTGGGGCTGGTACTTCATGTGGGGGAGACACGTTTTAATGTGAGTGGAGAACTGGCCAGGACGCTGGGGCTGGTACTTAATGTGGGGGAGACAACGTTTTAATGTGAGTGGAGAACTGGCCAGGACGCTTGGGCTAGTACTTAATGTGGGGGAGACAACGTTTTAATGCGAGTGGAGAACTGGCCAGGACGCTTGGGCTAGTACTTAATGTGGGGGAGACAACGTTTTAATGTGAGTGGAGAACTGGCCAGGACGCTTGGGCTGGTACTTAATGTGGGGGACACAACGTTTTAATGTGCGTGGAGAACTGGCCAGGACGCTGGGGCTGGTACTTAATGTGGGGGAGACAACGTTTTAATGTGAGTGGAGAACTGGCCAGGACGCTTGGGCTGGTACTTAATGTGGGGAGAGGCAGCGGTCCAACGGGAGGGAAAGGGGGCAGTCTGTGACAGGAAAAGTACTGTGGGTAAATAATAACAGTGAGAGGGGGCAGAATGACAACTGATGACATTTACTAGGTAAGTAAAACACAAACACGGAGTAGTTATAGAGAAGACATGTGGTCGAAGATTTGTGTTCAATGAATTATTGCAGATTGTGTCTGGCAAGTGTAGCCTAGTCTGAGTGAGAGTTTTGGTTTGAACACAGGTAATGATGTCCCATCTTCAGCTTATGCTTTTATGAGGTTCTCTGTTTCTCGTTCTTTGTTCTGGACAGAACAACGAGCAGTGTACGGAAGCGAGTGCCCTGACAATGAAGGCACTATGTTAGCACTCACAGGCTTAATGGTACTTAGTAGTTACCAGTTCCAACCCCATCACAGTTATGTATCCCGCTGACGACCCAGGGAGACCCTATTACTGTCCTCTCGCGATAAATGCATCCGACGTGGAGCAACACATATTCCAGTGTCAATGAAGAACAGAGCAGGCCATTACTGAAATCGTTTGATACGTCAATGAAGTATCTGCTTGGGCGGAAGTACTCTTTGGGTGGCCAATTTCGGCCCAAATTATCAATATCCAATGTCGTTAGCAAAAGTGGGAGTGACGAGTGTAGCGTACATGAATAGCGCGGACACAGACTGGCCTGATTGGGCGCTACTTCTAGCTACTGCTTGCCATCAACATACTCTTGTAACTCGCTCACAATATAATCTTGGCTTCAACGAATATATATATATATATATAAAAGAAGTTATATTGGAATGAATGACCTAACCCTATATATCGAGCAGACAAGAGTGTGCAGCCTGAAACAAAATTTGAGAAGTATTTACGTCCCATTACAAGTCGGCTCATATTAGTAGTGTGTTAGTCCATCAGAACAACCTCGTTGTCCTTACTCCATTAAACAAATCACAACAACCGTTTCCTTGTTGTTGTGTCAGGCTGGCAATCAGAAACTATTCAACTACAAATTCGTACCCATCACGGTACAAAGATGTAAAACAAAGGAGACACGCCTTCTCTTCACACCCCCCCCCCCAAAAAAAAAAAAAAAAAAAAAAAAAAAAAAAAAGGAATCGCTTCATTACCCTCAAATGTCATGAAACACACTGCCCGCGGCTACCGAAACCCCTACAATGGCGAACAGCCGCCAGAAGAGGTGCCAGAACTCAAGACAAGAACCGTGTGAACGGTTACCCAAACGAATGCCTGTACGCAGCCACAAGTGCCTCTTCCCAAAGCAATGATCGTTACAACTGTTCATAGCTCGCCTCACTTGTTACATATGACCTCATCATCAAATGTCCACCCGCGACGGCTGCTCCATGTTTACACTCAAATATGAATTGACACAATACCTCCACCAGCTCCCATTCTCTCACATGTTACAATGAACTGAGCTGCGTGCTGTGATCTCAGTAGAACATAATCATTAGTTCGTCAACGATGACGTCCCAAAAAGCTGGGCTGAAAGTCCCCGAGTTTACCGTCAATATGAAGTCCCAGAACTTCTAGCACTGATAAACCGACAAGCCAGTCCAAGCGACTGGGCATCGATGATTGAATGTAACCTGCATACCCCAAAGTGTCATCATGAAGTCGGATGTGTTGGGCTGAAAGGCGTAAATACTGCAACTTGCTGTCAAGCATAAAGCCGAGCGTTAGCCCAAATGAACATTAGAGGCGAACTATAGAGTAGCTGATTCTACGACCAAGCAGGAGAACAAAGGGTGGCGACATTCGTCAAGTACACACATTATCAGAGGTCACGTACATTAGACAAGATAGATACAGATAACAACGGCATTTATTTTCAAACATCTGATAGGGAGAGAGAGAGACACAGAGAGAGAGAGAGAGACAGAGAGAGAGAGAGGCAGAGAGAGAGAGAGAGAGTAGCTGAGTTAAAGACAGACTGGCAAATAATAACAAGAGACGGTAGACAAACATACCAAAACAATCAAAAACAAAACCTATACAAGACAAAAGGAAAGACTAGACGGGGTAGATAGACAAGAGAAAGGAAGGTTAGACATTAAAAAAAAGTGCACGAACTGTTTGAAAACGTCAGAAAGGGTACATTGAAAGCCAAAGAGACAAACTTGGTGAAGTCAATATTTGGTTTGTCGCAGCTCTAACGTTACCTGTTGTGTCTATGTGGAACACAATCAGCAGGTCTGTGCCAGGAGAAACACTCGACCATTACTGGCAACCAAAAAGCACGCGACTTGCAGTAAATCTCTCGCATTTTTCTTCATCTGGACTGTGCTGAACTACTAGAACGATCTACCTAATGAAACCATTATCATGTGCCGTCTACGCCTATTATGGAGCACTATTTCTTGCCATGATGGCATGTTACTGGTTCTCCAATACGCCTCCTGATGTTTCCACTCAGATAGTTAATACTTTGAATAGAGATTTAGCCAGCACAGAAAAGGTGGAAGTTTGGTCGATACAGGTAATAATAAACAAAGAGCAGAGACTAAGAACAAAGAAGGTGTGGCAGCACATACCTGTGTGTTGATTCTCTCCGGCTGGAAACTGTTACAGTAATTCTAGTGCCCCGCCCCCTTTTCTCACCTTGACAGTTACTGCAACAACTTGGCTCCATTATCCCTGGTCTGTAGAGGTCTTCATGCATATACTGAGATGACTGATTAGAAGGGGGAACGAGAGAGATGGCAGCCCGCCAGCCACTCTCGAAGGTTTTACATTGAGCTCATTTGGTGAAAGTCAAGGTCGCCTTCCAGCGGGAAGCATATAACACATAGTCTGGCGAGAACAAGCATTGCAGTACAGACAATAAGTGGGCGGGTAGATACACCTTGGGTAGCGGATCTCTGGCCGGACAATTTCAGCCATTGCCAACAGGCACACAGGGCATGGCACTCTTCGGCATGAAGCTTGAGGCTAGTTCATCTAAACGAAAATGCTTCCTTCCTGCAAGAGCTTGGTAAAGAGTGTTTCATACAGGAGCCAAGTCAATAACTTTCATTGAGTTTTTTTTTTTGTTTTTTTTTTACTACTTCTGAAATGACTCTAACCATTGCATGCGTACAGAGCCAACCTCCATTTTTCTTATCACGCTCATCGAATCACTCAGTTTGCAGGCATGGGTGTAGTCTTGTGACTCTAACCAGATGAATGCCTTGGTCACTGACATCACCTCCATCGTCATGCTACTCGTGGTCATAAAGTATGCACCACTGTCTTCCTTGACTATTCTGCCTGCCGAGCGTGCTGTAAATGTCCATACACTCCTTTGGTGACGTATTACAGATCCGTCTGTATAGATGACTGCATCTTTCTCATTGATGCTTTCCCAGATAACACCGTTGACCTCCGCATTGACCACGACTGAGTTCTGCTCCCTACATTTCATGTTGAGTGTGACAATACACGAGGACGTGCCCCACTCCTCGCCAGCGTTGATATTGGGAAGACCACAGACCTGTTTAGCCTGATACCCTTCCCTGTGTTGAGCTCTTGGTGTAATGGATGCTCTTTATCTGCACTTATCTTCAGGTATGCTCGTGCCCTCCAGATCGTGATCCTGTCATCCATGGTTGGAAAGTCAAGAATAAACCTCATTGCTATACAGGAAATGTCCCTTGTACACGCCAATAACTTTCAGGCTAGAGCCAAGTCCATAAGTTTTATACAAGAGCCAAGTTGAAAATGCTTCATGCAAAAAGTACCAGGTAAACAAAATATCAAATAAGAACTCGTTCGTGTTGAATTATAGATGATCATGGAATAATAGTGGAACTTGACTGCAGCTACAGACACTGCTCGCAACTATTTATAGATGATCATGGAATAATAGTGGAACTTGACTGCAGCTACAGACACTGCTCGCAACTAATTATAGATGATCATGGAATAATAGTGGAACTTGACTGCAGCTACAGACACTGCTCGCAACTATTTATAAATGATCATGGAATAATAGTGGAACTTGACTGCAGCTACAGACACTGCTCGCAACTAATTATAAATGATCATGGAATAATAGTGGAACTTGACTGCAGCTACAGACACTGCTCGCAACTATTTATAAATGATCATGGAATAATAGTGGAACTTGACTGCAGCTACAGACACTGTTCGCAACTAATTATAAATGATCATGGAATAATAGTGGAACTTGACTGCAGCTACAGACACTGCTCGCAACTAATTATAAATGATCATGGAATAATAGTGGAACTTGACTGCAGCTACAGACACTGTTCGCAACTAATTATAAATGATCATGGAATAATAGTGGAACTTGACTGCAGCTACAGACACTGCTCGCAACTAATTATAAATGATCATGGAATAATAGTGAACTTGACTGCAGCTACAGACACTGCTCGCAACTATTATAAATGATCATGGAATAATAGTGGAACTTGACTGCAGCTACAGACACTGCTCGCAACTATTTATAAATGATCATGGAATAATAGTGGAACTTGACTGCAGCTACAGACACTGTTCGCAACTAATTATAAATGATCATGGAATAATAGTGGAACTTGACTGCAGCTACAGACACTGCTCGCAACTAATTATAAATGATCATGGAATAATAGTGGAACTTGACTGCAGCTACAGACACTGCTCGCAACTATTTATAACCGCAACAGTAGGGGTGAGTCACGACAGGACACAACGTCGCCGTCCAAGGAATGCAATCATGAAGATATTTCAACAATGACACCCACCTTTGTTCCTGGGGGAGTAGACAGAAGAACAAGTGGACAAAGTTCTCCTGTAAACACGGACTGAGACAAAAGAGGCATACACAACCGTATCTAAACGCTGTCCAACGGACTGATGATCTCTCACAAACACTTTCATAATAATCAATGTAGCTTCAAACTAATATAATTAATCTATCTGATGGGGGGGGGGGGGGGGGAGAGAGAGTAAAGCGTAGTTAGTTCTACAGTGTAGACTAGACGTGCCAAGCGACTGGTTGAAATACTGCAGCGTGTTAAACAAATAACGCTCCAACAAGGCTGAGATTAGATGTTTGTGTGAGAGTTATAAAATATAGATAATTGAGAGCTTACGGCTGGCATCAGTACGAGACGAGTTAGGACAGGGGTGAGTAGAAGCTGCGCTACATGAGGCAGCAAAACACGGACTGTGTAGTAGGGTTGGTGTTGAGTGCTTGCTCACTGCTCACCGACATCCGGACCAAGAAGTTCTAGGCAGTGACAGTTTGGGCGCCGTGTTAGTTCACGCTTCAGCCATCGTGTTCTTCTAGCATCTCAATAAAAAGGTGAAAGTGAGAAATGTCAACCGTTGATGTGGAAGTGAGAAATGTCAACCGTTGATGTGGAAGTGAGAAATGTCAACCGTTGATGAGAAAGTGAGAAATGTCAACCGTTGATGTGAGAGTGAGAAATGTCAACCGTTGATGTGGAAGTGAGAAATGTCAACCGTTGATGTGGAAGTGAGAATGTCAACCGTTGATGTGGAAGTGAGAAATGTCAACCGTTGATGTGGAAGTGAGAAATGTCAACCGTTGATGTGAGAGTGAGAAATATCAACCGTTGATGTGAGAGTGAGAAATGTCAACCGTTGATGAGAAAGTGAGACATGTCAACCGTTGATGTGAGAGTGAGAAATGTCAACCGTTGATGTGGAAGTGAGAAATGTCAACCGTTGATGTGGAAGTGAGAAATGTCAACCGTTGATGTGAGAGTGAGAAATGTCAACCGTTGATGTGGAAGTGAGAAATGTCAACCGTTGATGTGAGAGTGAGAAATATCAACCGTTGATGTGAGAGTGAGAAATGTCAACCGTTGATGAGAAAGTGAGAAATGTCAACCGTTGATGAGAAAGTGAGAAATATCAACCGTTGATGTGAGAGTGAGAAATGTCAACCGTTGATGTGGAAGTGAGAAATGTCAACCGTTGATGTGAGAGTGAGAAATATCAACCGTTGATGTGAGAGTGAGAAATGTCAACCGTTGATGAGAAAGTGAGAAATATCAACCGTTGATGTGGAAGTGAGAAATGTCAACCGTTGATGTGGAAGTGAGAAATGTCAACCGTTGATGTGGAAGTGAGAAATGTCAACCGTTGATGTGAGAGTGAGAAATATCAACCGTTGATGTGAGAGTGAGAAATGTCAACCGTTGATGAGAAAGTGAGAAATGTCAACCGTTGATGAGAAAGTGAGAAATGTCAACCGTTGATGAGAAAGTGAGAAATATCAACCGTTGATGTGAGAGTGAGAAATGTCAACCGTTGATGTGAGAGTGAGAAATATCAACCGTTGATGTGAGAGTGAGAAATATCAACCGTTGATGTGAGAGTGAGAAATATCAACCGTTGATGTGAGAGTGAGAAATGTCAACCGTTGATGAGAAAGGGAGAAATGTCAACCGTTGATGAGAAAGGGAGAAATGTCAACCGTTGATGAGAAAGTGAGAAATGTCAACCGTTGATGAGAAAGTGAGAAATGTCAACCGTTGATGAGAAAGTGAGAAATGTCAACCGTTGATGAGAAAGTGAGAAATGTCAACCGTTGATGAGAAAGTGAGAAATATCAACCGTTGATGTGAGAGTGAGAAATGTCAACCGTTGATGTGAGAGTGAGAAATATCAACCGTTGATGTGAGAGTGAGAAATATCAGCCGTTGATGTGAGAGTGAGAAATATCAACCGTTGATGTGAGAGTGAGAAATGTCAACCGTTGATGTGAGAGTGAGAAATATCAACCGTTGATTGAAAGAAATAAATGTCAAACCGTTGATGTGAGAGTGAGAATATCAACCGTTGATTGAAAGAAATAAATGTCAACCGTTGATGAGGAAAGTGAGAAATATCAACCGTTGATGTGAGAGTGAGAAATATCAGCCGTTGATGTGAGAGTGAGAAATATCAACCGTTGATGTGGAAGTGAGAAATATCAACCGTTGATGTGAGAGTGAGAAATATCAACCGTTGATTGAAAGAAATAAATGTCAACCGTTGATTGAAAGAGATCAATATCAACCATTGATTGAAAGTGAGAAATGTCAATGGTTGATTTAAAAGTGAGAAAACCCGATCTTTGGCTAATTTAGGCCATACTACAAACTGTTGCAGCAAGGAGCTGCTATAGAAACGAACAAGAAAGACAATGTAACAGCAACAGCAGCAGATCATGCAGCTCACGTTAGATGCTTCACGCCAAATAGCAGAGTCCAAAAGAGGACGTGGAAGTTGTGTCCCTGGTAGAAGTCTACCACCACACTTACCCTCATGTTAAAAGTTACATTAGACCAAGGAACTTATCCACAACAGTTAATGTTCTACAGCTCGCTCTGATCGCACCCACCACGAAACACCGCGACATGAACTATATTACGTCATGTGTTGCAGTTTTCATAGCAGTGATCTACGGGTATGACGGAAACTCCAGACGAAGACGCAGATGATTTACAAATCTATAGATGACTATGTATGACTCAAATACTGTGCTATAAATAGGTATGACGCAAACTGTCATTCAATGGTCGCGCGCGCGGGGCAGAGAGATGAATTGATTGGACCTCAGTTCGGGCGCGTCAATGCAATGCTCAGGTCTCTGTGAGGTTCTACATGCATTAGACAGCCTGTGACCTATCATGCAGGCCCAACGTCCGCTCGCGCACTTTCACCATGTCACGTGACAACGATAGGCCAATAAACGCAGCATCTCTCAAACATCACTACCTGTTTTGTGACTGATATCTAACAGTGACAGCACACACACTCTTGGTGCACATCTGGTTGAGAATCACGAGATAAAAAAGGTTTAGGGCCAGTTTGGAAAGATTTATAAACAAAGAAGTGGCCAGCAAAATGACTATGTTACGTCGTACTTCAGACCCGCCAAGTCTATCTATCTATCTTTCGTTCGCCTGAAGCATTGTCTATATCTGCAATGTCGTTTCCTGTATAAATGTTACTGTCTTTTGTAATTCTTGCAGTGGCCCATATAGTTTTGTCTGTAGTGTTGTATCTATGGGCCAATGGATTTTCCTCAGTCTACTATATTCAGTGCAGTCTTGAAGTATGTGTTCAGCAGTCTGGGGCGCCTGTCCACATGTACAAGTAGTTGAGGTGCCGATCTTGAATTTTGTATACATGTGACTATGGAGTCGATTGTGTCCTGTTCTGAGACGTATAATGATAACTTGTTCATATCTATTCATATTATAAAAGGCATCCTGATTTGGGGCTTGTGGTCCTCTGATTGATTTGATTATCTGTTTCTTATGATGGTATGTAACAGGTGTATCTAGTTGTGTGCCTGTTGAACCTTCCTTTGCCAACTGATCTGCTTTCTCATTTCCTGGTATTCCACAGTGAGATGGGATCCACTGCAGGGCAACCCTGTGGTGCTTGCAGAGTTCAGTCAATAAGGTCTGCAGATGTGGTAATTTTCTGGATTGTAGTGCCTGGAGTACTGATCTTGCATCTGTCAAAAACACTACAGGCTGCGGGCTAAGATTAATGTTCAGCAGTTTTTCTATTGCTAACTTTATTGCTTGTATTTCTGCATCATAATTGTGACAATATTTCCCTGTTGCTATTTTATTCATATCCCTAGTGTTATTTGGGTATTCTATATATGCACCTGCTCCCCCATTTTTTACTGCATTCTGTGCTGATCCATCTGTATACACACGAATCCATAGGTCTTGTGGGTATTCTTCATCCAGGAAACTGAGAGTTATTGTTTTCGCTGTAGACTATTCTGTTCCTCTTTATCAACTATTCCTTTCACTTCTGTCCGTATTTGAACTGATAATCCAGATTCCTCTGTCCAGGGAGTCTGTTCTGGTATGGGCAGTAGGGGTTAACAGCTCTTGGCATGTCTGGTGTTTGTCTACTAATACGCTTGGCTTGGTGGATAAAACTGCTTCTCTTAAGTCGTCCCAATGCAAGATTTGGAATCGGTCCTTCATTGGATGTCTCGGCATGCAAGCAAATTTTTCTGCCTGTATCAGCACCTTTGTGTCCCTCCGTTCTCTCAGTGCTGGTATCCTCCACAATTTCTCCATCTCTAATATTGGTGTTGATTTCATTGCTCCTGTGATGACCCTAAGTGCCTGGTTTTGTACTTTATCCAGTTCTTGAAGTGTGGTGTTTGATGCTGAACACCATGCAGATGATCCATATTCTAAATGTGGGCGTATAACTCTGTTGGTAAACTTTACTGAGTATTTTCCCACTCGCACCCCACGTAGTTCCACACAGCTTTCTTAGAATAGCCAATTTTCTCCTTGCTTTTTGGGTTGCCTTATTTATCTGCTGTTTCCAAGATAGTTTGTTATCAAATGTAACTCCGAGATACGTAGCCTGTATGTCTTCTTTCACAGGCTCATTGTTTATATAGATGGCTCCTGCTTTTTGTTTTGGGGAAAGAGTGAAAAGTGTAGTACTGCATTTGTCTGTATTGATGCTGATACACCATCTATTTGTCCATGAATTCAGTGCATTCATAGCTCTTTGTAACAATTTGGAGGCCACTGTTGCATACTCCTCTGTGCACCACATTACCAAGTCATCTGCATACATTGCCACTTTGATACCATGTGGTAGTTCAGTAACTAGGTCATTGATGTAGATCAGAAAAAGTGTTGTAGATAGTACCCCTCCCTGTGGAACGCCCTGGCGCAGTAAGACTTCTTACTCTTAAGACTATCCAGTTGCACTCTGGCTCTCCTGTTATGCAGGTATGCTTTGACCCATTTGTACATCCTGCCATTTACTCCATAATTTCTCAGTTTCTTCAAAAGCCCTTCCTTCCATACCTTATCAAATGCTTTCTTTAGGTCTATCCATGCTGCTAGTACCAGTTTCTTTTCTTGAAACGCATCCTCAATTTCCTGGGAAAGATAGGTTGCCTGATCTTCGGTAGAGTAACACTGTCTAAAGCCTGCTTGTTGTGGGACAAGGAGATTTTCACTTTCCAGGTACCACTGCAGTCTGAGATTGATTATACGTTCCATTGTTTTACACAAACAGCTTGTAAGGCTGATTGGTCTATAGCTGGATGTCATTGAACCATCTTTCCTGGCTTTAGTAATGGTATCATAATTGCTTCTCTCCATGCCTGTGGCACTTTACCTGTGATCCAGCAAATGTTGTAGATCTGCAGTAGTTTTGCTTTAGCTGCAGTTCCCAAGTTCTTAATCATTTCATTAGACACTCCATCACTACCTGGTGACTTTTTCATTTTAATTTGGATATTGCCAGCTCTAGCTCTCTTTGTGTAATGGGTATTTCCATGACTTCATGTGCAGTCTCTTCTTGTCTTGCATTTTGTTGTTTTAGACGGGTCTCTTGACGTTTCTCTAGGCTAATTTCAATATTGTTGTCATTTGCAAAGGAGTCTGCAAAGTGATTTGCTGAATGTTTCCATCCTTCTTCAGTGTAATTTTTGTGTTCCCTTCTGTACCCTCATCATTCAGCTGTTTTACAAGCTTCCACACTTTTCTTGTGTCTCGTTCTAGATTCATGTACTCTGTTTTCTCTTTCCAACTTCTCCGTCTGGCTTGTAGTTTAGCCCATTGAAATTTGGCTTTAGCATGCTGATAGTTATTGTGGTGTTCCTGGCAGGGGTTATTTTCTGCTTGTTTTCGAGATGTTTCCATGTCATTGTGCAGTTGCTCTAGTTCACTATTCCAGTATGGTTTGTAGTGTTTCCGTGCCCCTCTGGGTATTGTTTCACTGGCAGCTTGTATTATTAGTCTACTGAATTCATCAACTATTTTGTTGATGTCTCTGTCTGTATTTAGATCTTTAGTCAGTACACTGGTGTAATGTTGATACATTTTCCAGTCTGCCTTTTTGTAATTCCATCTGGAGAGAGTGCTGCTCTCCCTGACTGCCTCATTTTGCACCACTAAAAAGACAGGTCGGTGGTCGCTGCCTCCAAG
The DNA here is from genome assembly GCA_032433765.1 of Megaustenia siamemsis. Taxonomy (NCBI): domain Eukaryota; kingdom Metazoa; phylum Mollusca; class Gastropoda; order Stylommatophora; family Ariophantidae; genus Megaustenia; species Megaustenia siamemsis. The sequence goes on along the minus strand of JAVIAB010000047.1, from coordinate 98,439,860 downwards.
TTGTTTCCCAACAATACGTGTGATATTCCAATCCAGGTCTGGTGAATGGAAAGCAAGGTCTGGTGTAGATGTGGTATGCCATGATCTGGAATAGAATGTTGGTGGATCTGTTGCCTGGTTTAATAGTATAAGCCCATTGTCATCCTGCCAATTTTCAAGTTCTTCACCTCTCTTGTCCATATCTTCATAGCCCCAGCTCTGTGAATGGCTGTTAAAGTCTCCACATACAATTATTCTTTCTTTTAATGTAATTGTGTCTAGTGCTAGTGGGCGGTCACTCGGACAGTAGTAGTTTAGTAGATGGAAGTCTGTATTTCCTGTCCTGAGGTGCAGTATTTGATATTCCGCCCCATCCATATACACTTCAATCTGACATGCATTAATGTTGTTCCTTACAAGAGTCAGTATTCCGCCCTTTTGTCTGTTTTTCCTGTCAGATCGGTAGCACTGGTATCCCCTAATCTTCAAGGCTATGTCGTTGTTTAGATGGGTTTCCTGCAAACAGCATATGCTTACTTGTTCTTCATGCAGGATATTTTCTAATTCTATCTTTTTACTGTACCCATCTCTTTTGCTGTTGATGCCTTCAGCATTCCAGTGCATTATTTTGAGTGGTCTTATTTTGGGTTGGCCAGTAACTCTATTCTCTCGCCCCCTGACTCCACAGAGCGATTGAGAAGGACATCCAGTAATATAGGTTGGGCCCTTTCGAGGCTGAGGGCCCGGCGCTGCACCTGCCTGAGTGTCCATCACAGGGCGAGTGCCATATCGATTTGCAGTTATAGGCATGCTTCCCATTGGCGTGAGTGCGTGGCATCCTGATTTTTGTAGTGCGCCTTTTGGCTGGTTGCCTCCGACTTCAGCACTTAAAATTGCTAGAGCAGACTGTGGTCTTGCACGGGTGTAGGAAGGCCTGGCCAGTCTTGGTTTTCAGTCCCTGGTGACTGTTAAGCCCCATCCCACGACAAGGAGCTGGCCTTGATGGGGACCCGCCAAGTGATATAACCTTGCTGTCTCCATTTACTCTCTAAAACACTTCTCACATTCTTTACATTTCTGATCTCTCCAGCCCTTATATCCTTTCATCTGTATCTGTCTCCTCCGTTACCCCCCCCCCCCCTTTTCCTCCTCGCTCTCTCCGTTATTCCTGCGCAGCGGAACCTTCTCAATATCTCATCAACAACAACAGATAAATATCCTGGCGAGTTGTGCCATAATGTGAGCACATACACTAGACGACCAAATGTGATCTTTCGTTCACAGTGTTACATTTAGACAAGTTCATTCTCTGTACTTTGATATCCACAGATCGAGTTTTACCACAGAAATGCTGGACTTGTTTACGTCTACAGATGTGCGCTTCAGTGATCTATTTAGCACGGCTCACAATGATCACATATAAGTTGTTAGCAAACTGACTCATGCAAGCAAGTCCTCACTGACTCGCAGAAGTGAGCTTCCTGGGAGAAATAAGCTAGAAGATGTTTCAAAGCTTGGGCCCTCTCTGTAATGTAATAGCTTGGGCACTCTCTGTAATGTAATAGCTTGGGCCCTCTCTGTAATGTAATAGCTTGGGCACTCTCTGTAATGTAATAGCTTGGGCCCTCTCTGTAATGTAATAGCTTGGGCACTCTCTGTAATGTAATAGCTTGGGCACTCTCTGTAATGTAATAGCTTGGGCACTCTCTGTAATGTAATAGCTTGGGCCCTCTCTGTAATGTAATAGCTTGGGCCCTCTCTGTAATGTAATAGCTTGGGCCCTCTCTGTAATGTAATAGCTTGGGCCCTCTCTGTAATGTAATAGCTTGGGCCCTCTCTGTAATGTAATAGCTTGGGCACTCTCTGTAATGTAATAGCTTGGGCACTCTCTGTAATGTAATAGCTTGGGCACTCTCTGTAATGTAATAGCTTGGGCACTCTCTGTAATGTAATAGCTTGGCACTCTCTGTAATGTAATAGCTTGGGCACTCTCTGTAATGTAATAGCTTGGGCACTCTCTGTAATGTAATAGCTTGGGCACTCTCTGTAATGTAATAGCTTGGGCACTCTCTGTAATGTAATAGCTTGGGCACTCTCTGTAATGTAATAGCTTGGGCCCTCTCTGTAATGTAATAGCTTGGGCACTCTCTGTAATGTTAAACCTGGGGCACTCTCTGTAATGTAATAGCTTGGGCACTCTCTGTAATGTAATAGCTTGGGCACTCTCTGTAATGTAATAGCTTCACGCGCTCTAATAAGGTGGGTGCTGTTATAGAGACATACGAGCGTTGATGTAAAGATGTAAGTGAGGATGTCTTAGGGGCGGCCAAGTAATTCTGGACAGGACAACCGCTATTGTGTTTGCATATGTTCACTGTTCTTCTCGTTAACACAGAACGAAAGATGAGCTGTAGTGGAATGAGATCATTTGGTCATGGCTGGCTGGTCACGATATCAGTAGGCGCTAGACAGAGACCGACTAAGTTCTATAACTACTGCACCGATTCACCTCCGGCACACAATAAAGTATCACTGACAGGCACCACAAGCTCGCAATATGAGTCACAGCGGCAGCTTCCAGGCCAGGCATAAATTATTCCACACACAATGTCGGTGACAGCAAACCAGGCCAGAGACAGGGCAAGGTGAGAGCTCAATAGCGCAAGGTGAGAGGCCAATAGGGCAAGATGAGAGGTCAATAGGGCGTGAGTCAGTTTTAGAGTTGAACGTGAGATTACTCTGGACATGAAAACAACAAAATGTCATCAGACGTCACAAACACAAGGATAGAAGAGAAGGTGCGTGTTTTGGTGGTGAAAGCAATAACTAGCTCCAATGGAGCATTAGACACATCTTGTATTAAAGGTAAACAGCGTGGTTGAAATATGTTACGATAATGCCAGACTGTTATTCACTGACGTCATGCACAATTAATTGAGTGATGCCATCGACAATACAATGCGTGCGATAATAACAGTGAATTAACGCTAAAACAGTAACATAAATACACTCTATGTATGCAAAAATATCAGTAAAACTAACGCAAGAAACACTTCGCCAAAACAATATCAGTGAACAATCACGTGAACATATACACTAAGTTAGCTCCAATAACAACACAATGGAGTACCACAGCCAACATCCACACAATCTCCAACAACACAATGGAGTACCACAGCCAACATCCACACAATCTCCAACAACACAATGGAGTACCACAGCCAACATCCACACAATCTCCAACAACACAATGGAGTACCACAGCCAACATCCACACAATCTCCAACAACACAATCGTGTACCACAGCCAACATCCACACAGACAACATTGTCACACTAAACTACCATGTAACCACCTACCAGGTACCCGTCACCGCCCTCATAGTCACACAGAGATTCAAACTCGGCCTTCTCCTCCATACTCCTGCGGCCAGCCAATGGATGGGTGGCACGTGAATTCAGATCGTAGATTGTAGATGGTTATCCATGAGTCCGGTATGGCACATGATGATGATCCATGAGTCCTACACAACAGCCACACGAAATAACTCACATCTACTAGATGTTCGTTCACAAACCCAAGCACAAAGAAATCACTGATGCCATTATTAAGAGTGGACAAATGAATCCTTGTTACCAAGTCTTAACATTATCTCACACGCCTTAGATTAGAAATATACCGGTATCAAATTATGATGGGTATCAAATTACTAATATGCAACAACAGGAATATCTATTAAACTGAACGTAATACTTCCTGCAGTTGAATAGTCTAAACAGCACGAGATTCCATCACTAAAGTGACAACTCCTTCATACACGAGAATATGGAGAAAGGTGGAGCGTTCTCCTAGTTACGTGGAATTTAAACAATTATTGCACATATGCGTGATGTGTTACTTTCTCATTCTAATTTTGTTTCAGACCAGGAAAAGGAGTGTATAGTAACTGTTAATAAACCTCGTGGGCCAGTCAAAACTGTTTGTCGGGCCGGAACTGGTCCACGGGCCATAGGCTACCCATCCTTGATCTACAAAAAATAGGAAGGGTAACGAAACCCATGGTCACCGATCACGTGGACACCCTCGGTCGAGGTCAAACAAACAAAACATCCATCACGTGCACCCGAGGCCTCGCTGATCAGAGATTGAGATCGATCGTGGGGCGGAGAGGTCAATGGGTGCGGGGACGCAATGGGTGCGAGACGGATCTGCATATACTGGGCCAACCGAAACGCAGAAGTTAGGAAACAATGGGCTTCAATTGTCAAGTGGAAGGCAGATGGAAGGGAAATTGAGCGATTAGTCTTGTCAAGGACGAGAACTTTGTGAACGCTAAAAGAGAGATACTTAATCCTAACAATATATATCTCGCTCAAAATCCTGACACAACCAGTGCAGACGGTGATATCTCAATTGATGAAGAAGAATGCAATTGTGTGTCACTTTGATCAGCTTATAAAGAAAATATTGATTTGTTGAGAGGTACAGTAAACAGTTGTTAAAAATGAATGTTTAGTTATTGCAAAGTGTAAGCGACGATGACAAAACGAGGCTCCGATATGTCTGATACTGTGTGGTCAAGTTGAGTGGGTCGGTCTCATCCACCATCGTCTATACTCTCTCTCTGTCTCTACGATCAAGACTAAATGAGAGTAGGATTCCAGACTCCATCGTCTATACTCTCTCTCTGTCTCTACGATCAAGACTAAATGAGAGTAGGATTCCAGACTCCATCGTCTATACTCTCTCTCTCTCTCTCTCTCTCTCTGCGATCAAGACTAAATGAGAGTAGGATTCCAGACTCCATCGTCTATACTCTCTCTCTCTCTCTCTCTCTCTGCGATCAAGACTAAATCAGAGTAGGATTCCAGACTCCATCGTCTATACTCTCTCTCTCTCTCTCTCTGCGATCAAGACTAAATGAGAGTAGGATTCCAGACTCCATCGTCTATACTCTCTCTCTCTCTCTCTCTCTCTGCGATCAAGACTAAATGAGAGTAGGATTCCAGACTCCATCGTCTATACTCTCTCACTCTCTCTCTCTCTGCGATCAAGACTAAATCAGAGTAGGATTCCAGACTCCATCGTCTATACATATAGGACGGCAGTTGGCACTAGCATTTCTTGTCTGATCAAGCTTAGTGAGTGACTGCTACCTTGTAGCAGACACTCGTTACAATAGAGTGTCCGCTCTACTTGACTCACACCCTCATGCTAGGCTACGTCACTGCACAGAGAGGTGACAATTATTTAGTCTACCATATGTGTGTGTCCGACGACGAGACTTGCAGTATGTTCACCAATCCCATTGTATGATCGCCTCGATCTTGTCGCCATGATGAACAACTACAAAGATTGACCCTTCTAGAAATCCTCTTGCTATATTCAACTCATTGAGCTTCACGTCTCCCTGCCACTGATTTCATTATTCATCTCATATAAATATCCATATATCTCCAAGGCATTTTCTCATTACTGGGCTCTGCCGGGGATTTGGCGGAGGGGGGCATACAGGACAGGATAATTGAAGGCCACTTGTCCTGAGCAGTCGCCACAAGGTGTTCGTTTTTGAGCTTCAACTCTCCCCCCCCCCACCCCTTTTTTTTTCCTTCCGTAAATCATCATCGTCATGTGCCATGCCAGTTGGCGTAGGTGATCATGCCCCTCCACAATCTTTTATCTACAGTACATCGTATCAGTTCTGTTATTGACTGTGTTCCATGCCATGACACCAAGCTATCTAGTATTTTCTCTCTTTGTCGTCAGCGATATCTCTTTCCTTCTATTCTGCCAGTTGTAACCAAGTATTCCAACTTTCCTCTTCTATTGATGTGCCCGAAAAAAATGTTGATTGTTTCTTTCTTATGTTTTTTTATGAGTTCCCTTTTTGTGTTGACCTCTTTGAGAATTTCCTCATTGGTCTTTTTAGCTGTCAAGGGAACTTTCAATATTCTTCTGAGAAACCCCATCTCTGTAGCCTCTAATCATCTTTTCATTGTTGTCTACTATGATACTGGCCAAAATCCTTTCACTGTTTTGCTTCTTTCTCTATCTACTAACATGATGCCTACTCCTCTTTCGTAGATGGTTCCCCAGAGTAAGTTACATTTCCACAGTCGCATTGTAATATTGAATCGCTTGACCAAGCGGCCTTTATCCCTCTGGTTCTATCGTTGCCCGCCGTCATACACAGCAATGGTACTATGTGACGTAAATATAGTTCTTAGATAGCATTGTAATAATCCTGCTCCTTTCCATCTCATTTCACATAGTCCCAAGATGTTAAATTTCATTCTCTTCATTTCTTGACTGATGTTTTCTAGTTTGACAACCTGGAATGCTGATCTAATGTTCCAAGTTCCTTTTGCTAGCGTCCCTTTATTTGTGATCTTGCATCAGTTGCAAGACGCTCCCTAGCGGATGAGGCGGCTGTGGAGTCCCCATTAACGTCATTAGCTGAAGATATGAAGTTGTGGTTTGTCATGATTATTCTAGGGAAGATAAGAAGGTAGTTTGTCATTCTTTTCCTTCTTGGCAGTGACTGTACTAGTCGGAGATGGCAGCCATTGTCTCTTGTCCCGGTCAATAATTAAAAAAAAAAAAAACCTGTTTGCCCTCGGGATTCCAATCGGTATTTTCCTTGTTTGGAGCACGACTATTCAGCCACCATCTCTCTATCATTATTCTTTCAGTCTACATAATCCACTTCCTATATACAACTGTCTGACTACGATTTTCATTTGCCTTATTTGAATTGTTTTGAATCATTCCTTGTTTACATTCAGCTCTCCCAGATTAGTTTGTCACTCTACTCTATCCATTCTTCTGTAATAAATGCACATTTTAATGGCTTCCATTTTGTTTTGTGATCACGCTTCTGCGTCATACAAGAATGTTAAGATAACATTTGAGGCTACTGTCAGTTACATCGCATAAGTTACTGCTCATCAAAGTGTAGCATTTGACATATTCATGTTCTTGTATTTATCTATCTCGTACTCTCTGCTGCCCTGATATAACATGCCCAAGGGAGCTACATCCGTGAACTCTCTCTTCTTCTTCTCGTTTACCTTAATATGCACGCTTTATCTCAGTTTATTGTCACAGTTTTAGTCTTCTCAATATCTGCATCCATTCTATAGTTGCTACTGCTAATCCACTGTACTAGTTGTATTTGTATATTATCTATGGTTACTGCATCGTCCTTGGCATGTTCATTATATTTCCATGTCGGTAATAACATGTTCATGGATATTTAAAACTCGACATTCCCTTTCGCTATCAAGATATTTTCTTCCCTTTAATAACTGAACAAACCGGAGACAGAGGTGTCTAAACTTGTTTGTACCGAAGGGCACAAAGTTATCTATCATGACTGTCTGTTGCCAGTGACATACAAGTCTTATATCTGAACAACAAGGATGTTTCAGACATTCTATATATGTTGTTATCTGTCAAAAGATGGGGTGGAAACCATGAAGCACTATTACATTGATATATTGTGTGTACTTTCTACTGGCGTGCTCTTTCTACTTTAGACTGGCATGGTTTCACTGCAGGCGAGACATTCCCAAATCTGCCGAGCCCCGGCAACCAACAAAGTGTTGACACTGATCGCACATACTGTTCTATTGAAAGTGTTGCCTTCTGTCAAGTTGGCGCATTATGACCTACATGTTGATGTATTGAACGGGCTGCACTGTATAAATGTCGTGCAGCTCAAATTGGACATTACGGGTCGACGTAACAGCTGTAACGGGCAACATAATCTCAATGCGACTCGCGTCAATTCTTGTATAGACTTCATGGTCAGTGAGCGCGCTATTGATGTGCTCATATTGAAGACATCAACTGTTGTCCCGCAGTATTCTCCAATCCATATACAGTTCATGAACTCTGTACTCACATTGACCGAGCAACTCATAAACCACTTCGCTTGTTAGCTCCTATTTCTGGCTCATGTTTCCTATTCTACCTATCCCATTCTGTTGCTGCCGGCTTCTAGTCCAACCTATTGTTTGCGGCCTCCTTATGTTTCCATTCCCTTGTATAATCTTCAAACGCTTGTATAAGACCGTAGACTCATTTACCGCACCGCGCAGCCACCTTAGCAAATGAAGCCATCTACCATAGTGCGGTCATCTATGTAACAGTCTTGCTTTTCTCAGTACTCCCATTTACATAAGCAACACACACAAGTCAAACGTGTGCTCATGTCGCCATATCAAAGAGCAACAATAGCCACATAAAGAGCCAGCGATGGGTATTCAGAGAAAGCCACGACTCCTCTAACATTCTATCAGAACACAAAACACATTCCAGCTTAATGAGCTCAATATCAGTGTACAACTAGCCATAGTATTCCCTAGTATAGCCGTTCAAATAACTCAAGCTGTTGTTAATAAGGAACACAATTATAAGATAAGTTAATTAACAACAAAACCATACCTTTCACATAACATATAATGCACATAACTAAGATAGTAAGATGTAATTATAATGATGCTCAATGAGGGCAATCATTGACAGAACTATTTTAAAACGCGTAAATGGCAGTAATGTTTATGTAGCAAATAATCAGTTTCAATGTCAAGCTAAAGGCTCGGTCTCATGTCCTGGCCTCCTCAGGTTTCCATTCGCCGACACCTCTACACAATATCACAGGACCAGCTCAATCGTCAACCGCTGACCAAGCAAACACGGACTCTCTCTCTCTTGATCACAATCGTTTAGATGAGACCGAGTAAAGAACATGAAGTGTCGCGCACTTTGCTATATCCAAGAAGGGAGACTGCAAACAGGATGAGAGTACAACCGCGCGGTGTGCTAAGTCAGGTAACAATGGCATCAAGGTATCACCGTCACATACTCGGCACAAACAGATCCGGACAAGTCACGTGAACGACAACGGTTAAGCACAATCAATAGTTCCAAAACGCACGTGACAACACACAGTTCACTATAGGCACACACACACACACACCAACAAAATAACGAGGCGTGACAACACGCTAGTCGCCAACGGTACGATGGGCAATCCGTTGTCAACTGTGTCATTGTAGCTAATTCCAAATGTCAACAGAAAACTCCGACCAAACGACGACCGTGTCACACAACACAAGTTTGCGCACTCGGTAGGCGCTTTCTTATCTAGCCTCGTTCGCGCGCGCCTCGCGCGTAGATCAGAATAAGAAATACTTTCACGAGAGTGAACGGACCACCCAATCAAAAACACGAGGGCAGAATCACATCGGCGGCCGATTGGTGGCAACTGAAAGAAGCAGAACGAGACGTTTGTGTCCAACCTGAGTAGTACTACCTACCTTGGCTAGTTGTATCACTCACGTCACGAGATGTCAAGTGCTGGCTGACATCCCGGCTTCAGTACCAGCAGACGTACACGCGATACAAGATACATCTTATCAACAGCCGTAGGCCCCACCCAACAGACGGCGTGAGTGGCTTTGCCTGCAGTAAAAGAGTGGAGGTAATTATAAGGGGAGTCCAGTCTTATCTTGTCTCCTCGCTTTCAAGGCTGTCGACGCTTGCAGGTCAGGTCACAGAATGAAAGCTGGCGGCAGCAGACTATTCCATGTCTACATCAGATTAGCGTTTATTACCACCACCCCCACACCCGCATGATGCATAATTTGTTGATACGTATCTCCCCGCACACTCCATTTGTACACACACACACACGTGCGACCAAGATTTGTAAGAAAGTGTTGCCAGAAAAGTGCTCCATTTGAACGATAATGCTATACTTCCTATGTTCTAGTTGTGCTTCCCTCTGTCCGGGTGCTAACCGTAAAGCTGTAACAACATCGTTGATCACTTGCAAGCTTGGCGGTGCAAGACAAATGCAATATGACCTATATCAGTCATATATAATGTGAGGATGAATAAAGCCAGACTTCTCGTAGACATACAAATGTAGAGCAGCGCCTATTGTGGTCAGCGTAGACTGTCTGTTGATCCAATTCTTCAGTCTACTGTGACAGGAGACCTCACATCGCGTCACTGTGCAACTGTCGACCTGCCTCTCAGCTACGACATCCATGAGGCTTCAACACGCACTGGCTACTCACTGCACACAATCTAATGGTTCCTGCAACTGTCCACACATTCATAACATTTGTCCGTAGCTTCAACACGCACTGGCTACTCACTGCACACAATCTAATGGTTCCTGCAACTGTCCACACATTGATAACATTTGTCCGTAGCTTCAACACGCACTAACTACTCACTGCACACAATCTAATGGTTCCTGCAACAATTTGTCCGTAGCTTCAACACTTCGTGCCAGGCACTAACTTGCCTGTTAACAAGTCAAGTTGCACAGATAGAACACCCATAACGTCCTCGTTTCTGCGTCCACACCACGACTGTCTTATTCATCATCATCCCCTTCACTATTTTATCATCGACAATTTTTTTAGTAGTGGAGAAGTGTAGTATGGTCAGTATTACGCCAGTGTCACCTTTATTTTCCAAAAAAAAAAAAGAATAAATAAAACACTAATTTAAAGATGGATGTCACAGAAGCGGAGATAGGCGCAAAACATGCAAGGTCGTGGGAAACACTGGACGAAGTAAAACTCATACAACTGTACGCTACAGACTTACACAAATGTAACAAACAAAAGAACTAAACGATTCGGCTGTTATGTCTTCATCAGTAACAAGGAGGCTAGAGAAACCCATATACTCCTGCTTATTTGTATGTGGAATGCTGTATTCGATGAGTACAGCACTGGCAGCCATAAATGCCGTCTATGTGGATTCAATAATACAGCCTCTTGTCCTCGGCAACCGAATTAAGTCTCTACATAAAAATAGCTGCAGTCAGAACAGTAGCTGCACAGTCAGAACAGCAGCAGGTTATACAGACCACTTCAAAGTTAGATCAGGTGTAAGACATGGGTGCGTACTACCCCCCATTGTTCATTACCTACACGAACTATACATGCAAGTTAGCCAACCTATTGGAGACAGAGGATATCAACGAGCATCTATTTGTAGACAAACAAAAGAGAAACAGAACATCAACGTATCTATAAATGACAGACAACTAAAGCAAGTAGAGGAATTTAAATATTTAGGAAGTTTAGTGACAAACGACAATTCACAAACAGAGAAATAGACCAAATGTATTCAAAAAAGCTTGTCAAATCATTGGACAGCTATCACCATTATTGTCAACAAGGAAATAACTCTAGAGGCAAAACGGGCACTGTACAATACAATCGTCATCCCAACGTTGTGCTACCAATGCCAGTCCTGGACCCTGCATTGACAATAAGAAAAATAACCTCTAATGAGATTAAATGTTTTAGACGAATGACAAGAAACAGTATGAGAGATAAGATCAGAAATGAAAGAACTGAGAAAAACAGCTAGGAATAACCCCCGCAACAATACTTAAAGAAACAGATAAAATGGTTTGGCCACGTGATAAGGCAGAAAGAGTAAAACACAACACAACGAGCCTTCAATAAACGCTGCGAGAACACCAGACCCAAGGGCCGACCACGAAAAAGATGGATTGGCGTTTTTTTTATAAACACTATTAAACATGACAGCGGCAGAGGCGAACAGAAGAGTAAAAGACCGCAAATTATATCTCCCCTCAACGCTGAAAGGCAAATGTGGAAAGAAAGAAGAAGAAGTCCTCGGTAGACCAGTTTACCTGCTACGCCCTTTCGTGGTTCCCTCTCTTGTATTGCAGTATGTGAACCAAGCCAAGATTTCACTTCTGCTATGTTCATCACGATCGTGTTTCCGTCCAGTTTGATTAAGTTTCCCACAATGTGCTTTCACATGCAACCAAGTGGGTCTCTCTGATTACACTGCTAGCAGATTTCCTGCAGTTATGTTTTATCACGACCCACTAGCCTTGACCCACGGCAACAGCGGCATACTTGGTCCCCTGACGGCTTCTCCTCGGTACTCAAAGTGAGCCAGATAGCCAGGTCCACTGGGAGGTCTCCGCCCACATACCACATCAATGAGCAGGAGAGCTGTATCTGGCCTAGTCCAGTGTAGATAATTAGACATTCTTGTGAGTGAACTGCTACAAGGAGATGTTGTCTGGAGGCCAGATCGGAAAGACGATATAGGGATTAACAAGATGGGAAACAGACCTCCCAGTGGGTGTGTGTGTGGGGGTGCTGGTGGCGCTAATCAAGGACCAGCGATGCAGTCGTAGAGGGCGACGTGATGGCTGTGTAAATAAGGGCGTGTAGTAAATTGGAAGATATAAGTTCATAGAGACTAGTCACTGTTTTTGGACTGAGATGCGGAAGATAAGATGACTTGCACACATTTCTAGAGTAGCCAGAAATGGCCATCAACAATAACTTTGCTGTCTGAAGATTTGTAAATACAAACACTGTTTTCCCAATAAGTTTGATGTTTGTATGTTTGTTTTAGCACGCCTTGACGGCAAATGTTTGCTTTACTACGGAGAGATAAAGGATCGTACCTATCTCTGAAGTCGTTAGCTAAATATAAAAGGCGAACAGATGACGTAAACACCGCCATATGTTGTATGTGAGGATAAGGGATGGAGGCTGAGTGGGAGAGCAGGCGTACTGGGTGGTATATAGGGAGAGTTGATGTGAGACTGCAGACAGAGGTAGGGATATTTGATGTGAGACTACAGACAGAAGTAGGTAGAGAGAGTTGATGTGAGAGGGAGAGTTGATGTGAGACTACAGACAGAAGTAGGTAGAGAGAGTTGATGTGAGAGGGAGAGTTGATGTGAGAGGGAGAGTTGATGTGAGACTACAGACAGAAGTAGGTAGAGAGAGTTGATGTGAGAGGGAGAGTTGATGTGAGACTACAGACAGAAGTAGGTAGAGAGAGTTGATGTGAGAGGGAGAGTTGATGTGAGACTACAGACAGAAGTAGGTAGAGAGAGTTGATGTGAGACTACAGATAGAAGTAGGGAGAGTTGATGTGTGAGGGAAAGTTGATGTGAGACTACAGACAGAAGAAGGGAGAGTTCATGTGAGAGGGAAAGTTGATGTGAGAATATAGATAGAAGTAGGGAGAGTTGATGTGACACTGCAGACAGAAGCAGGGAGAGTTGATGTGAGACTACAGATAGAAGTATGGAGAGCTGACGTGAGGCTACAGACAGAAGTAAGAAGAGTTGGTGTGAGAGGGAGAGTTGATGTCAGACTACAGACAGAAGTAGGTAGAGAGAGTTGATGTGAGAGGGAGAGTTGATGTGAGACTACAGACAGAAGTAGGTAGAGAGAGTTGATGTGAGACTACAGACAGAAGTAGGGAGAGTTGATGTGTGAGGGAAAGTTGATGTGAGACTACAGACAGAAGAAGGGAGAGTTCATGTGAGAGGGAAAGTTGATGTGAGAATATAGATAGAAGTAGGGAGAGTTGATGTGACACTGCAGACAGAAGCAGGGAGAGTTGATGTGAGACTACAGATAGAAGTATGGATAGCTGACGTGAGGCTACAGACATAAGTAAGAAGAGTTGGTGTGAGAGGGAGAGTTGATGTCAGACTACAGATAGAAGTAGGGAGAGTTGATGTGAGAGGGAGAGTTGACGTGAGACTACATATAGAACCAGAGAGAGTTGATGTGAGAGGGAGAGTTGATGTGAGAGGAAGAGTTGATGTGAGTGTGAGAGTTGATGTGAGACTACATAAAGAAGTAGGGAGAATTGATGTGAGAGGTAGAGTTGATGTGAGAGGGAGAGTTGATGTGAGACTACAGACAGAAGTAGGGAGAGTTGATGTGAGAGGGAGAGTTGATGTGAGAGTACAGACAGAAATAGGGAGAATTGATGTACGACTACAGACAGACGTAGGGAGAGTTCATGAGAGAGAGAGATGATGTGAGACTACAGACAGAAGTAGGGAGAATTGATATGAGAGGGATAACGTAAGACTACGGACATAGGTAGGGAGAGTTTATGTGAGACTACAGACAGAAGTAGGGATAGTTGATGTGAGAATACAGACATAAGTAGGGAGAGTTGATGTGATAGTACAGACATAAGTAGGGAGAGTTTATGTGAGACTATAGACAGAAGTAGGGAGAGTTGATGTGAGACTACAGACAGAAGTAGGGAGAGTCGATGTGAGAGTACAGACAGAAGTAGGGAGAGTTGATGTGATAGTACAGACAGAAGTAGGGAGAGTTGATGTGATAGTACAGACAGAAGTAGGGAGAGTTGATGTGAGACAACAGACATAAGTAGGGAGAGTTGATGTGAGACAACAGACATAAGTAGGGAGAGTTGATGTGAGACAACAGACATAAGTAGGGAGAGTTGATGTGAGACTACAGACAGAAGTAGGGAGAGTCGATGTGAGAGTACAGACAGAAGTAGGGGGAGTTGATGTGATAGTACAGACAGAAGTAGGGAGAGTTGATGTGAGACAACAGACAGAAGTAGGGAGAGTCGATGTGAGAGTACAGACAGAAGTAGGGAGAGTTGATGTGAGACAACAGACAGAAGTAGGGAGAGTTGATGTGAGACAACAGACAGAAGTAGGGAGAGTTGATGTGAGACTACAGACAGAAGTAGGGAGAGTTGATGTGAGACTACAGACAGAAGTAGGGAGAGTTGATGTGAGACTACAGACAGAAGTAGGTAGAGTTGATGTGAGACTACAGACAGAAGTAGGGAGAGTCGATGTGAGACAACAGACAGAAGTAGGGAGAGTTGATGTGAGACAACAGACAGAAGTAGGGAGAGTTGATGTGAGACAATAGACAGAAGTAGGGAGAGTTGATGTGAGACCACAGACAGAAGTAGGGAGAGTTGATGTGAGACCACAGACAGAAGTAGGGAGAGTTGATGTGAGACCACAGACAGAAGTAGGGAGAGTTTGATGTGAGACAACAGACAGAAGTAGGGAGAGTTGATGTGAGACCACAGACAGAAGTAGGGAGAGTTGATGTGAGACCACAGACAGAAGTAGGGAGAGTTGATGTGAGACCACAGACAGAAATAGGGAGAGTTGATGTGAGACAACAGACATAAGTAGGGAGAGTTGATGTGAGACAACAGACAGAAGTAGGTAGAGTTGATGTGATAGTACAGACAGAAGTAGGGAGAGTTGATGTGAGACAACAGACAGAAGTAGGGAGAGTTGATGTGAGACAACAGACAGAAGTAGGTAGAGTTGATGTGATAGTACAGACAGAAGTAGGGAGAGTTGATGTGAGACAACAGACAGAAGTAGGGAGAGTTGATGTGAGACAACAGATAGAAGTAGGGAGAGTTGATGTGAGACAACAGACAGAAGTAGGGAGAGTTGATGTGAGACCACAGATAGAAGTAGGGAGAGTTGATGTGAGACCACAGACAGAAGTAGGGAGAGTTGATGTGAGACCACAGACAGAAGTAGGGAGAGTTGATGTGAGACCACAGACAGAAGTAGGGAGAGTTGATGTGAGACCACAGACAGAAGTAGGGAGAGTTGATGTGAGACCACAGACAGAAGTCGGGAGAGTTGATGTGATACCACAGACAGAAGTAGGGAGAGTTGATGTGATACCACAGACAGAAGTAGGGAGAGTTGATGTGAGACCACAGATAGAAGTAGGGAGAGTTGATGTGAGACCACAGACAGAAGTAGGGAGAGTTGATGTGAGACCACAGATAGAAGTAGGGAGAGTTGATGTGAGACCACAGATAGAAGTAGGGAGAGTTGATGTGAGACCACAGACAGAAGTAGGGAGAGTTGATGTGAGACCACAGATAGAAGTAGGGAGAGTTGATGTGAGACCACAGATAGAAGTAGGGAGAGTTGATGTGAGACCACAGACAGAAGTAGGGAGAGTTGATGTGAGACAACAGACAGAAGTAGGGAGAGTTGATGTGAGACAACAGACAGAAGTAGGGAGAGTTCATGTGAGACCACAGACAGAAGTAGGGAGAGTTGATGTGAGACCACAGATAGAAGTAGGGAGAGTTGATGTGAGACCACAGACAGAAGTAGGGAGAGTTGATGTGAGACCACAGATAGAAGTAGGGAGAGTTGATGTGAGACAACAGACAGAAGTAGGGAGAGTTGATGTGAGACCACAGACAGAAGTAGGGAGAGTTTATGTGATACCACAGACAGAAGTAGGTAGCATGAATCTGGTATGGCAGAGAGAGAAAGAGATATAAGAGTGTCTGCAATTAAAAGAAGATATAAATTATGGGGAAGCGGTGATGACCTAAACGTTCCGTGTTATTCGTGACCCAAGCTGGTATAAACGTCTCAATGCTTAGCAATAGCTGATCGCCGATGATGAAGAAGAAGAAATATATCATAAACGATGTGCTGGTCAATGATGCAGAAATCAATGGAAATACACGGGGACTACAACCAGGACCGTTACATGCGGGTAAGATGAGCTGGCAATGACTTAACAGTAGTAGTTGTAATCACCACTGACAGGAATGAAGGAAAGAAAGTAGACAAGGGAATTGAGCGTAGTCAGGAGAATAAGAGAAAGAATACAGAGACGGAAGAAAGTAGACTAGATCGCTGATATTCTCTCATCAAGTATAGCTACACAGTAAGATTAAAGATTAAACGACAACGGTGATGCGAGTAGCACACAAGAGATGACCCACGTGCCGAAGATGGGGAATAAGATTGAGAGTGGTATTGCTGTTAGGTCACGGTTGGTAAATTGTAGACTAGCAGGGCAAGCAAGGTCAAAGCTATAACGATCGTTTTAAATAGACTGGTAGTGGGTCGTGGAAACATCAGACACGAAAAATAAAAAAGTCCAATACAAATGGTGCAGCCTTCGGCAAATACCACAATAATAGCGAGGTGTTGGCCGAGAATGAGCAGAACAAACGAAGCAAACATTATTGATGAACACTTCATACCATTTTACCTCAAGCTTAATGTTCTCTGCGTTTCTTCTGTGTGTTTCCGAGTGCTGTAAAAATAGATGTGCCCTTGTACCACTTATAGCCGTGTTCCTGTACCACTTATAGCCGTGTTCCTGTACCACTTATAGATGTGTTCCTGTACCACTTATAGCCGTGTTCCTGTACCACTTATAGATGTGTTCCTGTACCACTTATAGCCGTGTTCCTGTACCACTTATAGATGTGTTCTTGTACCACTTATAGCCGTGTTCCTGTACCACTTATAGATGTGTTCCTGTACCACTTATAGCCGTGTTCTTGCACCACTTATAGATGTGTTCCTGTACCACTTATAGCCGTGTTCCTGTACCACTTATAGATGTGTTCCTGTACCACTTATAGCCGTGTTCCTGCACCACTTATAGATGTGTTCCTGTACCACTTATAGCCGTGTTCCTGTGCCACTTATAGGCGTGTCCCTGTACCACTTATAGATGTGTCCCTGTACCACTTATAGATGTGTCCCTGTGCCACTTATAGGCGTGTCCCTGTACCACTTATAGATGTGTTCCTTTACCACTTATAGCCGTGTTCCTGTACCACTTATAGATGTGTTCCTGTACCACTTATAGCCGTGTTCCTGTACCACTTATAGCCGTGTTCCTGTACCACTTATAGCCGTGTTCCTGTACCACTTATAACCGTGTTCCTGTACCACTTATAGCCGTGTTCCTGTACCACTTATAGCCGTGTTCCTGTACCACTTATAGCCGTGTTCCTGTACCACTTATAGCCGTGTTCCTGTACCACTTATAGGCGTGTTCCTGTACCACTTATAGCCGTGTTCCTGTACCATTTATAGGCGTGTTCCTGTACCACTTATAGGCGTGTTCCTGTACCACTTATAGCCGTGTTCCTGTGCCACTTATAGGCGTGTTCCTGTGCCACTTATAGTCGTGTCCCTGTGCCACTTATAGGCGTGTCCCTGTACCACTTATGGCCGTGTTCCTGTACCACTTATAGGCGTGTTCCTGTACCACTTATAGCCGTGTTCCTGTACCACTTATAGCCGTGTTCCTGTGTCATTGACGTATGTCTCTCCTCGGCGTATCCCCAATAATAAATATTGACGTTGTAATGACCATACGAGAGAACCAGTCGTCCACAGCGAAATAAAGCAAACAAAGCACAACTGCCATATTTCCTAGAAGAATGTAGTAACAAGGTCAAAGGTCGACAACACTCACGTCTCGTGACTGTCATTGTAGGCCTTTTATACGGACTGTAGTTAGCACATCGCAGCATTCCTACACACCGGCCGAACGAAGCCCACCCAGTAATGGTTGTATTCCTGCTATAAGCAGAACACACGATCTGGACAGTGAAACAATAAATGTTCAAGAACAAGATAGCGTGGAAACACATGTAAATGATGGAAGAATAAAAAAAAAGGGGGGGGGGAGAGGAGGAAATGCGGGCTGTGACATCGCCGTCATCTTTAGTGGAGCTGTGGCAGGGGACTCCAGGTACACGACCTCATGAAGAGTCTACAACAAGAAAAAGACCAGCACGACTTGATCACTTTGTGTGCTCATCTCTCGATGTGACGACAGCACCTGCACCTCGTGAACAGCGTTTCATATGTAGGAAGAGACAAGGCCAGTGAACTAGGATCACACATCTTTTATATCTTCCACACTCTGAGTAAGGAGCCCCAAGAGAGTTATGATTTTCTCCACTGCTGAATAATTCTAGAACATTCTTTCTCTAGTTTGATAGCTGAATAATTCTGGAACATTCTTTCTCTAGTCTGATTGCTGAATAATTCTAGAACATTCTTTCTCTAGTTTGATTGCTGAATAATTCTAGAACATTCTTTCTCTAGTTTGATTGCTGAATAATTGTAGAACATTCTTTCTCTAGTTTGATTGCTGAATAATTCTAGAACATTCTTTCTCTAGTTTGATAGCTGAATAATTCTAGAACATTCTTTCTCTAGTTTGATAGCTGAATAATTCTAGAACATTCTTTCTCTAGTTTGATAGCTGAATAATTCTAGAACATTCTTTCTCTAGTTTGATTGCTAAATAATTCTAAAACATTCTTTCTATAGTTTGATAGCTGAATAATTCTGGAACATTCTTTCTCTAGTTTGATTGCTGAATAATTCTAGAACATTCTTTCTCTAGTTTGATTGCTGAATAATTCTGGAACATTCTTTCTCTAGTTTGATTGCTGAATAACTCTAGAACATTCTTTCTCTAGTTTGATAGCTGAATAATTCTAGAACATTCTTTCTCTAGTTTGATAGCTGAATAATTCTAGAACATTCTTTCTCTAGTTTGATTGCTAAATAATTCTATAACATTCTTTTTCTAGTTTGATAGCTGAATAATTCTAGAACATTCTTTCTCTAGTTTGATAGCTGAATAATTCTAGAACATTCTTTCTCTAGTTTGATAGCTGAATAATTCTAGAACATTCTTTCTCTAGTTTGATTGCTAAATAATTCTAAAACATTCTTTCTATAGTTTGATAGCTGAATAATTCTGGAACATTCTTTCTCTAGTTTGATTGCTGAATAATTCTAGAACATTCTTTCTCTAGTTTGATTGCTGAATAATTCTGGAACATTCTTTCTCTAGTTTGATTGCTGAATAACTCTAGAACATTCTTTCTCTAGTTTGATAGCTGAATAATTCTAGAACATTCTTTCTCTAGTTTGATAGCTGAATAATTCTAGAACATTCTTTCTCTAGTTTGATTGCTAAATAATTCTATAACATTCTTTTTCTAGTTTGATAGCTGAATAATTCTAGAACATTCTTTCTCTAGTTTGATAGCTGAATAATTCTAGAACATTCTTTCTCTAGTTTGATAGCTGAATAATTCTAGAACATTCTTTCTCTAGTTTGATTGCTAAATAATTCTATAACATTCTTTTTCTAGTTTGATAGCTGAATAATTCTAGAACATTCTTTCTCTAGTTTGATAGCTGAATAATTCTAGAACATTCTTTCTCTAGTTTGATAGCTGAATAATTCTAGAACATTCTTTCTCTAGTTTGATTGCTAAATAATTCTAGAACATTCTTTTTTCTAGTTTGATAGCTGAATAATTCTAGAACATTATTTCTCTAGTTTGATTGCTAAATAATTCTAGAACATTCTTTCTCTAGTTTGATTGCTGAATAATTCTAGAACATTCTTTCTCTAGTTTGATTGCTGAATAATTCTAGAACATTCTTTCTCTAGTTTGATTGCTGAATAATTCTAGAACATTCTTTCTCTAGTTTGATAGCTGAATAATTCTAGAACATTCTTTCTCTAGTTTGATTGCTGAATAATTGTAGAACATTCTTTCTCTAGTTTGATTGCTGAATAATTCTAGAACATTCTTTCTCTAGTTTGATAGCTGAATAATTCTAGAACACTGTAGGTAAAGAAAGAAACATAGAGTTGGTGCGAAGCCAGTAAATGAGCACTACTTATCAGGACGATTCGTGCACATCCATCACAGAATCTAGGCAAATCTGTTTGTAGGGCCGGCTTTGGCGTGACGCCGCAGAAAACAAACTCATCAAGAGATGTGATGTTTGTGTAGATGATACCGGCTAGTGCCTCCCCCACCGTCCTCTGTGCCAGCGGGCGGGGTGCACGGGCTAAATATGAAAGGGCAGAGATGATTGCAGGAAGCTGAGCATATGGTCGAGTGAGAGAAAGAGGGAGAGTTGTAAACACAAGGAGTCGTAAGAGCATCAAGAAAGGAGACTGGGTTGAGAGTGGTTGTTGGGAAAGTGTGCGACAAAGAAGTTGGTAGTTTAAAAAGAAAAAAAGAAAAAAGAATACGTATAAAGCAGATAAAATTGTAAAATAAAAGTTTCGAAAATAAGATGGGCGTTAACGGCAACGATGGTGATTTGGTTATTGCGACCCTAGCGAGAAACAGGAAGCGTAGTTTCAAAGAGAAAAGTTGGTTTGGTTGAGTGAAGTAAATGAGAACAAAGGAGGAAGCAAGATCTGCTGCATACAGGTAAACATGACATCATAGTTGTGTGTCTTTGGATGAACGTTGCTCTCTTATCATTGCTCGTCTCAAGGAAACTATATCTATAAGCTCATCTTCTCCCACTGTGGTGTATGACATCATGTCCCATCGTCCTTGCACGCACAGCAATGTGGTACGACGACAACATGCCCCATCCACAGACTTGGCACCGATAACTTTTGTTGTTGTTTCAAAACGTGAAGAATTCGCTTTACGGACCTTTCTAGAACCATCAGGAAGTGGCAGAAGCCAGTGTTGAACACTTATTCTATTTCTAGTATTGCCGTTGTCACCTCCATTGGGACTTATGCCACCAACAAGAGCTCCGCCATGCTCTCTCTCTCTCTCTTTTGTTGTCGCCTGTAGTGTTTCCACATGCCATTTTCTTAGTGACCTCAGTTTCCAGGTTTCGTTTCCATGCGTTCCTAGGCCTACCTTCTTTCCTCTTTCCCTGTGGGTTCCAGATGACAGCTTGTCTAGTAATGCTTGTATATGATTTTTGCAGCGTGTCCTAATCATCTCCACTGTCTGTTTCTTATTATATAACATGTTTGACATATATTACTTAAGGAACATATTACTTTATTGGCTGCTAAACATATAGTAGTTGTTGAACTTGTATTAGCTGTGGAACTTGTATTACCAGCTGAACTTGTATTAATTGTTGAACTTGTATTACCAGTTGAACTTGTATTACCAGTTGAACTTGTATTACCAGTTGAACTTGTATTAGTTGCTGAACTTGTATTACCAGTTGAACTTGTATTAGTTGTTGAACTTGTATTACCAGTTGAACTTGTATTAGTTGTTGAACTTGTATTAGTTGTTGAACTTGTATTAGTTGCTGAACTTGTATTACCAGCTGAACTTGTATTAGTTGTTGAACTTGTATTACCAGCTGAACTTGTATTAGTTGTTGAACTTGTATTACCAGCTGAACTTGTATTAATTGTTGAACTTGTATTAGTTGTTGAACTTGTACTGGCTGTGGAACTTGTATTACCAGCTGAACTTGTATTACCAGCTGAACTTGTATTACCAGCTGAACTTGTACGTAGGGAGGTCAAAAAGTAATGCACACCAATTTTTTTCTCGGAAACTATTCGGGCAAAATGTGTGAAATTTTCACAGATTGTAGCTGAACATCCCCTTGACACTACCTATTTGTCAACATAATCTCCGTCCAAGCGTATTGCCTTACGCCAACGCGAAACTAGGTCATGAATGCCTCGTTTGCACCAAGTTTTGTCCTGCTCGCGTAGCCATTTTTTAACTGCACGGATCACATCCTCATAATTGTCAAAGTGTGTCCCACGCAGGAATTTTTTGAGTGGTCCAAACAGATGGAAATCTGAGGGAGCCAGATCAGGGCTGTAAGGAGGATGGGGCAGTACAGTCCAACCAAATTTGTTGATTGCTTCCCGTGTTACCAGACTTGTGTGAGGGCGTGCATTGTCATGTTGAAGCAACAAATCTGCAGATGGCTTATTAGGCCGAACTCTGTGGAACCGATTTTTGAGTTTTGTCAGTGTATTGATGTAAGCTGTCGAGTTGATTGTCTCACCTCTTGTCGTTACATCAACAAGAATCACACCATCAATGTCCCAGAAGACAGTGATCATCACCTTTCCGGCTGATGGAGATGTTTTGAATTTTTTTCTTTTTGGTGACTGCGGATGATGCCATTCCATTGACTGCATTTTTGTTTCAGGCTCATAATAATGTGCCCACGTTTCGTCACCGGTAACAATTTTTGACAAAAACATTTCTCCTTCAACACCGAAACGCTCCAACAATTCAGAACAGAATGTTTTCCTTTGAACTCTGTGATCATTTGTTAGGCACCGAGGAACCCATCGAGCGCAAATCTTTGAATATCCGAGAGTTTTAAAAATTGCGATTGCACTTCCCTTGCTGACTGTAAGCTGCAATGCCAATTGCTGACTAGTGATACGCCTATCCTTACGAATAATGGCATCAGCCCGGTTTAACATGTCTGTGCTGGTAGCCGAGGCAACACGTCCAGAACGCGGTAAATCATGCAGCTCCACTCGTACACTTTCTGCAGCTTTAATTCTCTGAACCCAGCGACTAACTGTGCTCCTATCGACTGCAGAACATTTGTACACTGCACACAGTCGTTTATGAATGTTTGCCACAGTTTCTTTTTCCGCAACCAGAAATTCTATGACAATTCGCTGTTTGTAACGGACATTGTTGACAAGCTCCATTTTAACGGTTCATAGATTGCGTAATATTTATCAGAATGCTGTGCAATTTGGTACACATAATTGGAACATGTCATATTCCAAGTGTGCAAAATTTCATATTCCTATCTTTATTATTAGCCGAGAAAAAAATTGGTGTGCATTACTTTTTGACCTCCCTTCAGTATTACCAACTGAACTTGTATTACCAGCTGAACTTGTATTACCAGCTGAACTTGTATTACCAGCTGAACTTGTATTAGCTGTGGAACTTGTATTACCAGTTGAACTTGTATTAATTGTTGAACTTGTATTACCGAAACCTTGTATTATCGAAGAAACGATCATCACCATCATGCAGCATAAAAATAAACAGGGCAAATCTGAAACAAGTGCAACGCGACAAATACTTGGGCACAATCACAACCTCAGATGGAAGATGCACCACAGAAATAAAAAGCAGAATTGCTAGGGACAAAATAGTATTTCAGAAAATGAAAAACGTCTTATGGAACAAATCTATGTCAATATAAGTGAGAAAGAGAGCTCATCGGTGCTATATAGAACCATTTCTGATCTTTTGGAAGCGAATCATGGACAGTAGATATACAAATGAAAAGACGATTAGAGGCCACAGAGATGAGATTTCTCAGAAGAATGTTGAAAGTTCCCTGGACAGCTAAAAAGACCAATGAGGAAATTATCAGAGCTAACACAAAACAGGAGCTCCTAAAAAACATCAGAAAGAAACAATCAACATTTTTTGGGCACATCATGAGAAGAGGAAAGTTGGAATACTTTCTTACAACTGGCAAAATAAAAGAAAGAGATATCGCGGACGGCAAAGAGAGAAAATACTGCATAGCTTGGTGTCATGGTATGGAAAACGGGCAACAACAGAATTGATACGATGTACTGTAGATAGAAGATTGTGGAGGGACATGATCACCTACGCCAACCGGTATGGCACACGATGATGATGATGATGTACTATCAGCTCAACTTGTATTAGTTGTTGAACCTGTATTAGTTGCTACCCAAAGCATACCTTCAACATTGAAGAGTAAGAACGCAGCCGGAGATATTTGAATAAAACAATTCTTTGTGAGACTATTAGAAAATAAATCAGCAGACAAACATAGAGGAGTAAGTATTGTTGTAGAAAGAGATTGTCGGTCTTCTCCATGTATTTGTCCAATGTATTTATGGTTTCTGTCCCTTAGAATGTAAGGATCCAATCAATAAACCGGGTTTGAAATAATATATTATAAATAAGGGGATTGGGGGGGGGGGGTCGCGATAGGACAAGAGGTGGCCTGTGATTAACAAAAGGAATACATGTAAGATTCGCTGGTTATTCATTGAAAAAAAAGCTCATTGTATAGAGAGAGAGAGAGAGAGAGAGAGAGAGAGAGAGAGAGAGAGAGAGAGAGAGAGAGAGAAAGAGAGTTTGACAAAAAGAAAGTCGAAATCAAACGAAAAAGTTATTCAAATGTTCCAGTACAGAGAGAGTGTCTGAAAGAGTTGGCCAGAGCAAACATCCACACACGATCAATCATGACCAGATACAAGTTTGCGATCAGAAAGATTTTCTTGTCAAAGGACAGGATTCATAGATCTGTGTAAATATGTGGACACAAATCACGCAATTACTCCAATGCGCATGCAACATCCATCTCTCTCTCTCTCTCTCCGCCCATTGCAACGACATGAAACCACAAGAAGGCGTGTCCCGACTGCTATATTATATCGATATTACTGTATTGTTATATTGTGGTATCAGCTAATTCGAAGAAACATGCAGTTTGCTACAGCTCTGTAACAAAAGATGAGAACTAGGAGAGTGAGGCGTCCGACAGTGAACACAGCCGCCATCGCGACATGCATCACCAAGCCAGCTAAATTGGCTCTGCCTCAATTACTTGCGTACACAGAACATCATTGCTTCAGTATCATTTCCACCATCTTCTACATCCGATAAGGCTCTTGTGACCATCACCGGTAGCATAGCTCAACAAGCTGTAGGGAGATGTCACCAGCGTTGAGCTGACGAATGCTTTCTTCCAACCTATTAATACTGACGTCTAGAGGTATATGCGGAAGATCGTCCTCAGCATTGCTAGTTCTCATAAACATGATACTGGCCTCCAAGAGCAACCGCTCATTACTGCTGATGACGTCCAGAGATGTAGCAGATCAGAGAAGGCAAGTAGCGACAACTGCAAGCTTCACCGAGTTCTATTGGTTCAACCACGTTCAGTGAGCGGACACAATCCGTGTTAGAGGTCATCGCTAAATGGATGCTAAAAGGTCACACAATTCTCAGGGGAGTAAATTAACTTTTAGTTTCTGCTCAACCTGACCCCTTCGCCTCTCTCTATCTCTCTCTCTCTCTCTCTCTCTCGTATTTTTCTGCCATTAAAAGAAAAATCAAGACTGCCCCCTCCACCCCCTTTCTACGACGGTAAAAAGCAGACTTTTGTTGTTCTAGATTAACATTTGCAACAACGTCATCACAGCAGACACTGTACTCATAGTATATACATAATCATGACATTCCTTAGTGTGTTAAATGTTGCTTGTGTATGGGGGGATGTCCAGGAGGACAAGAACACATGCATGGCTGGCTGGACGGCGATAATACGTTCAGTTGATGCCTCAATGAAAGTAGTCTCTCTGACTGGCTGCATTGTCATAGGCCAGTCATAGCAAATTAATTGAATGCAAGCATGTTTTGCAAATCTTTGTATCCTCGTTCGAGGAAGTGTATTTATACAGCTGTGTGTTGTGTGTCTACACATTTATTTATACAGATGTGTGTTGTGTGTCTACACATTTATTTATACAGATGTGTGTTGTGTGTCTACACATTTATACAGCTATGTGTTCAGTGTCTACACATTTATACAGATCTGTGTTCAGTGTTGATTGTCTACACATTTATACGGCTGTGTGTTGAGTGTCTACACATTTATACAACTGTGTGTTGAGGAGTGTCTAGCCGCAGGCAGATAGGAGCACGTTATAATCCGAGCTTTATATGTGTGTGACTAATAAGAAAAAAGAAGTGTGTGACTAGATTGAGTCGTTGTTTATAGCATCCTGAGATAAGGATTGACTCATCAGCACCTTGGATGTGATGGTGTAGTAGACCACAGTGACTGTTATGAGCATGATTAGACCCGAACGCCGACTCATTAGTCAACCAATACTCATGAACCTACAACCATGTCCAGAATACACTATCATCAGGTCAGATCTGGAGATGGCAGAAAGGAGCGTTATGCGGGAGACACAGAAAAATAACAAATCAACACAAAGCAGGAGTCGTTAGTCTGCACACACTGGAGAGGAGATCTAAGCATTTATAGCCATGTTTGTCGTTCATTTGAGGACGATCCGTCAACTAAACTATAACTAGGGACTCTCTATGCTGCAGTTGGAACTAATCGAAGTTGATTGCACATCAAGCACAACGTTCCGTGAGCTTGCAGATGACGAAACCTGGTAGTAATAGTTCCGATGGACCAACCCAGTTAGAGTGTGCAGCTAAAGGGCGTGAGTACTACTTCCAGTGACTAATAGACTTGCTCCTACTGCCAAGCTCGAAACTATCACTGGCCTGGATAACTAAAGTTCACCCCTCCCCTAAAACCGATAAAGTCACTTGACTTGACCTCTCTCCGCCGACTCGTGCGACAGAATGTAGCAGACAGAAGGCAAGACAGTATTGCAATCTCATCTCTGCTATTTGATACATCTAGAAATCAGTTGGAGAGAGAAACATGACCAGTGCAGACGGAGATCTGTCAGTTCGCTGTTGGTATTGACGTCATATCAATAGGCTCAATTCTGGCAGCTTATAATTATGTGGATAAACATGTCTCCAGCTTGCAAATTTGCTGGTGTCTGTCCAGCTCTGTCAAAGGTGGGTGGACTGACGGAATGGTGGACTGACAAAATAGACTGACGGAATGGTGGACTGAGGGAATAGTGGATGGACGGAATGGTAAACTGATGGAATGGTTGACGGAAAAATGAACGATCCATGACGAAACAAACAAAAAGAAGACGGTGGCGCTGGTGAGTAAACAGAGAGTCAAGAAGTGAACTCTGGCGACAGGCAACAAGAGGTTAACTCTGGCGACAGACAACAAGAGGTTAACTCTGGCGACAGACAACAAGAGGTTAACTCTGGCGACAGACAACAAGAGGTTAACTCTGGCGACAGACAACAAGAGGTTAACCCTGGCGACAGACAACAAGAGGTTAACCCTGGCGACAGACAACAAGAGGTTAACTCTGACGACAGACAACAAGAGGTTAACCCTGACGACAGACAACAAGAGGTTAACCCTGACGACAGACAACAAGAGGTTAACCCTGACGACAGACAACAAGAGGTTAACCCTGGCGACAGACAACAAGAGGTTAACCCTGGCGACAGACAACAAGAGGTTAACTCTGACGACAGACAACAAGAGGTTAACCCTGACGACAGACAACAAGAGGTTAACTCTGACGACAGACAACAAGAGGTTAACTCTGGCGACAGACAACAAGAGGTTAACTCTGACGACAGACAACAAGAGGTTAACTCTGGCGACAGACAACAAGAGGTTAACTCTGACGACAGACAACAAGAGGTTAACTCTGACGACAGACAACAAGAGGTTAACCCTGGCGACAGACAACAAGAGGTTAACTCTGACGACAGACAACAAGAGGTTAACCCTGGCGACAGACAACAAGAGGTTAACCCTGACGACAGACAACAAGAGGTTAACTCTGACGACAGACAACAAGAGGTTAACCCTGGCGACAGACAACAAGAGGTTAACCCTGGCGACAGACAACAAGAGGTTAACTCTGACGACAGACAACAAGAGGTTAACCCTGGCGACTGACAACAAGAGGTTAACTCTGACGACAGACAACAAGAGGTTAACTCTGACGACAGACAACAAGAGGTTAACTCTGGCGACAGACAACAAGAGGTTAACTCTGGCGACTGACAACAAGAGGTTAACTCTGACGACAGACAACAAGAGGTTAACTCTGACGACAGACAACAAGAGGTTAACTCTGGCGACAGACAACAAGAGGTTAACCCTGACGACTGACAACAAGAGGTTAACCCTGACGACAGACAACAAGAGGTTAACCCTGACGACAGACAACAAGAGGTTAACTCTGGCGACAGACAACAAGAGGTTAACTCTGGCGACAGACAACAAGAGGTTAACTCTGGCGACAGACAACAAGAGGTTAACTCTGGCGACAGACAACAAGAGGTTAACTCTGGCGACAGACAACAAGAGGTTAACTCTGGCGACAGACAACAAGAGGTTAACCCTGACGACAGACAACAAGAGGTTAACCCTGACGACAGACAACAAGAAGTTAACCCTGACGACAGACAACAAGAGGTTAACCCTGGCGACAGACAACAAGAGGTTAACTCTGACGACAGACAACAAGAGGTTAACCCTGACGACAGACAACAAGAGGTTAACCCTGACGACAGACAACAAGAGGTTAACCCTGACGACTGACAACAAGAGGTTAACCCTGGCGACAGACAACAAGAGGTTAACTCTGACGACAGGCAACAAGAAGCAAACTGTGGCGACAGACAACGAACAACAGAAAAATGCGTCAGATAATGGAGAGCAAATGGCAGACATCCTCTACGTAGTTATATACAGACAAAGAATGGAACATGAAAGTTGTCAATAAGTGTGTGTGTTTTTAATTTTTTTTTAATTTTACCTTTTAATCTGAGTGCAAGAGCAGAAAATTGTCTTTATATTAGGAAAACGTCATTTCTATCGTCTGACATAAACAGCCGTGTTATCTAATCGGCATTGGCTATCATCTTGATAAAAGTCAAGCACACCTTGTATGATTCACACAGCCCGGTACCCGGCCTCCCATCCCAGACTAACGTCAACCACCTCAAGATAAGGTCCCCAGTACCAGCCCGCGAGAAAACTCGTTTAGCGCGCGATGTAATGGCGCACTTACTGAGGGCGTAACGTTACCAGCAACATTGGATGAAGCAGATAAGGTCTTCGTCTAGCCTAAGATAACGACTCTTATCTGTGATGCTATCAGGTTCCCAGCCCGGTAAGTTGCCAGCACTCGTCTTCGCGTGTCAAATTGAAGAACGTTCCAGAAATATAAAATTAATATCGATACACGTGGCTTGTAATTCCAGGCAGGAAGGCTTCAAATATCGCTGTTCCCAGCACATCCCAACCAAAAAACGCTACGATAAAACCAGTCGCTTATAAACAACAAAAACCGCGAGAATCCAAAGTACAGTTTTGATTTGGTAAGTTTTTATCTGTTGATGGAGTTAGCTGGGTATTTGATTTACTTATCATTTGTTGAAGTGGTGAGAAGGGCGGAGACGGCTTGCTGTAGATGTATCATCAATCACTAAAGGGACGTAACTGGCAAGGGGAGGTAACGAAATGGGAGTTATCTCAAAGCAAGAATATGTGATTATATTTTGAAGAGGGAATCACTTTACATACATTTCTTTGAGTCAGCAATGAGGAGAGAATCACTAAGCAAATGTTTCTTTGAATCAGTAATATAAATAGAACAACTTTAGCTATAGTTTCTCTGACCTGTAAATGTTCATTATGAGGCACCAATTGCGGGCGTCGACTACTTTCTGTGCCGTTATATGTGCGCGCGCACGCGTGTGCATACATAAGCTTCAGTAAAACGATGACAATTCCATTGTGTATCTGTGTGAATACAATGCTGATCTACCGTTGTTGTAAAACGTCTAGGAAGTACATTTGTAAACACCTAAGCACTATCTATCTATCTATCTTTCGTTCGCTCGAAGTATTGTCTATATCAGCAATGTCGTTTCCTGTATGAATTTTACTGTCTTTTGTAATTCTTGCAGTGGCCCATATAGTTTTGTCTGTATTGTTGTATCTATGGGCCAATGGATTTTCCTCAGTCTACTATATTCAGTGCAGTCTTGAAGTATGTGTTCAGCAGTCTGGGGCGCCTGTCCACATGTACAAGTAGGTGATGTGCCGATCTTGAATTTTGTATACATGTGACTATGGAGTCGATTGTGTCTTGTTCTGAGGCGTATAATGATAACTTGTTCATATCTATTTATATTATTAAAGGCATCCTGATTAGGGGCTTGTGGTCCTCTGATTGATTTGATTATCTGTTTCTTATGATGGTATGTAACTGGTGTATCTAGTTGTGTGCCTGTTGAACCTTCCTTTGCTAACTGATCTGCTTTCTCATTTCCTGGTATTCCACAGTGAGACGGGATCCACTGCAGGGCAACCCTGTGGTGCTTGCAGAGTTCAGTCAATAAGGTCTGCAGATGTAGCAATTTTCTGGATTGTAGTGCCTGGAGTACTGATCTTTCATCTGTCAAAAACACTACAGGCTGCGGGCTAAGATTAATGTTCAGCAGTTTTTCTATTGCTAACTTTATTGCTTGTATTTCCGCATCATAATTGTGACAATATTTCCCTGTTGCTATTATGTATTCATATCCCTAGTGTTATTTGGGTACTCTATATATGCACCTGCTCCCCCATTTTTTACTGCATTCTGTGCTGATCCATCTGTGTACACACGGATCCATAGGTCTTGTGGGTATTCTTCATCCAGGAAACTGAGAGTTATTGTTTTTCGCTGTAGACTATTCTGTTCCTCTTTGTCAACTATTCATTTCACTTCTGTCCGTATTTGTATTGATAATCCTGATTCCTCTGTCCAGGGAGTCTGTTCTGGTATGGGCAGTAGGGGGTTAACAACTCTTGGCATGTCTGGTGTTTGTCTACTAATACGCTTGGCTTGGTGGATAAAACTGCTTCTCTTAAGTCGTCCCAATGCACGATTTTGGAATCGGTCCTTCATTGGATGTCTCGGCATGCATACAAATTTTTCTGCCTGTATCAGCACCTTTGTGTCCCTCCATTCTCTCAGTGCCGGTATCCTCCACAATTTCTCCATCTCCAATATTGGTGTTGATTTCGTTGCTCCTGTGATGACCCTAAGTGCCTGGTTTTGTACTTTGTCCAGTTCTTGCAGTGTGATGATTGATGCTGAGCACCATGCAGATGATCCATATTCTGGTAACAAATAATAATACATAAATATTATTATATGGGGAACTTCCGAGGCGATAATAGGGAATAATAGAACAAATAAGTATGTGTTAGCACTCGGAAAAATTAACAGACAAACAACAACAGAAAAAAAACGAAGAACAATATATGGTCCGAAGTGGGATCGAACCCGTACTCCCTGGCACCGCGCCTTGCCACGAGAGGCCGAACGCTTGGCACACTGCCACTCAGCCAACTATTTTTTATATATTTTAGTTGGCTGAGTGGCAGTGTGCCAAGCGTTCGGCCTCTCGTGGCAAGGCGCGGTGCCAGGGAGTACGGGTTCGATCCCACTTCGGACCATATATTGTTCTTCGTTTTTTTCTGTTGTTGTTTGTCTGTTAATTTTTCCGAGTGCTAACACATACTTATTTGTTCTATTATTCCTGATCCATATTCTAAATGTGGGCGTATACTCTGTTGGTAAACTTTACTGAGTATTTTCCCACTCGCACCCCATGTGGTTCCACACAACTTTCTTAGAATAGCCAATTTCCTCCTTGCTTTTTGGGTTGCCTTATTTATCTGCTGTTTCCAAGATAGTTTGTTATCAAATGTAACTCCGAGATATGTAGCTTGTATGTCTTCTTTCACAGGCTCATTGTTTATGTAGATGGCTCCTGCTTTTTGTTTTGGGGAGAGTGTGAAAAGTGTAGTACTGCATTTGTCTGTATTGATGCTGATACACCATCTATTTGTCCATGAATTCAGTGCATTCATAGCTCTTTGTAGCAATTTGTAGGCTACTGTTACATACTCCTCTGTGCACCACATTACCAAGTCATCTGCATACATTGCCACTTTGATGCCATGTGGTAGTTCAGTAACTAGGTCACACCTAAGCACTGAATGCACACATCCAGCAGCCGATTACTTATTACAATAAATACAGGGTGTTTATAAAGTCTCACTACACTTGGTATCTAGGTCAATTTGAAAAAAAAAATGTTTATGACGTCATCACAATATGTGCTCCCACTGTCAATGAAATTTGTTGAATAAGTTTATTGCTACTGGAAATGTGGAAGATGCTCCACGATCTGGTAGGCCTGCTGTGAATGATGAAATATGTTTAGATATCCAAGACAGAATCCTTAAAAGTCCAGACAAGTCATTAAGAAAACTGTCGCAACAAGTGAACTTACCATTGAGCACATATTGTGATGACGTCATAAACATTTTTTTTCAAATTGACCTAGATACCAAGTGTAGTGAGACTTTATAAACACCCTATACAACAACAACTGAATGCATACAGACCAATCGTCAGAGAAAAGGCATAGCATTAATGTATCCACGCATTGCCTTTTCTCAGACCGAACCTGCCGGAACATGCACTTGACGAAGATGAACACTCCCGATGTAGAAATGATAGATTGTAGAAGTAACTGAGAACTAGACATATCGCAAATGTGTGTTCTCGTGTTATCGTTGTGTTGATAAAACAAATGTAGCTCTGCTTCACATGATTGCTATATTATGATTTTCTCATGACAATAATAGCAGAGCGTTATTTAGACAAGAAAAGAGCTCACATTTCTTTCATATCATTGATTAGTGAAAGTGAGGTACTAGTCGTAGTGAAAGTGAGGTACTAGTCGTAGTGAAAGTGAGGTATAGTCGTAGTGAAAGTGTTATTTCAATTGAGCAAATGAACAAACGAGTCATACCACTCATAGATCTGCTGATGATAAAGATGCTATGTGACGTTAGCACAAATACAACAGGTTGTGTTTCGGACATTAGAACATCCACGTCTCTCTCTCTCTCTCTCTCTGTGTGTATGTGCGCGCGCGTGTCGGACATGTTTGTGAAGACCTGTGAGACGCGTACACTGCAGAGTCTGGGATCTTATCCGTGTCTTAGGTAG
Source organism: Megaustenia siamemsis (assembly GCA_032433765.1). Taxonomy (NCBI): domain Eukaryota; kingdom Metazoa; phylum Mollusca; class Gastropoda; order Stylommatophora; family Ariophantidae; genus Megaustenia; species Megaustenia siamemsis. Next base: position 98,406,734 of record JAVIAB010000047.1, on the reverse strand, counting down.
GCTGGTTTAGTGTACAAAGTCGCTGAGTTCCAAAGACCAACAGTTTTCTCATCAGCAGGTGTTTGGCGGGATCTAGAGTGAAGCTGCGCTGGTTTAGCTGGAGGTGCCACTAGAAACAATTCTGTGGGGGCAGACACTAATAAAGTCACATCATTAACAAGATGTATTTGACTCGTTGAACGATTGGCAGTGGCGGATTGATGAGGAACGTCTGGAGACTGTCACCAGCATGACATTACAACGTTCATGGAAAGTGACGTCATATAGATGCGGGCGTGCTGTAACAGAGATTAGCAGTATTGGGAGATATAATACAATATTGGGAGAAATAAACAGTGGTAGGGAAGGGCAAATGGGCAGTTATGAGACAGGTGATGTTAGCACTCATAGGGTGCTAAATGGAAGATACTGAACATAATGAGGAATGAAGAAGACGTGACACAAACAAGAGGAATCGGGGCAGAACCACAACTGGTCAGGTAGGATGTACATGTATTTATTTATTAGGAAGAAAAAACTATGACTCCGGTCTTGTTACATTTTTGGGTAGCGGGCTAGCGAGTGTGCCCAACTTCTGATAGGCTCCAGACATTCAAGGCAAATTAATCTCACAACGTGCCGAAACCAATGTAGCCCCTGACCTGTGTTACAAGGGGATAGAGATAGATTCCCGTGAACGTCTGCTACAGTAGAAGCCCAACCGCTTAGAGTACATACCTTGTATTAATATAGAAGCACACACATGTCCTGCCACTTTAATACATAAAGCATCACTTGAGAGTAAAACATCGAACAAGCTCTTCTCTTTTTGCAGGGTCTCATAAGGGATTAATCATGGAAGAGGCAACCAGAGCTTGCTCATTCAGACAACAGCGGCGGATGTTCAGAAGAGGCCACGACTCCTATAATCTTTTAACAGAATACATAACATAAATGGCATTCCAGCTCAATGGGTGAAATGTACAAGCAGCCACCGTATTTCCTAGTATAGCCGTGACAGAGTTCAAGTCATCTCAGCCGTAACTAACAAATTGGCTTTAATGTCTATGGAGGTCCTTGAATCTAGAAGTTCGGTCTCACGTTCTAGCCTGCTCAAGTTTGGAACTCACCGTCGGCCGCTGTCTGACAGGACTTTATTGTATAGATTACAAGTAGCAAATATAATGAGGGATGTAGTTGATATTCTGGAGACTTCAAACAGGTTCTGGGCTCTCAACGTTTCTACCCAAGTTAGTTGGTATTCAAGGTCATGTTTGTGCTGATAGTGCCAGTGAGGCACAGGTTACTCGGAACAGCATGCACAATCTGCAGGTCTAACACACATTCAACGAATACAGCAAACAATCAACGAATGTAGCACACAAACAACGAATGTAGCACACAAACAACGAATACAGCATACAATCAACGAATGTAGCACACAAACAACGAATATAACATACAATCAACAAACAAATTAGACACACATACACGCCCTCGTAGTTTATTAAAAACAGCACAAGTTTAGCACATGGTCACACACATACTACCAATCCACAACCAAATACATACATACACGTCAAGTGTGTGATGTAACTGCTACCTACAAGCAAAAAAGGAACACGCCAGTCACAAACAGTCGCTAGGGTACTAATTTATCGACACTGAACAAATCCGTCTAAAGACATGTATGATGGTTACACATGTGCAGTTCGAACAGAGGAAGGACTGAGCGAATGTTTCCCAATAGAAACTGGGGTTAAACAAGGATGTATTTTATCGCCCTTGTTATTTGGAATTGTTATGGACTTCATAATGAAGAAATGCTGCACTGGTAATAAAGGCATCGAATGGATACAAGGAGACCATTTGGAGGACCTCGACTTTGCTGATGACATAGTTCTCATCAGCAGTCAGATAAAAACGATGCAGGAAAACACAAATGAACTATCATCAATAGCCAGCAAAATTGGGCTTGAGGTCAATCATGAAAAGACTAAAATCATGAAAAGTTTAATTCCAACAAGTGACAAAATATACATGGAAAACAAACCAGTAGAAGAGATCGATCACTTTATCTATCTTGGAAGTCACATTGATCGAGAAGGGGATACGAGCAAAGAAATTAGAATCAGACTGGCTAAAGCAGCAATGTCTTTCAGAAGCCTTGAAAAGTTGTGGAAATCAAAACTCATTAGCACAAACACAAAACTTAGGCTATTCAAATCAAATGTACTATCAACCCTTACGTATGCGTGTGAAAGCTGGAAAACAACAAGAGATATAGAAACAAAGTTGAACGCATTCGAAAATAAATGTCTAAGGAAAATACTTGGTATAGAATGGAACGAATTCAAAACAAACGAGGAAATTAGAGAAATCGCCAATCAACCACTAATATCTTCAGTAATAAAGAAAAGACGATGGTCATACGTTGGACATGTGATGAGAAGAGATAATAATCGAATAGCAAAGCAAGCCCTCATATGGGAAACAACAGGTAAAAGAAAAAGAGGAAGACCCAGGGAGACACTGAGAAGAACATTGATGAGAGAGGCAAGAGCAGCAGGAATCGGCTCCCTCAATGAGATAGAACTGCTTGCACATAACAGAGACAGATGGCGAGATTTGATAAAATATCTTTAAAAGAAAACTGCTAGAACAAAAATTCATATAGGAGAAGGTGTATCTTGGTCTACGCCCTATGGGCCGGTTACGGCTCGAAAGGTCAATAGATAGATAGAACAAATCCGTCTATAGCCAGGCGATCTTTTGTTGACACTCATAACGAGGCTAACTGACAAAACAGCACAGATTCTGTTGAGTTTCACTGGAAAATGTGTGTCAGGCGATCGAAGCCGTCGCGGTCGATAACTGTAAATATGGCAAACAGACAAAACATAATGTGAACACACAAGATTAATTGAGTTACAGTTGACTTAACTGGCGAGAAGCAAGCACCACGCAAGGCAGTTACATTGTGCGTTTTCCTCATGTGTTCGTTTAATAATAAATCAGAATCTTCTTCTTCTTTTCTCTTTCACTGATACCGAAAAGGTGTTGTGGTTTATATCATTTGTCGTTCTTGTGCTGCTCGAGCTGTCTGAATTAGTGATTTTCCTTTGTTGTTACATGTCTCTGTCACTGCATCTATCCATCATCTTCTTTTCTCTTTTCACTGATACCTAAAAGGTGTCGTGGTTTATATCATTTGTCGTTCTTGTGCTGCTCGAGCTGTCTGAATTAGTGATTTTCCTTTGTTGTTACATGTCTCTGTCACTGCATCTATCCATCTTCTTCTTTTCTCTTTCTCACTGATACCTAAAAGGTGTCGTGGTTTATATCATTTGTCGTTCTTGAGCTGCTCGAGCTGTCTGAATTAGTGATTTTCCTTTGTTGTTTCATGTCTCTGTCACTGCATCTATCCATCTTCTTCTTTTCTCTTTCACTGATACCTAAAAGGTGTCGTGGTTTATATCATTTGTCGTTCTTGAGCTGTTCGAGCTGTCTGAATTAGTGATTTTCCTTTGTTGTTACATGTCACTATCACTGCATCTATCCATCTTCTTCTTTTCTCTTTCTCACTGATACCTAAAAGGTGTCGTGGTTTATATCATTTGTCGTTCTTGAGCTGCTCGAGCTGTCTGAATTAGTGATTTTCCTTTGTTGTTACATGTCTCTATCACTGCATCTATCCATCTTCTTCTTTTCTCTTTCTCACTGATACCTAAAAGGTGTTGTGGTTTATATCATTTGTCGTTCTTGAGCTGCTCGAACTGTCTGAATTAGTGATTTTCCTTTGTTGTTACATGTCTCTGTCACTGCATCTATCCATCATCTTCTTTTCTCTTTCACTGATACCTAAAAGGTGTCGTGGTTTATATCATTTGTCGTTCTTGAGCTGCTCGAACTGTCTGAATTAGTGATTTTCCTTTGTTGTTACATGTCTCTATCACTGCATCTATCCATCTTCTTCTGTGTCTTCCTCTTGGTCTTTTACCATGCATTCTCGAGAAGAACGCCCTTGATGGTGATTGGTGAGGATTCATTCTAACCAGGTGGCCAAACCATTTAAGTTGTTGTTGTTCTATATATTCTTGGCAGGGTTTTGTTCATACTATTTTTCTTATGGTTTCATTTGGTATTCTATCTCTTCTTGTGTTGTTTGTTACTTTTCTTAACTCTTTCATCCGTTTGGACAACACCGATATGTCGGACATTTTGGATGTAGCTGAATATTTGTTTCGTTTTCACCGAATTTCGTTTTTGTTTCAACCAATACTTGATTTCTGGTCGTGAGAGTTATTTTCCTTAAACTTCCGGTACGGATCAGCGTGTTTGGACAATTGATTCTTTAAAAATTATTCATTTATATTCATTGTTTATTTTTCTGAAATTTCTATCACAAAATGGCCACGCCCACTGCTGGTAGTTCTTGCAGTACATCTCGCCCAAAACGATATAGTGCAGAACAAGCGAGATCTATGTTCGAAACATTGTTATTTAGTGAATCAGAAATGGACTATTCAGATTCAGACGAGTTTTAGTTTTTGTGGTGATAGTCATGATAATCGTAGTGGTAAGTCAAGTGGCAAGAAACCAAGACTCGCTAACTCTTGTTTAGGTTTAGCTGGTCGATGCCTCCAGTCCAGCACTATCAGTGACTCAGAGGAATTTAGTGGCAGTGATTCTGACGATGAAACTGATACTATTCTGTCAGCCAAAGCTGACAGGACAGATGTGGCTAGGAAGCCTGCTGATGGGTGGCATGAAGCCAGAAATGGAGATACCATAGGAAAATCTAGCTTCCAAAATATAAATTCTGGATGTAAGTTAGATCTTCCAGAAAATGCTTCACTTTCCAAGTATTTTCTGAGCCTGTTGACTGACACAATTGTTGATAGTCTGATTCAAAATATCAACAGTTATGCTCAGCAAAAAATGGAATTGAGTACTCCTGCACGCAGGTATTCCAGTTTTGCTAAATGGACACCGCTGGACCGTAATACATTTTTTCAGTTTCTGGCAGTCCTGATTGCCATGGGAATGAATGCAACACATTCTATAAAGGATTACTGGTCCATTCAATCATATAAAAGTAGTCCTTGGTTTAGGTGCATGTTTAGTCGGACCAGATTTTTACTCATTTATCAATCTATGCTTCATGCGGCTGGTCCTGATGCGGCTGGAAAATGTCAAATTGAGCCGTTCATCAATTCATTGATCGAAACATTTCAAGAAGCGTTTTATCCGTTTGAAAATATCTGCATCGATGAGATGGTTATAGGCTACAAGGGAAGATTTAAGTACAAGCAGTACAATGCCAGTAAGCCAAAAAATATCATGTCAAATCATACGGACTTTGCGACTCAATCACCGGATACGTTTTCAACCTCCTGGTATATTTTGGTACGGACACAGCGTACAGGCCTGAAACAGACCCATATTCATCACATGCTGTCAAAGTTTTCGACAAGTTACTGGAAGGCATCACAGATCAGCATCATTTGTTTGCTGACCAGTATTATACTTCCCTGCCACTTGTTCAATTTCTGCGGCAGAAAAATCACAACTACACTGGAACGCTAAATTCAAACAGAATGGCAGGAAACAGCTTAAGGGACAGAGTAAGAAACACTGACCTGAGGAAGAAACTGGAAAATGAACCAGACATCGAATACATAACGAAACAACAGATAAAATGGTTCGGTCACAACAAGGCAAAAAGAACTAACAATGACTCAAAGAGCCATAAACAAACGCTACGAAAACGTCAGAGTAAGAGGAAGACCGAGAAAGAGATGGATAAAGGGAATACTAGAGTCACTAGGAGGGATAACATTAGAAGAGGCCAACAGAAGAGGAAAGAATCGCAGATTGCATCTTCCCTCGACGCCAGCGGCAATGGAGGAAGGATAGAAAAAGTAGAAGAAAAAAATCAAGAAGAGAAAAGAAGACGTTGGAAATGGTTAGGTCATGTTCTACAAATGGAACGAACCAGGCATTTAGACATCTAGCATTAACATGGACACCGCCCAGCGTTAACATGAACACCGCCCAGCGTTAACATGAACACCGCCCAGCGTTACCATGAACACCGCCCAGCATTAACATGAACACCGCCCAGCGTTACCATGAACACCGCCCAGCGGTGTTTTTCTGTCTGTCCCTCTTTTTCTGTCTGTCTCTCTTTGACTGCCTGCCCCTCTTTGTCTGTATGTGTCTGTCCCTCTTTGTCTGTCTGTCCCTCTTTTTTCATGTCCCTCTTTGTCTGTCCCTCTTTGTCTGTTTGTCCCTCTTTGTCTGGCTGTCCCTCTTTTACTGCATGTCCCTCTTTGTCTGTCTGTCTCTCTTTGACTGCCTGTCCCTCTTTGCCTGCCTGTCCCTCTTTGTCTGGCTGTCCCTCTTTTACTGCATGTCCCTCTTTGTCTGTCTGTCTCTCTTTGACTGCCTGTCCCTCTTTGCCTGCCTGTCCCTCTTTGTCTGTCTGTCTCTCTTTGACTGAATGCCCCTCTTTGTCTGTCTGTCTCTCTTTGACTGAATGCCCCTCTTTGCCTGCCTGTCCCTCTTTGTCTGTCTGTCTCTCTTTGACTGCCTGTCCCTCTTTGTCTGCCTGTCCCTCTTTGTCTGTCTGTCTCTCTTTGACTGTCTGTCCCTCTTTGTCTGCCTGTCCCTCTTTGTCTGCCTGTCCCTCTTTGTCTGTCTGTCTCTCTTTGACTGAATGCCCCTCTTTGTCTGCCTGTCCCTCTTTGTCTGTCTGTCTCTCTTTGACTGAATGCCCCTCTTTGACTGAATGCCCCTCTTTGACTGCCTGTCTCTCTTTGACTGCCTGTCTCTCTTTGACTGAATGCCCCTCTTTGACTGAATGCCCCTCTTTGACTGAATGCCCCTCTTTGACTGCCTGTCTCTCTTTGACTGCCTGTCCCTCTTTGCCTGCCTGTCCCTCTTTGTCTGTCTGTCTCTCTTGACTGAATGCCCCTCTTTGTCTGCCTGTCCCTCTTTGTCTGTCTGTCTCTCTTTGACTGCCTGTCTCTCTTTGTCTGTCTGTCTCTCTTTGTCTGCCTGTCCCTCTTTGTCTGTCTGTCTCTCTTTGACTGAATGCCCCTCTTTGACTGAATGCCCCTCTTTGACTGCCTGTCCCTCTTTGTCTGTCTGTCTCTCTTTGACTGAATGCCCCTCTTTGACTGAATGCCCCTCTTTGACTGCCTGTCCCTCTTTGTCTGTCTGTCTCTCTTTGACTGAATGCCCCTCTTTGACTGAATGCCCCTCTTTGACTGAATGCCCCTCTTTGACTGCCTGTCCCTCTTGTCTGTCTGTCTCTCTTTGACTGAATGCCCCTCTTTGACTGCCTGTCTCTCTTTGACTGCCTGCCCCTCTTTGACTGCCTGCCCCTCTTTGACTGCCTGTCTCTCTTTGTCTGCCTGTCCCTCTTTGTCTGTCTGTCTCTCTTTGACTGAATGCCCCTCTTTGACTGCCTGTCTCTCTTTGACTGCCTGCCCCTCTTTGACTGCCTGCCCCTCTTTGACTGAATGCCCCTCTTTGACTGCCTGTCTCTCTTTGTCTGCCTGTCTCTCTTTGTCTGTCTGTCTCTCTTTGACTGAATGCCCCTCTTTGACTGCCTGTCTCTCTTTGACTGCCTGCCCCTCTTTGTCTGTCTGTCTCTCTTTGACTGAATGCCCCTCTTTGTCTGTCTGTCTCTCTTTGACTGAATGCCCCTCTTTGACTGCCTGTCTCTCTTTGACTGCCTGCCCCTCTTTGACTGCCTGTCTCTCTTTGTCTGCCTGTCCCTCTTTGTCTGTCTGTCTCTCTTTGACTGAATGCCCCTCTTTGACTGCCTGTCTCTCTTTGACTGCCTGCCCCTCTTTGTCTGTCTGTCTCTCTTTGACTGAATGCCCCTCTTTGACTGCCTGTCTCTCTTTGTCTGCCTGTCCCTCTTTGTCTGTCTGTCTCTCTTTGACTGAATGCCCCTCTTTGACTGAATGCCCCTCTTTGACTGCCTGTCCCTCTTTGTCTGTCTGTCTCTCTTTGACTGAATGCCCCTCTTTGACTGAATGCCCCTCTTTGACTGAATGCCCCTCTTTGACTGCCTGCCCCTCTTTGACTGCCTGTCTCTCTTTGACTGCCTGCCCCTCTTTGTCTGCCTGTCCCTCTTTGTCTGTCTGTCTCTCTTTGACTGAATGCCCCTCTTTGACTGCCTGTCTCTCTTTGACTGCCTGTCCCTCTTTGACTGCCTGCCCCTCTTTGACTGCCTGTCTCTCTTTGACTGCCTGTCTCTCTTTGACTGCCTGTCTCTCTTTGACTGCCTGTCTCTCTTTGACTGAATGCCCCTCTTTGTCTGCCTGTCCCTCTTTGACTGTCTGTCCCTCTTTGACTGCCTGTCTCTCTTTGACTGCCTGTCTCTCTTTGACTGCCTGTCTCTCTTTGACTGAATGCCCCTCTTTGTCTGCCTGTCCCTCTTTGACTGTCTGTCCCTCTTTGACTGCCTGTCCCTCTTTGACTGCCTGTCTCTCTTTGACTGCCTGTCTCTCTTTGACTGCCTGTCTCTCTTTGACTGCCTGTCTCTCTTTGACTGCCTGCCCCTCTTTGTCTGTATGTGTCTGTCCCTCTTTGTCTGTCTGTCCCTCTTTTTTCATGTCCTTCTTTGTCTGTCTCTCTTTGTCTGCCTGTCCCTCTTTGTCTGTCTGTCTCTCTTTGACTGCCTGTCCCTCTTTGTCTGTCTGTCTCTCTTTGACTGCCTGTCCCTCTTTGTCTGTCTGTCTCTCTTTGACTGCCTGTCCCTCTTTGTTTGTCTGTCTCTCTTTGACTGCCTGTCCCTCTTTGTCTGTCTCTCTCTCTTTGTCTGTCTCTCTCTTTTTGTCTGTCTGTCTTTCTTTGACTGCATGTCCCTCTTTGTCTGCCTGTTCCTCTTTGTCTGTCTGTCTCTCTGCGTGTCCTTTGTATGTCTGTCTCTCTTTGTCTACCTGTCTCTCTCTCTCTCTGTCTGCCTCCATCTCTTTGACTGCATGTATCTCTTTGACTGCCTGTCCCTTTTTGCCTGTCTCTCTTTGACTGCCTGTCCCTCTTTGTCTGTCTGTCTTTCTCTGTTTGCCTGTCTTTCATTGTATCCCTGTCTCTCTTTGTCTGTCTGTCTCTCTCTCTGTCTGTGCATGTCTTTGCATCATACTCGGTAGGCATACAGTCACGAAAATATAACTTTGTAACCCACATGCACACACGCACTTATATTGGACATAATGCCCTTGCAACAAAGTCTCATATTATTCACTCACTCAGCCACCCAGCTTCCCACCCACCCACCCACTCACTCACTCACGTATACATTTCAACCTCTACTGATCTCCCTCCTGTGAATGACCAGAGATCTATACATACAACATTTTATGTAACATACTGCAACAAATGGTGTGCTGCTGTAAATGTCATTTTCCCATACCACGCCCACAGAATGTCAAACATCTCTTTACGACGGAACAAAACAAATGTCCTGCCCTCGGCGTTAACAAACACGAATGTGCATGGTGAGCCACGCTCCTACACAAACTGACAGACTTCAAACCTTCAACAAATTAATTCTCTCGCACCAACACAAACCATTTCACTACTCAACTATTACTGCCTATTTGTTCGGCTTATGGGGAGAGAGGTGATGCTGGGAGAGAAGTGATGGTGGGAGCGAGGTGATAGTAGGAGACAAGTGGTGATGGGAGAGAGGTGATGGTAGGAGAGAAAGATGGTGGGAGAGAGGTGATGGTAGGAGAGAAGTGATGGTAAGAGAGAAGTGATGGTGGGAGCGAGGTGATAGTAGGAGACAAGTGATGATGGGAGAGAGGTGATAGTAGGAGACAAGTGGTGATGGGAGAGAGGTGATGGTAGGAGAGAAAGATGGTGGGAGAGAGGTGATGGTAGGAGAGAAGTGATGGTGGGAGAGAAGTGATGGTGGGAGAGAGGTGATAGTGGGGGAGAGGTGATAGTGGGGGAAAGGTGATAGTGGTAGAGAGAAGTGAATGGGAGAGAGGTGATGGTGGGAGAAAGGTGATAGTGGGAGAGAGGTTATAGTGGGGACAGAGATGACTGGGACAGAGGAGAAGTGAATGAGAGAGAGGTGATGGTGGGAGAGAGGTGATAGTGGGAGAGAGGTGATAGTGGGAGAGAGGTGATAGTGGGGGAGAGGTGATAATGGGAGGAAAGGTGATAGTGCGAGAGAGGTGATAGTGCGAGAGAGGTGATAGTAGGGAGAGAGGTGATAGTGATAGAGAGGTGATAATGAGAGAGAGGTGAAAGTGGGGAGAAAGGAGAAGTGAATGGGAGAGCGGTGATGGTGGGAGAGAGGAGAAGTGAATGGGAGAACGGTGATGGTGAGAGAGAGGTGACAGTGGGGAGAGGTAATAGTGGGAGAGAGGTGAAAGTGGGAGAGGGGTGAAAGTGGGGAGAGAGGATGGTGGGAGAGAAGTGATAATGGGAGAAAGGTGACAGTGGGGAGATAGGTGATGGTGGGAGAGAGGTGATAGTGGAAGAGAGGTGATAGTGGGGAGAGAGTTGATAGTGAGAGAGAGAAATGACTTGGAGAAAGGTGATAGTGGGAGAGAGAAATGACTGGGAGAAATGTGATAGTGGGAGAGGGGTGATAGTGGGAGAGAGGTAATAGTGGGAGAGAGGAGAAGTGAATGGCAGAGATGTGATGGTCGGAGAGAGGTGATAATGAGAGAGAGGAGATAGTGGGAGACAGGAGAAGTGAATGGGAGAGGTGATCGTGGGAGAGAGGTGATAGTGGGAGGAGATGATAGTGGGAGAGGTGATAGTGGGGAAAGGTGATAGTGCGAGAGAGGTGATAGTGAGAGGTGATAATGAGAGAGAGGTGATAGGGGGAGACAGGAGAAGTGAATGGGAGAGTGGTGATGGTGGGGGAGAGGAGAAGTGAATGGGAGAGCGGTGATGGTGGTGGGAGAGAGGTACCAGTGGGGAGAGGTGATAGTGGGAGAGAGGTGAAAGTGGGCGAGGGGTGAAAGTGGGGAGAGAGGATGGTGGGAGCGAAGTGATAATGGGAGAGAGGTGACAGCGGGGAGATAGGTGATGGTGGGAGAGAGGTGATAGTGGAAGAGAGGTGATGGTCGGAGAGAGGTGATGGTGGCGGAGAGAGGTGATGGTGGCAGAGAGAAGTGAATGGGAGAGAGGTGATGATGAAAAAGGTGATAGTGGGGAGAGAGGTGATAGTGGGATAGATAAGTGAGTGGGAGAAAGGTGATAGTGGTGAGAGAGGTGATAGTGGTGAGAGAGGTGATAGTGGGAGAGAGTTGATAGTGGTGAGAGAGTCGGTAGTGGTAAGAGATGTGATAGTGGGAGAGAGGTTATAGTGGGGGAGAGGTGATGGTGGGTGAGTTGAGAGAGGGGAGAGAGGTGATGGAGGGGAGAGAGGTGATGCATGGGATAGAGCTATAGTGGGAGAGGGGTGATAGTGGGGAGAGAGGATGGTGGGAGAGAGGTGATAGTTGAAGAGAAGTGATAGTCGGAGAGAGGTGATAGTGGTGAGAGAGGTGATAGTGGTGAGAGAGGTGATAGTGGTGAGAGAGAAGTGAGTGGGAGAAAGGTGATAGTGGGAGAGAGGTGATAGTGGGGAGAGAGGTGATAGTTTGCGAGAGAAGTGAGTGGGAGAGAGGTGATAGTGGTGAGAGAGGTGATAGTGGGAGTGAGTTGATAGTGGGGAGAGAGGTGATAGTGGGAGAGAGGTGATAGTGGAGAGAGAGGTCATAGTGGTGAGAGAGGTGATAGTGGTGAGAGAGGTGATAGTGGTGAAAGAGGTGATAGTGGTGAGAGAGTTGATAGTGGGGAGAGAGGTGATAGTGGGAGAGAGGTGATAGTGGGGAGAGAGGTGATAGTGGTGAGAGAGGTGTTAGTGGTAAGAGATGTGATAGTGGGAGAGAGGTTATAGTGGGAGAGAGTTGATAGTGGTAGGAGATGTGATAGTGGGAGAGATGTGATAGTGGGGGAGAGGTTATAGTGGTGAGAGAGGTTATAGTGGTTAGAGAGGTGATAGTGGGAGAGAGGTTATAGTGGGAGAGAGGTGATAGTGGTGAGAGATGTGATAGTGTGAGAGATGTGATAGTGGTAAGAGATGTGATAGTGATGAGAGAGGTGATAGTGGGAGAGAGGTTATAGTGGGAGAGAGTTGATAGTGGTGAGAGAGGTGATAGTGGGGAGAGATGTGATAGTGGGAGAGATATGATAGTGGGAGAGAGGTTATAGTGGAGAGAGTTGATAGTGGTAAGAGATGTGATAGTGGGGAGAGATGTGATAGTGGGGAGAGATGTGATAGTGGGAGAGAGGTGATAGTGGGAGAGAGGTGATAGTGGTAAGAGATGTGATAGTGGGAAAGAGGTGATAGTGGTGAGAGAGGTGATAGTGGGAAGAGAGGTGATAGTGGGGAGAGAGGTGATAGTGGTAAGAGATGTGATAGTGGGAGAGAGGTTATAGTGGGGGAGAGGTGATGATGGGAGAGAGGTTATAGTGGGGGAGAGGTGATGGTGGGAGAGAGGTTATAGTGGGGGAGAGGTTATAGTGGGGGGGAGGTAATGGTGTGAGAGATGAGAGTTGATTATGGGAGAGTTGATGGAGGGGAGAGAGGTGACATTGGGAGAGAGGCGACAGTGGGAGATTTAAGAGAGGTGACAGCGGGAGTTGAGCGAGGTGACAGCTGAAAGAGAGGTGATAGTGGGAGAGAGGTGATAGTGGGAGAGAGGTGATAGTGGGAGAGTTGAGAGAGGTGATAAAGGGAGAGTTGAGAGAGGTGATAATGGGAGAGTTGAGAGGTGATAGTGGGAGAGTTGAGAGAGGTGATAAAGGGAGAGATGAGAGAGGTGATAGTGGGAGAGTTGCGAATGGCGATAGTTGGAGCGTTGAGAGTGGTGATAGTGGGAGAGAGGTGATAGTGGAAAAAGAGGTGACAGTGCAAGCGAGGTGATAGTGGGAGAGAGAATTGAGTGGGAGAGAGGCGATAGTGGGAGAGTTGAGAAAGGTGATAGTGGAAGACGGGTGATTGTAGGAGAGTTTAGAAAGGTGATAATGGGAGAATTGAGAGGTGATAATGGGAGAGAGCTTATAGTGGAAGAGTTGAGAGAGAGGATAGCGGGGAGACAAGATGTTTCAGGAATCAAGCTATCAGTATGGGCACTCTTTATAATTTGTTAAAGAGAAACGAACACCTAATGTGGTATCATCATTATCAAATGTCATGTTTAATGATATAGGCGATAGTGTCTCTACCACACAATGTTAACATTCTACTGTAAACAGTAATTCTGTTGTCCACATGTGTGTCCATATATCAGGACTGGCTCCATGAATAGCTCTATTGGGGGAGATGCTAGCCGGAGAGTACACTTAGTTTTGCTAGAATATAGCAGCTCGTGGGGAGAGGATTGTGTCAGAGGAGAAAGGCAAAGACACCCAATCACACACACAGGCACGTGCTGTAAAGGTCATACCTGTAACACCATGACCTATCACCGTATGTTTTACACAACCCCACTAACCCCTCCCTCGCTAAATCTCGTCAAAGATAAAGTATTACCAGCCTGGGCACGGAAAGCTGATGCACCGTCACCGACAGAACGTAAATAAGCAGATCTGGCGTTTACTCGGAAGATCAGGCAGCCCTGATAAAAGACTGGCTATCATTTCCCGCTGCTAGAAGTTATCACGGTAAGAGGAGCCAATCTGTCTGTCTCTTCCTGACGCGCTCTGTAACCATGATCGCGAGCTGTCACTGGCTGTAGCCACGTCTCTGGAAGACGTGTGGGATTATGGCAAGATGAGATCTTCTAGCATCTCCATGGACTCACTGCCCTTCCCTACACACACACACACAGGACGGTGACACAGGTGAGAGTCCTGGATGGAGGGAGATCTGCAAAAAGTGACGAAGGTCTGTTCTCCACCTGAACACGATTACATACGTCTACAAGTAGCCTGCCAATGGGAACAATGACGGGTAGCAGCTCTTTACAATCGGCATCAATGTTTCTATCTGTCTTACGTGAGAGAGAGAGAGAGTAGTCCCTACAGAGTTCGTCTTGGTCCCATTGTCTCGTAGATAGCATCAATGTTTCTATTTGTGTTACGTGAGAGAGAGAGAGAGAGAGAGAGAGTAGTCCCTACAGAGTCCGTCTTGGCCGTCCCATTGTCTCGTAGATAGCATCAATGTTTCTATCTGTGTTACGTGAGAGAGAGAGAGAGAGAGAGTAGTCCCTACAGAGTCCGTCTTGGTCGTCCCATTGTCACGTAGATGGCGTCTCCTGTCCACACCGCCAGTCACATCTCCTCAAAGACCATATTTGATGTCGTTCAGTAAGTTTATCTTCATTTCCTCGCTAGAAACACTGACCAGTTTTTGTTTACTTCCTCAGAAGAAGATACTTTTGTTAGCTCTTATGTCTGTCCTAGATACCTACTCACGTTTTTGTGATCTCGTTTTATTGCACTCGGCCTCCTTAGAAGCTCATCAAATGAGTGCTCTCTTCTCGTGCCTAATCTCTCAACATATCATTATTTCTGTTCTCAAGTACCTTCTCCTATAAACTCTCTCTCTCTCTCTCTCTCTCTACCTGGCCCTCGGTATACATAGTCTTAAAAGTGCTCAACCTTTTCCTCGTGTTTTCAATGCTGCCTGTTATCTTTACCGTATGCCCGTCTATGTGTTATCTCTTTCACGTGTTATCTATGTAAAGTGCTATCTCTAACGAACGTTATCTGTGTCATGCGCTATCTATGCTACGTGACCTGCCTAATCACACACACAACAGTTCACCAGATTAGACTTGCAGGAAGTGTTGCCGCTTTTATCATTCATTAATCTGTTTGTTTTTTTTTTTAACCAAAACGCAATTTCGAGATAAAGAGTGGACATAAAACAACAATATTAGTTAGCTAATGACGACCACAACGCGACATACAACAACAACAACCAACACACACACGTACACACACACAAAGATATGTAACAACCCAGAGTCACATTCAGCAAGTCTGGCATTTAGATCCAAGATTGCTACATCAACAGAAACAGTTCAGCATTGGCGAGCTAGCGTCCATATCCGACCGGCGCTGTCACGTCCTGAGTGACAAACTAGGCACGCCCCTTCAGTAGACCTAGAGAGTCTGCGCTGGGTATCTGGACAGCGGGAGTCACTGCTGGGCTAGACGTCAATAAACACTGCAAGGTCAGACATAATTGTCTTCGTCTTTCTTGTTTCCTTCCTTCCTCATTTGCCTTTCAGCGTCGAGGGGAGATATAATTTGCGGTCTTTTTCTTTTCTGTTTTCCTGTACTGCTGTTATGTTTCCTAGTGCTTTTAATATTCCATCAATCCATATTTTTTTGTGGTCGGTCCCTGGGGGTCTGGTATTCTTGCAACGTTTGTTGAAGGCTCGTTGAGTTGTGTTTTGATCTTTCTGCCTTATAACGTGGCCAAACCATTTTATCTGTTGTTTCCTTATATATTCTATGGCGGGGGCTGTTCCTAGCTTTTTTCTCAGTTCTTCATTTCTGACCTTATCTCTCAGACTGATTTCTGTCATTCGTCTAACACATTGCATCATCTCGGTAGAGATTATTTTTCTTATTATTCTGGCATCTAGGGTCCAGAATCAATTGTCGTTTAATTCAAGTGAACATTTTCATCATCGTCGCCCTCATCTCTTTCCTCTCTGTCTTCTCTCTCTCTCTCACTCCCTTTGGCGAATTTCTAACCGAAACTACCACAAACAGGTCATCTTTCACTCATCGGTAGAGCCTGTCGGTGTGTGAGAGCCAAGCAATGTGAGCCTACTCTAGACGATCTCGACCACCCAAAACGATAGTAAGTGGCGTAACATCAGACGGGGCATAGATCAACAACATCATGGAACACCGCTAAATATTGACAAATACCGACTAACTGCAACAAAAGTTAACTCACAACACACGGGGACAGTCATTACACTATTTGATGCTCGTCATCCCCCAGCAATGAATGTCTCCATAACTGTTACTGTGATATCTCATAATTGTTACTGTGATATCTCATAATTGTTACTGTGATATCTCATAACTGTTACTGTGATATCTCATAACTGTTACTGTGATATCTCATAACTGTTACTGTGATATCTCATAACTGTTACTGTGATATCTCATAACTGTTACTGTGATATCTCATAAATGTTACTGTGATATCTCATAACTGTTACTGTGATATCTCATAACTGTTACTGTGATATCTCATAACTGTTACTGTGTTATCTCATAACTGTTACTGTGACATCTCATAACTGTTACTGTGATATCTCATAACTGTTACTGTGATATCTCATAATTGTTACTGTGATACCTCATAACTGTTACTGTGATATCTCATAACTGTTACTGTGACATCTCATAACTGTTACTGTGATATCTCATAACTGTTACTGTGACATCTCATAACTGTTACTGTGATATCTCATAACTGTTACTGTGATATCTCATAATTGTTACTGTGATATCTCATAACTGTTACTGTGATATCTCATAACTGTTACTGTGGTATCTGCAGTTTTCATAATACCGTTACATTACTCCCAGCCTCAGTTTCCATAATACCGTTACATTACTCTCAGCTGCAGTTTCCATAATACCATTACATTACTCCCAGCCTCAGTTTCCATAATACCATTACATTACTCCCAGCCTCAGTTTCCATAATACCATTACATTACTCTCAGCTGCAGTTTTCATAATACCGTTACATTACTCTCAGCTGCAGTTTTCATAATACCATTACGTTACTCTCAGCTGCAGTTTCCATAATACCTTTACATTACTCCCAGCTACTGTTCCTATAATACGATTACATTACTCCCAGCCTCAGTTTCCATAATACCATTACATTATTCTCAGCTGCAGTTTTCATAATACCATTACATTACTCTCAGCTGCAGTTTTCATAATACCATTACATTACTCCCAGCCTCAGTTTCCATAATACCATTACAGTACTCTCAGCTGCAGTTTTCATAATACCGTTACATTACTCTCAGCTGCAGTTTTCATAATACCATTACATTACTCCCAGCTGCAGTTTTCATAATACCATTACGTTACTCTCAGCTGCAGTTTTCATAATACCTTTACATTACTCCCAGCTACTGTTCCTATAATACGATTACATTACTCCCAGCCTCAGTTTCCATAATACCATTACGTTACTCCCAGCTACAGTTCCTATTATACCATTACGTTACTCCCAGCTGCAGTTTCTATAATACCATTACATTACTCCCAGCAGCAGTTTCTATAGTACCATTACATTACTCCCAGCCTCAGTTTCCATAATACCATTACATTACTCCCAGCTACTGTTCCTATAATGCCATTACATTACTCCCAACTGCAGTTTCTATAATACCATTACATTACTCCCAGCTACAGTTTCTATAATACCATTACATTACTCCCAACTACAGTTTCCATAATACCATTACGTTACTCCCAGCTACTGTTCCTATAATACCATTACATAACTCCCAACTGCAGTTTCTATAATACCATTACATTACTCCCAGCTACAGTTTCTATAATACCATTACATTACTCCCAACTACAGTTTCCATATTACCATTACATTACTCCAGCTACAGTTTCTATAATACCATTACATTACTCCAAGCTACAGTTTCTTTAATACCATTACATTACTCCCGCTCAGTTTCCATAATACCATTACATTACTCCCAGCCTCAGTTTCCATAATACCATTACACTACTCTCAGCTGCAGTTTTCATAATACCGTTACATTACTCTCAGCTGCAGTTTTCATAATACCATTACGTTACTCCCAGCTACTGTTCCTATAATACCATTACATTACTCCCAACTGCAGTTTCTATAATACCATTACATTACTCCCAGCTACAGTTTCTATAATACCATTACATTACTCCCAACTACAGTTTCCATAATACCATTACATTACTCCCAGCTACAGTTTTTTATAATACCATTACATTACTCCCAGCTACAGTTTCTATAATACCATTACATTACTCCCAACTACAGTTTCTATAATACCATTACATTACTCCCAGCTACAGTTTCTATAATACCATTACATTACTCCCAACTACAGTTTCCATAATACCATTACATTACTCCCAGCTACAGTTTCCATAATACCATTACATTACTCCCAGCTACAGTTTCCATAATACCATTAGATTACTCCAAGACGCAATAGATAAGCCCTCTGGAAAAAAAAAAAACGAGCGCACGCACGCTTACACATACACACACACTCTCTCTCTCTCTCTCTCTCTCTCTCTCTCTCTCTCTCTCTCTCTCTCTCTCTCTGCTCGTTTACCTCAGCAAATAAAATGATCGCTACATAAAAGTAATTTCTAATTTATATTTGCAAAACGGACAATCTGACACTTGGAATAGATTCAGATAATTCTGATACCCTCAGAGGGGCTATCTTTTTCTAACCCTAACCCTGGACTATAATAACTACATCAAAATTGCCCACCCCCTTTTTTCTACAAAAAAAAAAAAAAAAAAAAAAAAAAAAAAAAAAAAAAAAACCATCATCCCAAACATGTTTACATCTTTGCAATATCAAACACGTTTCATATCAGGTCATAAATATTTATCGGCTATCATATTTGACATAGAAGTCTCCCTGGAAGGAAAGCTCGTCTGGATATTCCATTTACTGAGTTGAGGTTCACTTGACGACCTGCTCTACAGACATCCCGTCGATCTGACTACACGACTCTGCGCTGGTAATCTTAACTTCTGCTAGATAAGGGCACCCAGAAGACAGATATGGGCAGGCAAGAGGTGAAGCAATACACCAACATGAGATGTATACATTATAGGTACATACATACACACTACATAGAGAGACTGACTGATATAGGAGTGTGCAATGAGTTATATTTACGAAATTGTTAGAAGATGATAAAATGCATCATCGCCTTCATATTTGTCTCGTGAGTAGACTTTTCACATGTTTGCAACTATAACAAGTTGCTCGTCGTCTCCCTCTTGCCGCTTGTTGCGCCGTTATAAGCCGGCGACATTAACCTGACATTTGATAACACCGGCTCGCTTACAAAGAAGACAGTGGCTTCCTACGACACCAAATGCTAGAGAACAACCTTTAGGATACCCCAGATAATGAACAAAAACAATAAATAAACACTGAACAGAATCGACTTGCACAACAATATATTACGTAGGAAATTAAAATAGTATGGCCATGTGAAAAGACGGGAGACTGGAAAGAACAATAATGGAAGGCATGGTTTATGTAAGATGAGACAGGGCTGACAAGAAGAAGGAGGTTTCAAGACATCAGATACCTTGAAAGGAGCCAGTAGTGAGGTGTAACGTAAACTCCTACAAAGGTCACGAGCAAAAAGAACACAAGAAAATACTGACGTTTCGGTCTATATGCGGCCTGCTTGAGAGAAGAAGAACAACGAGAAGAAACGATGAGGCACAGATAGCACATCATTGTTTGTTTTAGTTGTTGTTCTCGTTTTATGAAGAAGACCGCATGTAGGCCGACACGTCAGTATTTGCTTGTGTTCCTCTTGTGTTAAGCTGTCACTTTACCTTACAGGAGTGTACGTTACAGCCCAGCACTGGCTCCTTCTCTACCAGCTTTACCGCAGAACTGCAATATTTGTCTCTTCCCCAGATACCTTGACAACTTGACACCAAAAGTGGGAGATCTTGTTAGAGATAAATTCTTTCAGACGGGCTGTGATCAGTGCAACGTTCTTGCAAAGAAGACTCCACCCGATGATGCTGAAACTTACATTGGCTGAAGCCAACACCCCACCCCAAAGTAGAATCTCCAGGAGCTTGATAACCTGGCTACTAACATTTTGGTGGGAGCATGCTTCAAATTTTGATAAACCAGTACAATTGGAGGAATGTGACAACCAGGTTTACTAGCTCTCAATCAACATCAAAGTGAAGGAATGTGACAACCAGGTTTACTAGCTCTCAATCAACATCAAAGTGCAGGAATATGACAACCAGGTTTACTAGCTCCCAATCAACATCAAAGTGCAGGAATGTGACAACCAGGTTTACTAGCTCTTAATCAACATCAAGTGCAGGAATGTGACAACCAGGTTTACTAGCTCCCAATCAACATCAAAGTGCAGGAATGTGACAACCAGTTTACTAGCTCCCAATCAACATCAAAGTGCAGGAATGTGACAACCAGGTTTACTAGCTCCCAATCAACATCAAAGTGCAGGAATGTGACAACCAGGTTTACTAGCTCCCAATCAACATCAAAGTGCAGGAATGTGACAACCAGGTTTACTAGCTCCCAATCAACATCAAAGTGCAGGAATGTGACAACCAGGTTTACTAGCTCCCAATCAACATCAAAGTGCAGGAATGTGACAACCAGGTTTACTAGCTCTTAATCAACATCAAAGTGCAGGAATGTGACAACCAGGTTTACTAGCTCCCAATCAACATCAAAGTGCAGGAATGTGACAACCAGGTTTACTAGCTCCCAATCAACATCAAAGTGCAGGAATGTGACAACCAGTTTACTAGCTCCCAATCAACATCAAAGTGCAGGAATGTGACAACCAGGTTTACTAGCTCCCAATCAACATCAAAGTGCAGGAATGTGACAACCAGGTTTACTAGCTCCCAATCAACATCAAAGTGCATGAATGGGTTAACGTAGAAAGCCTACCTACTAGAGCAATTCCGACAGTAGTGACGTGCCAGGCAATTGAGTGAGAATGTGAACGAGTATCTCCGTCATCATAAACAAGCAGCTTGGATAGAGGCTGTTGTATATAAGCATAAAGGTATCGTCCTATCACAACGGAATCAAGACTGCTGGTTTCAGAATGTTCTTATATGCCTGAGAAGATAGGCTAAACATTAGCGCAGTGAAGATGTCTTTTTGGCCAAGCAAGTGACAGACATTTGGTGACAACCAATCTGGCTCCCAGACAACAACGGTCTCGTCACGTGAAGCGCCCTCCACAACACGCCGTCTCAAGAACATGACCTGCTGACATTGGACGAACCATCAATTGACCTGGACGAACATAACCACGTGTATAACTGATGATATTAATAGAGCTACAAAGCGGTTCCAAAACGAAGATGGAAGACACAGCTAACAGGATCAGCCACTATAGATAGACTCAAATCTGTAGATATTAGTTGGCTGTGAGCTACACGCAAGGCCTGTATATGTGCAGAAGCTCACACGGCAACTCTGTTTTCTGTCTGGCTTTAACACTACTCAAGGAATGAATAGTCACTCATCTTCATCATCCGCACTTAAGAGGACGTTAAGTGACCGTGGATGCATATGTTGTGGATTGTAGTAGAATTGTGATATTTGCGCATTTCGGACCAACACATCTGACTTCAGCACGGCGTTTTGAATACTGATTTGCCTTTCCTCTAGATGCTTACACACTTGGCCAGACTAAACTGGTTAGCCTGTATAAAGGGGCACCGCTAACAGGTGGAGTAGGATCTTAATAGTTCTAGTTCACCGATCCTATCGCAAGCTGTCATCCCTGTTGATGACGTGCGTCTTTGTTCTTCTCCCCCCCCCCCCCCCAAGGTAAATTCGAATTGTAGTTTGTTGGAGATGTTCGACAATGAATAGACTGAAAGCGGTGGGCGACTCAAAGCGGAGTGCCTGTGTCAAGTCAAAGCTGACAGAGATCCCATATCACCTGCCAGTAGTGAGTGACTGGCCATACAATGATGACTCGATGAAGGAACACAACGCGTCACACGCGAATACTGTTACTGAAGGAGGATGCATCAATCACAGCCTGATGACACAATGCAGCTAGGTCCACTTAACGTTGCCAGTTGGGAGCTCATGGTTAGACACGTAATTGCTGCAAGAAAGGGTCATCTCTAATAGCTAGAGCGCGGCATTCTTTTCTACCTACCACCAGGACGGATGCATTTCTTTTCATCTTTTCCACGCCCCATCCCCAAAAAAAATCTGTCTCCATTTCATAACGGGAGAGCACCTCATGACGTCATTTGCTACGAGTGAGAGTGCAAGGGAGTTAACCAATAAAAAAAGATTCGTCTCAGTAGATGCGGATTTAACGGACTTGTTGAAGCTAAATCATGAGATGCACGTGAGAAGCGCGCACTACTCGTATGTCAACGCTCTCAGCCACCACACAAGGATAACTCCTATAAAACCACATTTACAGTCTCAACACAAGCCAGCACCAGCATGGAAAAACAAGTTCACAGAAAAGACAAGAGAAAACAAAATACAAGTTAGATATATCAAACAGGCCAAATACGTTAGAGATAAAAACAACAAATAGTCTTGTGACGGATCGTGTTTATTTGAATATAAGCTAGCCCATCTGTGAGCTTGCCGAACGACGTGTTCGCAATAACAAACAATTACCGCCGCTGATGAGAGTCTGTAAGCAAGGCTGTGTATGTGCGCTATCCTGTTATGTCGACAGATATAGCAGGCACATGGACGGGGCAGACACGACAAGAATGCAAGCAGCGATTGTCTGTACCTGGATAAGGCATTATCAACTCCATCGATCGGACTGTTCCGAGTGATGATCTTCTTCTTTCGCATACACATTCAGACTAGAATCTTATTAAATGTAAATAGACAAGGTTTGATCAGAGCCTTCTCTGTCCGTCATAAGTTGGGCATGATTGTGGCAGATGGTCCAGCGGTCGGCTACAGCCACAATTCATCAAGCTTCCAGTACACAGATGTAAAAAGATCATGTTTCAATCTATAATGTCCTGCTTGGAGTCTACAAATTATAATAATTTGCTTTTCTCTGAGCTCGTAGTAGAGGCAACATTTTCTAGTAGCCCTGGTGTTCTGTATACCACCTGTTCCTGGACAAAACCGACTCCTCAAATGTGAGTATAGTTCAGCACACTCCTTTGCTAGAATTCTGCAGTGAACTGGACTCCAGTGACGTGCCGCTCAGCATCGTTGTTAGATTAAAGGTAAAATTGTCCTTTCACACAGGATAGCTGCGACAATGTGTTTGATCTACACAATAGAAGCGAGTGGTCAAACCATTACAGAAATGCTGCGGTTATGTAGGTTTACGCGTGAGGCGCGCCCTATCAAATCAACGCTGTCGAACTTATGTGATCATGATGATGCAGTTATGGTGGAATAGAGTGTGTGTGTGTGTGACAGAGAGAGATATGTGTGTGACAAAGAGAGATGTGTGTGACAGAGTGTAACAGAGAGAGACGTGTGTGACAAAGAGAGATGTGTATGACAGAGAGTGACTGTGTGACAGAGTATAACAGAGAGAGACGTGTGTGACAAATAGAGATGTGTGTGTCAGAGAGTGACTGTGTGACAGAGTGTAACAGAGAGAGACGTGTGTGACAGAGTGTAACAGAGAGTGACTGTGTGACAGAGTGTAACAGAGAGAGACGTGTGTGACAGAGTATAACAGAGAGAGACGTGTGTGACAGAGTATAACAGAGAGAGACGTGTGTGACAAAGAGAGATGTGTGCGACAGAGAGTGACTGCGTGACAGAGTGTAACAGAGAGAGAGACGTGTGTGACAGAGTGTAACAGAGAGAGACGTGTGTGACAGAGTGTAACAGAGATAGACGTGTGTGACAAAGAGAGATGTGTGTGACAGAGAGTGACTGTGTGACAGAGTGTAAGAGAGAGAGACGTGTGTGACAAAGAGAGATGTGTGCGACAAAGTGTAACAGAGAGAGAGACGTGTGTGACAAAGAGAGATGTGTGCGACAGAGTGTAACAGAGAGAGACGTGTGTGACAAAGAGAGATGTGTGCGACAGAGAGTGACTGTGTGACAGTGTAACAGAGAGAGACGTGTGTGACAAAGAGAGACGTGTGTGACAAAGAGAGATGTGTGCGACAGAGTGTAACAGAGAGAGACGTGTGTGACAAAGAGAGATATGTGCGACAGAGTGTAACAGAGAGAGAGACGTGTGTGACAAAGAGAGATGTGTGTGACAGAGAGTGACTGTGTGACAGAGTGTAACAGAGAGAGACGTGTGTGACAAAGACAGATGTGTGTGACAGAGTGTAACAGAGAGAGACGTGTGTGACAAAGAGAGATGTGTGTGACAGTGTAACAGAGAGAGGCGTGTGTGACAAAGAGAGATGTGTGCGATAGAGAGTGACTGTGTGACAGAGACAGACGTGTGTGACAAAGTGAGATGTGTGTGACAGAGACAGACGTGTGTGACAGAGAGAGACGTGTGTGACAAAGATGGATGTGTGCGACAGAGAGTGACTGTGTGAAAGAGAGAGACGTGTGTGACAAAGATAGATGTGTGCGACAGAAAGTGACTGTGTGACAGAGACAGACGTGTGTGACAGAGTGTAAACAGAGAGAGACGTGTATGACAGAGACAGACGTGTGTGACAGAGTGTAACAGAGAGAGACGTGTGTGACAGAGTGTAACATAGAGAGACGTGTGTGACAGAGTGTAACAGAGTGAGACGTGTGTGACAAAGAGAGATGTGTGCGACAGAGAGTAATTGTGTGACAGAGAGAGACGTGTGTGACAAAGAGAGATGTGTGTGACAGAGAGTGACTTGTGACAGAGAGACGTGTGTGACAAATATAGATGTGTGCGACAAAGAGTAACTGTGTGACAGAGAGAGACGTGTGTGGACAAAGAGAGATGTGTGTGACAGAGAGTGACTGTGTGACTTAGAGAGACGTGTGTGACAAAGATAGATGTGTGCGACAGAGAGTCACTGTGTGACAGAGAGAGACGTGTGTGACAAAGATAGATGTGTGCGACAGAGAGTGACTGTGTGACAGAGAGAGACATGTGTGACAAAGATAGATGTGTGCGACAGAGAGTGACTGTGTAACAAAGAGAGATGTGTGTGACAGAGAGTGACTGTGTGACAAAGCGAGATGTGTGTGACAGGGAGTGACTGTGACAGAGAGTGACAGTGTGAGAGAGAGTGACAGTGTGACAGAGAGTGACTTGTGACAAAGAGAGATGTGTGCGACAGAGAGTGACTGTGTGACAAAGAGAGATGTGTGCGACAGAGAGTGACTGTGTGACAAAGAGAGATGTGTGTGACAAAGAGAGATGTGTGCGACAGAGAGTGACTGTGTGACAGAGAGTGACTGTGTGATAGAGAGTGACTGTGTGACAGAGAGTGAATGTGTGACAGAGAGTGACTGTGTGACAGAGAGTGACTGTGTGACAAAGAGAGATGTGTGTGACAGAGAGTGACTGTGTGACAGAGAGTGACTGTGTGACAGAGAGTGACTGTGTGACAGAGAGTGACTGTGTGACAAAGAGAGATGTGTGTGACAGAGAGTGACTGTGTGACAGAGAGAGACGTGTGTGACAAAGAGAGATGTGTGTGACAAAGAGAGATGTGTGTGACAGAGAGTGACTGTGCGACAGAGAGAGACGTGTGTGACAAAAGAGATGTGTGTGACAGAGAGAGATGAGTGTGACAGAGAGTGACTGTGTGACAGAGAAAGACGTGTGTGACAAAGAGAGATGTGTGTGACAGAGTGTAACAGATAGAGAGACGTGTGTGACAAAGAGAGATGTGTGTGACCAAGAGAGAGACGTGTGAGACATAGAGAGATGTGTGACAAAGAGAGGTGTGTGTGACAGAGAGAGATATTTGTGACAGAGATAGGTGTGTGACAGAGAGAGATGAGTGTGACAGAGAGAGAGATGTGTTGTGTGTGATGGAGAGAGATGTGTGTGTGTGTAATAGAGATAGATGTGTGTGTGACAGAGAAAAGATGTGTGTGTGTGTGACAGAGAGAGTTCTGTGTGTGACCGATAGAGAGGCGTGTGTGATAGAGAGGCGTGTGTGATAGAGAGGTGTGTGTGATAGAGAGGTGTGTGTGATAAAGAGGCGTGTGTGATAGAGAGAGACGTGTGAGACAGAGAGACGTGTGAGACAGAGAGAGATGAGTGCGTGTGACAGAGAGAGATGTGTGTGACTGACAGAGAGATGTGTGTGTGTGTGACAGAGAGAGATGTGTGTGTGTGACAGAGGGAGATGTGTGTGGGACAGAGAGATGTGTGTGTGACAGAGAGATGTGTGTGTGTGACAGACAGATGTGTGTGACAGAGAGATGTGTGTGACAGAGAGAGATGTGTGTGTGACAGAGAGAGATGTGTGTGTGACAGAGAGAGATGTGTGTGTGACAGAGAGAGAGAGATGTGTGTGATAGATAGACAGGTGTGTGATAGACAGGTGTGTGACAGAGAGATGTATGTGATTAGATAGACAAGTGTGTGACAGAGAGATGTGTGTGACAACTAGAGAGGTGTGTGTGATAGATAGACAGGTGTGTGACAGAGAGATGTGTGTGACAGAGAGATGTGTGTGATAGAAAGACAGGTGTGTGACAGAGAGATGTGTTTGACAGAGAGATGTGTGTGATAGATAGACAGGTGTGTGACAGAGAGATGTGTGTGACAGATAGAGAGGTGTGTGTGTGACAGAGAGAGAGATCTGTGTGACAGATAGACAGGTGTGTGTGACAGAGAGAGAGGCGTGACAGATAGAGAGGTGTGTGACAGAGTGTAACAGAGAGAGATGTGTGTAACAGAGTGAGAGATGTATGACAGAGAGACGTGTGACAGAGAGACGTGTGACAGAGAGACGTGTGACAGAGTGTAACAGAGAGAGGTGTGTGTAACAGAGTGAGAGACGTGTGACAGAGTGACGTGTGACAGAGAGACGTGTAACAGTGTAACAGAGAGAGATGTGTGTAACAGAGTGAGAGATGTGTGACAGAGAGAGAAATACAACAACGTTACTTCTTTAGCGAACTAGTTTGACGGTTTCAGTAAACACGCTTCTTGGGGCCTCGGTAGCCTAGTTGGGAAAACCACCCGACTGGACTACCGACGTTCGGACAACCAGTGTTCGATTCCCGCTGGGATTCAAAACTACCCCCACGGTCGACCCAGCCGTTGGCAGAAATGGGTACCAGGTATTACCCTGGGAAGGTGAGGAATGTTGCCTCGCATCTGAGTTTCGATGCTTGAGACGACACTATACAGAAATCTCCGAACAATTCTGGATAGGCGGCCGAGCACATATGGGTGTAAACTCGCGTGCTAAGACTCCGGTTCAAGTCCCGTACTTTACCTTTACGCTTGTCTGCTAACAGGAGCGTATGTCCATTGATTTGGCTTCTAGCATGTGTTGTGTGCTCTATTGTTTGACGTAAGGGTACAGTACGCGCTCCTACCCCTGCCTAGCTATGGCGAGTATGGAGTTGATGACCCCATTTTTCCATGAGCACGAACATTTTTGAGTGATATGGTCGGTATCACGCCAGGCCACCTTTACTTCACAAAAAACATATGGTCCCTAGCAGCCTTGTCGGTGCGAAAACAAGCAGGCACTTGTGGGCAATTAGTTTGAGGTTTATTTGTTCTTTAAATATCGGTGTAGCTGACAGCGGCGGCGGCGGCGGCGGCGGCGGGCGGTGAGTTTGAGGAGGCCAGACATGAGACCGAACTTGTCACTTGACCTTTAACCTGATCATTTTCCACATAAACATGACTGCAACTTGCGCTATGTAATGTAGTTCCTTCAATTATTGCCATAAATTAATATAATTATAATGACATCATTATATCTGAGTTATTTGCAACATAAGTTATTGGAAAAACACATGGTTTTGCTGTTAATTAAATCTCGGACAGTTTTGTTCAGGTTATTTTTTGTTTTTGCATATAAAGACAGAGCACAGTGATTCTTACAGGAGGCACTTCATAGATTATTCTCCCCATCGGAACTACTTCTAATGCTTGAATAAAAAGATGATGCGTCATCTGAGTTGTCATTCTTTTGTTGCCATGGAAACAGGGAGGTAATTGTTGAAATGGCCTACGTAGTTCTCAAACACATTTCTAGTTCGATAGATGCTGTTGTACGGTTGTAGTAGGTTGACCTCCATAGATATAGAAGCCCATTATACATATTAATTGCTAACGGCTTGAGTTATTTCAGTTATATCACAGCTATACTAGGGAATACATTGGCTGGTTGTACACTGACACTGGACTATATCACGGCTATACTAGGGAATACATTGGCTGGTTGTACACTGACACTGGACTATATCACGGCTACACTAGGAAATACATTGGCTGGTTGTACACTGACACTGGACTATATCACGGCTACACTAGGGAATACATTGGCTGGTTGTACACTGACATTGAACTATATCACGGCTACACTAGGGAATACATTGGCTGGTTGTACACTGACATTGAACTATATCACGGCTACACTAGGGAATACATTGGCTGGTTGTACACTAACACTGGACTATATCACGGCTATACCAGGGAATACATTGGCTGGTTGTACACTGACATTGAACTATATCACGGCTACACTAGGAAATACATTGGCTGGTTGTACACTGACACTGAACTATATCACGGCTATACTAGGGAATACATTGGCTGGTTGTACACTGACACTGAACTATATCACGGCTATACCAGGGAATACATTGGCTGTTGTACACTGACACTGAACTATATCACAGCTACACTAGGGAATACATTGGCTGGTTGTACACTGACACTGAACTATATCACGGCTATACCAGGGAATACATTGGCTGGTTGTACACTGACATTGAACTATATCACGGCTATACCAGGGAATACATTGGCTGGTTGTACACTGACACTGAACTATATCACGGCTATACTAGGGAATACATTGGCTGGTTGTACACTGACATTCATTGAGCTGGAATGTGATTGTGTTATGCATTGTGATCAAATATTAGAGCAGTCGTGGCCTACGTCTCCTCCTCTGAATATTCGCCGCAGGTAGCTGGTGTCCTAAAGTGCTACATGGAACCTGGTAGCGAGTCATGGACGATAAGTAAGAGGGCACAAAGAACATTCGAGGCAGATGAAATGTGGTTTATCAGAAGAATACCACGAATTAATGAATAGCAAACTTTTACGAGCTGAAGAAACAAGAAATTTCAAAATCATAAGGAAAGGACAATCTATATTTACTGGGCACTGAATGCGGAAAGAAGGCATTGAAAATACTATAACAACAAGCAGAATGAAACAAAGAGGAAAGGAAAAGCCAACAGAAGAATAGCTTATCCAAATGGCACAATAAAAGATCATCATCAAGTACCGTGCCTCCTGGCGTAGGTGATCATGTCTCTCCACAATTTTCGGTCTCGGCAGCTATTTATCATTTCTGTTGCTGACCCTCTGCCAAGCCATTCTCTTAAGCTGTCTATTATTTTTTCTCTTTGCTTCCCTCTATCTCTTCGTCCCTCAATTTTTCCAGTTGCTACAATATGGCCAGTTGTTCTCTTCTCATTACATGGCCAAAAAATGATGATTGTTTCTTCCTAATATTGGAAATTAGCTCTCTTTTTGCTTTGACCTCTCTCAGAACATTTTCATTACTCTTCTTAGCTGTCCATGGTACTCTCAACATTCTTCTGTAAAACCACATTTCTACAGACTCCAGTGATTTTCTTGTCTGTTGTCCTATTGTCCATGACCCGCATCCATATGTTAAGACTGGCTCTACATAACATTCAAGAACTCTTTTTCTTGTTTCCACTGTCAAAAATGGATTGAATAGTATTTTCCTCATTTTTTGGAAAGCTGCTTTTGCCTGAGCCATTCTGCATCTCACCTCTTTTATACATCTTCCGTCTGAGGTTAACAAAGTTCCCAAATATTTAAATTCATTTACCTGTTTTAATAGTGTTCCACTTGTCTTTATTTTGCACTGAGGTGATGTCTTTTTCTTTGTTGTTAACATTACCTCTGTCTTTTTGCTATTAAGGCTGAGTCCTTTCTTTTTGCTTTCTTTCACTATAATGTCCAACATTACTTGTAACTAATTTTCACTCTTAGCGATTAAGACTGTATCATCAGCATACCTTAAATTATTTATATTATGACCTCCAATTGTTATTCCAGGCAGATCATCGACTGAAATTATAACATGCATGAATGACCGAGAGATGTGGAGAGAGATGATCGCCTAGGCCAACCGGCAAGACACCCGATGATAATGATGTAGCCGGTTACACGATTTATTTATGCTGGTCTCCGCTAGGTAAACAGTGTGTGATTATGTGTGAGCGTGCCAAACTAAAACTATATCTGGAAACAGCAAAGTCTGGAGACTTGCCTTACCTGCTTGTAGACGGGACAGGTGTAGTTCTGGTACCACTGATCCCGCTTAATCTGGTACATGGACCACCTATCCATCGTCACACTCTCCTAGAACTCAGACCAGGAGGTAGCATGTGCAAGAGCTCGTTGTTTGGCTGCACACTGCGTTCACAGCACACATCAACTTTGTGTCACCAAGTTATGCTTCTATAGGCTGCTCGTGTTTGCTGCCATTGACACACCAGATTACGTCATGTCACCAAGCTAGGCTCTCAAGCGCTGGTAATGTTATGTGACTGTATGATGTCACGGTTCTATTACTCCGCATGTCACTAGTGGCCACTATAAATTGATCATACGAATCAAGTTTTCTTGAAAAGCAATTTGCAGTGAATATACACTGGCACATCCAACTTAGTCTGCGAGTACGTTTTTGGTCAACTAACATGTGAGGTTTATAACAAAAGTAGAGAGTCGAGTAGTTATTTTTGTGATAACACGTTAGTCATGTACCTATTTATGTGATAACACGCTAGAATCACGTACATATTTATGTGATAACACGTTAGAGAGTCACGTACATATTTATGTGATAACACGTTAGAGAGTCACGTACATATTTATGTGATAACACGTTAGAGTCAACTAGATATTTATGTGATCACACGCTAGTCACGTAGATATTTATGTGAAAACACGCTAGAGTCACGTACATATTTATGTGATAACACGCTAGAGTCCGTACATATTTATGTGATAACACGCTAGAGTCAACTAGATATTTATGTGATCACACGCTAGTCACGTAGATATTTATGTGAAAACACGCTAGAGTCACGTAGATATTTATGTGATAACACGCTAGAGTCACGTAGATATTTATGTGATAACACGCTAGAGTCACGTAGATATTTATCTGATAACACGCTAGTCACGTAGATATTTATGTGATAACACGCTAGAGTCACGTACATATTTATGTGATAACACGCTAGAGTCACGTAGATATTTATGTGATAACACGCTAGAGTCACGTAGATATTTATCTGATAACACGCTAGTCACGTAGATATTTATGTGATAACACGCTAGAGTCACGTACATATTTATGTGATAACACGCTAGAGTCACGTAGATATTTATGTGATAACACGCTAGAGTCACGTAGATATTTATGTGATACCACGCTAGAGTCACGTACATATTTATGTGATAACACGCTAGAGTCACGTACATATTTATGTGATAACACGCTAGAGTCAAATATATATAAGGGATGGCATGAAAATCACTGACTTGGCTGTATAAAACTGACCTGTGGTTTAAAATAAGTCACTAGAGTAGTACAACTCTAAAGTAGCTGAGATATAATAACATTCGGCCAGCAATTGTCATCGCCTGTCCACGGATAAAATAGCGGTGACAATAAAGAGTCTGGCCCTTCATGCGAGAAGACGTGGTACGGACACACATCCCGCATGGATAGAAAGAACACCTGCTGTGCTCTCTGTGTACACTAACACATTGATGTGAGCCGGTTCTTTCAACCACGATTACGAAACGATGAAAATATGCCTGACAACAATGTGAAGTCCATTTGCTAAGACGTGATTTGACGTGCTCCTGCGGTGTTATGCTGACGACAACACGCCACTGATTCAAACAATTATCCCGCACTTCAAAGTATAACTGGCGGTCTGATAACCACCTAATCCCGCGGCACCTGCAAGCCGTGGATTCCCTGGTACCTGCACGCGGCGGCCTGGGCCACACGACGACGACTAACTCGACTACAGCAGCATGCAATGTCAGCTTCTTGTTAATGCTCGCTAAACTCCTCCACAAACCAGGAAGAGAAGACGAGCTAAGAGACACGGCCACCATGACGGCAGCAGCTGAACAACTGTTGAACAAGCCAGACACAAGTTTACATGACTGATGTGATTCAAACATAGCGCTATTGATGACGTTTACATCACTCGTTGTTTTCTGTTGTTCTTCACACAAAATAAGCATACGTGTCGCACATCCGTATGGACTTATGTACACAACTGAGTTATACCCCTTTTCTAAAGAACAAATATTCATTCTAGTCAAAACAAATAATATCATCTCCTGTCAAACAAAATAATTGATAGTCATTCCTGCCATCAGAACTAATATCAATTCTTGTCTAGAGAATTAAAACAAAATAATTGATAGTCATTCCTGCCATCAGAACTAATATCAATTCTTGTCTAGAGAATTAAAACAAAATAATATTTAAAATTCCAGCAAAGAAACTAAGCTACAGAGCTGTAATTGTAGAGATGAATTTTTCGGCATTCTAAATAGGCAATACACAATATTAACATCAGATGGAAGATGCACCACAGAAATAAAAGGTAGAATAGCTCGGGCCAAAATAGTATATCAGAAAATGAAAAACATCTTGTGCAACAAATATATGTCAATATAGAACTGAGAAAGAGAGTTCAGCGCTGCTATAAAAAGCCAATTCTGACCAACGAGGACATTCTCAAAAAGTCCAACACAAAAAGGGAGCCCCTTAAAACATCAGTACGAAAAAAAAAAAAACATTATTCCGGCACACCATGAGAAGAGGAAAGTTGGAGTACTTGGTTACAACTGGCAAAATAAAGGGAAAGAGAGATCGCGGACGACGAAGAAAGAAGATACTAGATAGCGTGGTGTCATGGCATGGAAAACAGTCAACAAGAAAATTGTGAAAGGACATGGTCGTCAACGCCAACCGGTACAGCACATGATGATGATGAAAAAAACAATTTACGCTGGACATAGCGATTACATTGTGCCACAACTATTATGTCATACATAAACTCTCATGTCTTCCAAATATATACACTCTGTTGATTCAAAGATTAAACTGCTATTCTGTCAACACCCACCAAAGCCATAACAACACCCACCAAAGTCTTGTCAACACCCACCAAAGTCTTGTCAACACCCACCAAAGTCTTGTCAACACCCACCAAAGTCTTGTCAACACCCACCAAAGCCTTGACAAAACGCACAAAGCCCAGTCAACACGCACAAAATACATGTCAACATGCACCAAAGTTCTGTCAACACGCAACAAAATCATGTCAACACGCACCAAAGCTCTGTCAACACGAACCAAAGTCATGTCAACATGCACCAAAGTCCTGTCAACATGCAACAAAGTCCTGTCAACATGCAGCAAAGCTCTGTCAACATGCACCAAAGCTCTGTCAACATGCAACAAAGTCCTGTCAACACGCACCAAAGTCCTGTCAACACGCACCAAAGTCCTGTCAACACGCACCAAAGTCCTGTCAACATGCACCAAAGTCATGTCAACATGCACCAAAGTCATGTCAACATGCACCAAAGTCATGTCAACATGCACCAAAGTCATGTCAACATGCACCAAAGCTCTGTCAACACGCTCAAAGTCCTGTCAACATGCATCAAAGTCCTGTCAACATGCACCAAAGCTCTGTCAACATGCACCAAAGTCCTGTCAACACACACCAAAGCTCTGTCAACATGCACCAAAGTCCTGTCAACACACACCAAAGCTCTGTCAACATGCACCAAAGTCCTGTCAACATGCATCAAAGTCCTGTCAACACGCAGCAAAGTCATGTCAACATGCACCAAAGCTCTGTCAACATGCATCAAAGTCCTGTCAACACGCAGCAAAGTCCTGTCAACATGCACCAAAGTCCTGTCAACATGCACCAAAGTCATGTCAACATGCACCAAAGTCATGTCAATCAGTTTCATGACCCTGGTAGAAATAACCTATGTCACGTTACCCTCTTGTTATGGCGACCACCACTTTATAGACAAGTCTAACTCGCTCAACTCGAACTCTGCAACTTCTGTGATCACCCAATTGTAACATTTCCTACAAACGTTTCATGGCCAGTAGACACAGTGAGATCTAGCAGCTACGACCAGCTATCACTGATAATCCTAGAAAGAGCTGGCTAAAATGGTCAGCAGACGTAGACAAACACGGAACGATCAAGTCATTAATGCCAGCAGGCGTTGACAAGCACAAAAAAGATCGAATCATCAATGCCAGCAAATGTTGACAAACCCAGAAAGAGCAAGTCACCACGGCCACAGCTAACAGACGGGGCTATCGGTGGTCTCAGCAGCGAGGCCCGGTTTGAAACATTAATTACTCATCAACTGAATAAAAATAATTCCGTAGTCGAAATTATCTGCCTGTGCAGCGAGGGACTCCTGAGCACACGGCTGTCAAAGGGAAAAAAACAGATTAACACGCAAAATTCAATTGCTAGTCTGTAGGGACTTCGCCAGAGTTGAAGGCTGCGAACGTGGAAAACAAAACAAAAATAGCCAGCAAGACACTGCCAACCAAAGAGTGCCTGTTTTCAAGTTTGGTGCATGTTGACACTCATTGATATTCTAAAAGCGTGTATGCTATGTTTTTATAGCCAGAAGGCTTCGCATTACTTTTATCTATAATATTATCGCAGACATTGGCAACCACACATGGCGCCTGTCTTCTTGCCTACATTATCAGACAAGGTTGACTCCAGATGGCGCATGTCAATGTACTAGAGATTTCCTGACAAAAACTAATGCCCAAATGTTAACAGTATTTAGATAAAGAGCAACCTGAGCGTTAGAAGGCAGCCACCTTGCGCGCTGGGTCGCCTATAAAACAACCAGATGACCCATCCAACAGGGCCAACAAGTGATTATGAAAGAAAGATGCACCGGTACTAACATTCAGTGGCAAGAGAATTGCGACAATTCACGCCATCAGTGAACATATATCAGTGATTAACGAATGAAATACATTTGTTCCCGGTCATAAACATGCAAGATTACGTTGGGCAAGCCGGTCAAAATAAACACAATCCCGTTCAGCAAACGATCTCCCATCTGCAAACATGCAGCACGTGTTGCGGCAGCTCGCTTGTTTCACTCTCACCTTGATTTCACATCTTAATGTATCTACCTTTGCCCAGGTAACGTCGGTCTCAGGTGAAATTTATTGGGGAAATGGGGGGGAAAAAAGGGGGGGGGGGGTTGTCGAATTTTGGTGGAGAGCAATAAGAGAAGAGACTTTTCTTTTTTGAATGATCAGGAAGTAGGTGTGGGGGCAGGAGATGTCAATCATAGTGGGCGTAACTCCGGCGCGAATGCCTGACTTCTGACTCAATGCTACACGGGATGTTGCCCCCATAAGCTTGGCAGCGATGTCTGTACACTTAGTGAGAATAGGGCTGAAGAAAGTATTATCATCTAGTTGCATGTCCCAGTTGTCTGCCCTACACGAGATACCCAGCATCTACACCAGTCAATTCCAGCTCGCCTGTGATATCTTGCATATTTCTTCTTCAAAGTATCCCTATCTCCTTAACTGGAACTATATTCTCCATAATTATCTTCTCTTTACTGATATGCCGAATTACAAGACCAAATTATGCCACCCTCCTTGTTTTTATCTTCTTTATTAACCAGTTTCCTGGCACTTTACAATCTTCCAAATTTGTCAAGTTTTGATCGTTTCTCACCCATGGTATTCTGAGTATTCTTCTTTAACACGTGCAGTCGAAGGCACCAATGTTTCAAAAGATTCGTCGACAGTCTCACAGTCAAACGTTGCTATAAAGACTATACTTGAGAAGCTCTTAAATTATAATATGGAATACTATATACTGAGTAGATACTTTGTAATCAGAATAGCTAAAACAGCAATGTCTTTCAGAAGCCTTGAAAAGTTGTGGAGGCCAACAACAGAAATGATAAATAACTGTCGAGATCGAAAGTTGTGGAGAGACATGATCACCTACGCCAGCAGGCCCGTAACGATGCTGTTACGATAACACACTTAGTGAATGTGAGTTTCTATTTATAGTCATTTCTAGCTACAAATATGAGGAGGTAATTTTGTCCACAGAAATGCTCAGAAAGCAACGTACTCTTCATCGTTTATCTTGTCAACGAGAACACCGTCCAAGGTTTGCAACATGTCCCAATGTTGTTCAGCATTTGTCTGCATGCTTGGCTGGCTGGCTCTATCATTCCCCAAACAGACTGACACAGATTCGATTCCCGGTATGGTCGTTCGTTCGTTCGTTCGTTCGCTTTCGTCAGCTTTAACCTCTGACGAAGTCCCACCCACTCAATTTTGTGGGACTGAATTTTGCGTGTAAAGTCTGTTTTATCCCATTACAGGATGCCCCTCGCCATGCAGGCAGATTTACTCCGACTTCAGAGGTAAACCCCGGTATGGTCTATGAGGTCTACAAATAAACCCTGTTTTGTACACTACACTACTCGAAAGCGGGCATTTATTTTCGGCCTCTCGATTAACTCTTGGCAGACTCCAGGATTGGAATAATAAATTAGTAATATTGAGCTATCAATTAATCATGGATCTATAGCGATATGGCTCCCTTAGTAAGAGAGAAAGGGAGGGTGTACAGACGTCCTATTAGAATAACAAATTGTCTACAATAAGAGTTATCTTTTGTATAGTGATAGCTCACAATGATAACGCTGACATTTGTTCTGAGTTATCTCTATTAGATCTCTCTCTCTCTCTCTTCTCCAACCGTGTCCAGTTCATTAGACCAATATATATATATATATCAATAGAAGAATACTATAGAAGAATACTGATATATTTATATAAGTATTCTTCTATAACCTGCGCTCTATGACAATGAACGGGTGGCGTAACCAAATGGAAAGAGTGAGAGACAAGGTGTAACATCCGGCCAGGAACATCAGACAATGATGGCTCTCGGACAGTCTTCACGAATCGTTGATTATACCAGTCTGGGTTATCAATGTTTATGATAACTTGCTGAAGTTGTGCACAGGGTGTTTATATATGAGGTGGATGATTGAATGAGAGAGAGAGTGAATGAATGAGAGGGTGAGCGGGAGGGGGGGGGGGGGTGAGTGTAAATACAATGATGTCCAACTAATAGTGGATGCACTCAATAACTCAATGAGATAGCTCAAAGTGTGGACAAGAGCTAGGTCTCCCAACGACGGTCCTAGGTCGAGCAGGTTCAACAGACACCGTCACAGACCAGCGATATGTTGCTGCTAGGCGTGACGTCATGTCATGCATGCGGCCCCCGAACATGGACAAGGTGAGAAGAGACATAACCAAAACTACACTTTCTGGAAAAGAGGATCTAGAAGTTGTGATGAGAAATTCCGGCAGAGAAGCAAAGCGGGGCACGAGTAACGTTATCAGTCAGTTTCCTGAGTTAGCAGACATCAAGAGGACACTTGTCAGATACGATCAGCAATAGAGTCCAGGAATATACTATCTCTGACATGTGAGCATCTCGGTGTGTTTGCCAGCCAGATAAGGCGGAGGCTGGTGAGCCAGCGCTGAGACCTGCCTCGCTAGGGGGTTGATGTATGTGCAGATAGCGGTCCGATAACGGTGAACATGTTTTTATTACGTTCACATACAAGAACTGTGTCAGACCGGGGTGTATAGAGTAACGGCATTCGCACATACTCACATAAATGCAGCCTAGGTTCATGAGCAAGTTGGAAAGATGAAAGAATTAATTCAGGAGTCCGTCTATTCGTATTTCTGGGTTGGGTGTGTTTAAAAAGGTAGCAAAAATTTGTAGCAAGGTGGGAAACGAGAAATACAGGTTAGTAGAGAGAGAGATATGAAGGTATGAAATAGGTAAGGTTAGCACGGTGGGACAAGAGAAATACAAGTTAGTAGAGAGAGAGATATGAGGTATGAAATAGGTAAGGTTAGCACGGTGGGACAAGAGAAATACAAGTTACTAGACAGAGAGAGAGAGAGAAATAAAGGTATGAAATAGGTAAGGTTAGCATGGTGGGACAAGAGAAATACAAGTTAGTAGAGAGAGAGATATGAAGGTATGAAATAGGTAAATTTAGCTCGGTGGGACAAGAGAAATACAAGTTACTAGACAGAGAGAGAGAGAGAAATAAAGGTATGAAATAGGTAAGGTTAGCATGGTGGGACAAGAGAAATACAAGTTAGTAGAGAGAGAGAGAGAGAGAGAGAGAGAGAGAAATGAAGGTTTGAAATAGGTAAGGTTAGCACAGTGGGACAATAGAAATACAGGTTAGTAGAGAGAGAGAGAGAGAGAGAGAGAGAGAGAGAGAGAGAGAGAGAAATGAAGGTTTGAAATAGGTAAGGTTAGCACGGTGGGACAAGAGAAATACAAGTTAGTAGAGAGAGAGAGAGAAATGAAGGTATGAAAGAGGTAAGGTTAGCGTGGTGGGACAAGAGAAATACAAGTTAGTTGAGAGAGAGAGAGAAATGAAGGTATGAAATAGATAAGGTTAGCGTGGTGGGACAAGAGAAATATAAGTTAGTTGAGAGAGAGAGAGAGAGAAATGAAGGTATGAAATAGGTAAGGTTAGCATGGTGGGACAAGAGAAATATAAGTTAGTAGAGAGAGAGACAGAGAGAGAGAGATAAATGAAGGTATGAAATAGGTGAGGTTAGCATGGTGGGACAAGAGAAATATAGTTAGTAGAGAGAGAGAGAGAGAGAAATGAAGGTATGAAATAGGTAAGGTTAGCATGGTGGGACAAGAGAAATACAGGTTAGTAGAGAGAGAGATATGAA
Source organism: Megaustenia siamemsis (assembly GCA_032433765.1). Taxonomy (NCBI): domain Eukaryota; kingdom Metazoa; phylum Mollusca; class Gastropoda; order Stylommatophora; family Ariophantidae; genus Megaustenia; species Megaustenia siamemsis. Next base: position 98,367,925 of record JAVIAB010000047.1, on the reverse strand, counting down.
GGTATGAAATAGGTAAGGTTAGCACGGTGGGACAAGAGAAATACAAGTTAGTAGAGATAGAGATATGAAGGTATGAAATAGGTAAGGTTAGCACGGTGGGACAAGAGAAATACAAGTTAGTAGAGAGAGAGATATGAAGGTATGAAATAGGTAAGGTTAGCACGGTGGGACAAGAGAAATACAAGTTACTAGACAGAGAGAGAGAGAGAAATAAGGTATGAAATAGGTAAGGTTAGCATGGTGGGACAAGAGAAATACAAGTTAGTAGAGAGAGAGATATGAAGGTATGAAATAGGTAATTTAGCACGGTGGGACAAGAGAAATACAAGTTACTAGACAGAGAGAGAGAGAGAAATAAAGGTATGAAATAGGTAAGGTTAGCATGGTGGGACAAGAGAAATACAAGTTAGTAGAGAGAGAGAGAGAGAGAGAGAGAGAGAGAGAGAGAGAGAAATGAAGGTTTGAAATAGGTAAGGTTAGCACAGTGGGACAATAGAAATACAGGTTAGTAGAGAGAGAGAGAGAGAGAGAGAGAGAGAGAGAGAGAGAGAAATGAAGGTTTGAAATAGGTAAGGTTAGCACAGTGGGACAAGAGAAATACAAGTTAGTAGAGAGAGAGAGAGAAATGAAGGTATGAAAGAGGTAAGGTTAGCGTGGTGGGACAAGAGAAATACAAGTTAGTTGAGAGAGAGAGAGAAATGAAGGTATGAAATAGATAAGGTTAGCGTGGTGGGACAAGAGAAATATAAGTTAGTTGAGAGAGAGAGAGAGAGAAATGAAGGTATGAATAGGTAAGGTTAGCATGGTGGGACAAGAGAAATATAAGTTAGTAGAGAGAGAGACAGAGAGAGAGAGATAAATGAAGGTATGAAATAGGTGAGGTTAGCATGGTGGGACAAGAGAAATATAAGTTAGTAGAGAGAGAGAGAGAGAGAAATGAGGTATGAAATAGGTAAGGTTAGCATGGTGGGACAAGAGAAATATAAGTTAGTAGAGAGAGAGAGAGAGAGATAAATGAAGGTATGAAATAGGTGAGGTTAGCATGGTGGGAGAAGAGTAATACAAGTTAGTAGAGAGAGAGAGAGACAGAAAGAGAGCGATAAATGAAGGTTTGAAATAGGTGAGGTTAGCACGGTGATACAAGAGAAATACAAGTTAGTAGAGAGAGAGAGAGAGAGAGAGAGAGAGAGAGAGAGAGAGATATGAAGGTATGAAATAGGTAAGGTTAGCGTGGTGGGACAAGAGAAATATAAGTTAGTAGAGAGAGAGACAGAGAGAGAGAGATAAATGAAGGTATGAAATAGGTGAGGTTAGCATGGTGGGACAAGAGAAATACAAGTTAGTAGAGAGAGAGACAGAGAGAGAGAGAGATAAATGAAGGTTTGAAATATGTGAGGTTAGCACGGTGAGACAAGAGGAATACAAGTTAGTAGAGAGAGAGATATGAAGGTATGAAATAGGTAAGGTTAGCATGGTGGGACAAGAGAAATATAAGTTAGTAGAGAGAGAGATATGAAGGTATGAAATAGGTAAGGTTAGCATGGTGGGACAAGAGAAATACAAGTTAGTAGAGAGAGAGATATGAAGGTATGAAATAGATGAGGTTAGCATGGTGGGACAAGAGAAATATAAGTTAGTAGAGAGAGAGAGAGAGAGAGAGAGAAATGAAGGTATGAAATAGGTAAGGTTAGCACGGTGGGACAAGAGAAATACAAGTTAGTAGAGAGAGAGAGAGAGAGAGAGAGAGAGAGAAATGAAGGTATGAAATAGATGAGGTTAGCATGGTGGGACAAGAGAAATATAAGTTAGTAGAGAGAGAGAGAGAAATGAAGGTATGAAAGAGGTAAGGTTAGCGTGGTGGGACAAGAGAAATATAAGTTAGTTGAGAGAGAGAGAGAGAGAGAAATGAAGGTATGAAATAGGTAAGGTTAGCGTGGTGGACAAGAGAAATATAAGTTAGTTGAGAGAGAGAGAGAGAAATGAAGGTATGAAATAGATAAGGTTAGCGTGGTGGGACAAGAGAAATATAAGTTAGTTGAGAGAGAGAGAGAGAGAGAGAAATGAAGGTATGAAATAGGTAAGGTTAGCGTGGTGGGACAAGAGAAATATAAGTTAGTTGAGAGAGAGAGAGAGAGAAATGAAGGTATGAAATAGGTGAGGTTAGCACGGTGAGACAAGAGAAATATAAGTTAGTAGAGAGAGAGAGAGAGAGAGAGAGAGAGAGAGAGATATGAAGGTATGAAATAGGTAAGGTTAGCATGGTGGGACAAGAGAAATATAAGTTAGTAGAGAGAGAGATATGAAGGTATGAAATAGGTAAGGTTAGCATGGTGGGACAAGAGAAATACAAGTTAGTAGAGAGAGAGATATGAAGGTATTAAATAGGTGAGGTTAGCACGGTGAGACAAGAGACATACAAGTTAGTATAGAGAGCGATATGAAGGTATGAAATAGGTAAGGTTAGCGTGGTGGGACAAGAGAAATATAAGTTAGTAGAGAGAGAGACAGAGAGAGAGAGATAAATGAAGGTATGAAATAGGTGAGGTTAGCATGGTGGGACAAGAGAAATACAAGTTAGTAGAGAGAGAGACAGAGAGAGAGAGATAAATGAAGGTTTGAAATAGGTAAGGATAGCACGGTGAGACAAGAGAAATACAAGTTAGTAGAGAGAGAGAGAGAGAGAGAGAGAGAAATGAAGGTGTGAAATAGGTAAGGTTAGCACGGTGGGACAAGAGAAATACAAGTTAGTAGAGAGAGAGAGAGAGAGAGAGAAATGAAGGTGTGAAATAGGTAAGGTTAGCACGGTGGGACAAGAGAAATACAAGTTAGTAGAGAGAGAGAGAGAGAGAGAGAGAAATGAAGGTTTGAAATAGGTAAGGTTAGCATGGTGAGACAAGAGAAATACAAGTTAGTAGAGAGAGAGAGAGAGAGAGAGAGAGAAATGAAGGTGTGAAATAAGTAAGGTTAGCATGGTGAGACAAGAGAAATACAAGTTAGTAGAGAGAGAGAGAGAGAGAGAGAGAGAAATGAAGGTGTGAAATAGGTAAGGTTAGCACGGTGGGACAAAAGAAATACAAGTTAGTAGAGAGAGAGAGAGAGAGAGAGAGAAATGAAGGTGTGAAATAGGTAAGGTTAGCACGGTGGGACAAGAGAAATACAAGTTAGTAGAGAGAGAGAGAGAGAGAGATAAATGAAGGTGTGAAATAGGTAAGGTTAGCATGGTGGGACAAGAGAAATACAGTTTAGTAGAGAGAGAGAGAGAGAGAGAGAGAGAGAGAGAAATGAAGGTTTGAAATAGGTAAGGTTAGCACAGTGGGACAATAGAAATACAGGTTAGTAGAGAGAGAGAGAGAGAGAAATGAAGGTTTGAAATAGGTAAGGTTAGGACGGTGGGACAAGAGAAATACAGTTTAGTAGAGAGAGAGAGAGAGAGAGAAAAATGAAGGTTTGAAATAGGTAAGGTTAGCACGGTGGGACAAGAGAAATATAAGTTAGTAGAGAGAGAGAGAGAGAAATGAAGGTTTGAAATAGGTAAGGTTAGCATGGTGGGACAAGAGAAATATAAGTTAGTAGAGAGAGAGAGAGAAATGAAGGTTTGAAATAGGTAAGGTTAGCACAGTGGGACAAGAGAAATACAAGTTAGTAGAGAGAGAGAGAGAGAAAAATGAAGGTTTGAAATAGGTAAGATTAGCACGGTGGGACAAGAGAAATATAAGTTAGTAGAGAGAGAGAGAGAGAGAGAGAAATGAAGGTTTGAAATAGGTAAGATTAGCACGGTGGGACAAGAGAAATATAAGTTAGTAGAGAGAGAGAGAGAGAGAAATGAAGGTTTGAAATAGGTAAGGTTAGCACAGTGGGACAAGAGAAATACAAGTTAGTAGAGAGAGAGAGAGAAAAATGAAGGTTTGAAATAGGTAAGATTAGCACGGTGGGACAAGAGAAATATAAGTTAGTAGAGAGAGAGAGAGAGAGAAATGAAGGTTTGAAATAGGTAAGGTTAGCACGGTGGGACAAGAGAAATACAAGTTAGTAGAGAGAGAGAGAGAGAGAGAGAAATGAAGGTGTGAAATAGGTAAGGTTAGCATGGTGGGACAAGAGAAATACAAGTTAGTAGAGAGAGAGAGAGAGAGAGAGAGAGAAATGAAGGTGTGAAATAGGTAAGGTTAGCACGGTGGGACAAGAGAAATACAAGTTAGTAGAGAGAGAGAGAGAGAGAGAGAAATGAAGGTATGAAATAGGTAAGGTTAGCACGGTGGGACAAGAGAAATACAAGTTAGTAGAGAGAGAGAGAGAGAGAAATGAAGGTATGAAATAGGTAAGGTTAGCATGGTGGGACAAGAGAAATATAAGTTAGTAGAGAGAGAGAGAGAGAGAAATGAAGGTATGAAATAGGTAAGGTTAGCATGGTGGGACAAGAGAAATACAAGTTAGTAGAGAGAGAGAGAGAGAGAGAGAGAGAGAGAGAAATGAAGGTGTGAAATAGGTAAGGTTAGCACGGTGGGACAAGAGAAATACAAGTTAGTAGAGAGAGAGAGAGAGAGAGAGAAATGAAGGTGTGAAATAGGTAAGGTTAGCACGGTGGGACAAGAGAAATATAAGTTAGTAGAGAGAGAGAGAGAGAGAGAGAAATGAAGGTATGAAATAGGTAAGGTTAGCATGGTGGGACAAGAGAAATATAAGTTAGTAGAGAGAGAGAGAGAGAGAGAAATGAAGGTGTGAAATAGGTAAGGTTAGCACGGTGGGACAAGAGAAATACAAGTTAGTAGAGAGAGAGAGAGAGAGAGAGAGAGAGAAATGAAGGTGTGAAATAGGTAAGGTTAGCATGGTAGGACAAGAGAAATATAAGTTAGTAGAGAGAGAGAGAGAGAGAGAAATGAAGGTATGAAATACGTAAGGTTAGCGTGGTGGGACAAGAGAAATACAAGTTAGTAGAGAGAGAGAGAGAGAAATGAAGGTATGAAATAGGTAAGGTTAGCATGGTGGGACAAGAGAAATATAAGTTAGTTGAGAGAGAGAGAAATGAAGGTATGAAATAGGTGAGGTTAGCATGGTGGGACAAGAGAAATACGAGTTAGTAGAGAGAGAGAGAGAGAGAGAGAGAAATGAAGGTATGAAATAGGTGAGGTTAGCATGGTGGGACAAGAGAAATACGAGTTAGTAGAGAGAGAGAGAGAGAGAAATGAAGGTATGAAAGAGGTAAGGTTAGCATGGTGGGACAAGAGAAATACGAGTTAGTAGAGAGAGAGAGAGAGAGAAATGAAGGTATGAAAGAGGTAAGGTTAGCATGGTGGGAAAAGAGAAATACGAGTTAGTAGAGAGAGAGAAATGAAGGTATGAAATAGGTTAGGTTAGCATAGTGGACAAGAAAAATACAAGTTAGTTGAGAGAGAGAGAAATGAAAGTATGAATTAGGTAAAGTTAGCACGGTAGGACAAGAGAAATACGAGTTAGTAGAGAGAGAGAGAGAAATGAAGGTATGAAATAGGTGAGGTTAGCACGGTGGGACAAAAGAAATATAAGTTAGTAGAGAGAGAGAGAGAAATGAAGATATCAAATAGGTAAGGTTAGCACGGTGGGACAAGAGAAATACAAGTTAGTAGAGAGAGAGAGAGAGAGAGAGAGAGAGAGAGAGAAATGAAGGTATGAAAGAGGTAAGGTTAGCACGGTGGGACAAGAGAAATACAAGTTAGTAGAGAGAGAGAGAGAGAGAGAGAGAGAAATGAAGGTATAAAAGAGGTAAGGTTAGCACGGTGGGACAAGAGAAATACAAGTTAGTAGAGAGAGAGAGAGAGAGAGAGAGAGAGAAATGAAGGTATGAAAGAGGTAAGGTTAGCACAGTGGGACAAGAGAAATACGAGAGAGAGAGAGAAATAAAGGCATGAAAGAGGTAAAGTTAGCACGGTGGGACAAGAGAAATACAAGTTAGTAGAGCGAGAAAGGATTGATATGGTACTCACATTTGTGCTGAGCTGGTTAGTGAGAGTCTGTACCTTCTCCTGGGCAATCAACAGGTCACGTCTGAGCTTTCTCACCTGCAGTAAAAAAAACATTTCATAATGATAGTTATGATGATAACCTACAGAGAGTACAAAGATAGTTATGATGACAACCTACAGAGAGTACAAAGATAGTTATGATGACAACCTACAGAGAGTACAAAGATAGTTATGATGATAACCTACAGAGAGTACAAAGATAGTTATGATGATAACCTACAGAGAGTACAAAGATAGTTAAGATGATAACCTACAGAGAGTACAAAGATAGTTATGATGATAACCTACAGAGAGTACAAAGATAGTTATGATGATAACCTACAGAGAGTACAAAGATAGTTAAGATGATAACCTACAGAGAGTACAAAGATAGTTATGATGATAACCTACAGAGAGTACAAAGATAGTTAAGATGATAACCTACAAATAGTACAAAGATAGTTAAGATGATAACCTACAGAGAGTACAAAGATAGTTATGATGATAACCTACAGAGAGTACAAAGATAGTTATGATGATAACCTACAAATAGTACAAAGATAGTTAAGATGATAACCTACAGAGAGTACAAAGATAGTTATGATGATAACCTACAGAGAGTACAAAGATAGTTATGATGATAACCTACAGAGAGTACAAAGATAGTTATGATGATAACCTACAGAGAGTACAAAGATAGTTAAGATGATAACCTACAAATAGTACAAAGATAGTTAAGATGATAACCTACAGAGAGTACAAAGATAGTTATGATGATAACCTACAGAGAGTACAAAGATAGTTATGATGATAACCTACAAATAGTACAAAGATAGTTAAGATGATAACCTACAGAGAGTACAAAGATAGTTATGATGATAACCTACAGAGAGTACAAAGATAGTTATGATGATAACCTACAGAGAGTACAAAGATAGTTATGATGATAACCTACAGAGAGTACAAAGATAGTTAAGATGATAACCTACAGAGAGTACAAAGATAGTTATGATGATAACCTACAAATAGTACAACGATAGTTAAGATGATAACCTACAGAGAGTACAAAGATAGTTATGATGATAACCTACAAATAGTACAAAGATAGTTAAGATGATAACCTACAGAGAGTACAAAGATAGTTATGATGATAACCTACAAATAGTACAAAGATAGTTAAGATGATAACCTACAGAGAGTACAAAGATAGTTATGATGATAACCTACAGAGAGTACAAAGATAGTTATGATGATAACCTACAGAGAGTACAAAGATAGTTATGATGATACCTACAGAGAGTACAATGATAGTTAAGATGATAACCTACAGACAGTAAAAGATAGTTAAGATGATAACCTACAGAGAGTACAAAGATAGTTATGATAATAACCTACAAGTATACAAAGATAGTTATGATAATAACCTACAAATAGTACAAAGATAGTTAAGATGATAACCTACAGAGAGTACAAAGATAGTTATGATAATAACCTATAAATAGTACAAAGATAGTTAAGATGATAACCTACAGAGAGTACAAAGATAGTTATGATGATAACCTACAGAGAGTACAAAGATAGTTAAGATGATAACCTACAGAGAGTACAAAGATAATTAAGATGATAGCCTACAGAGAGTACAAAGATAGATATGATGATAACCTATAAAGATAGATATGATGATAACCTATAAATAGTATAAAGATAGATATGATGATAACCTATAAATAGTATAAAGATAGATATGATGATAACCTATAAAGATAGATATGATGATAACCTATAAATAGTATAAAGATAATAGATATGATGATAACCTACAAATAGTATAAAGATAGTTATGAAAACAATATAAATATCATGATGATAGTTATGATATATGGCCTTTGGCATCTTGACAGACGGTTGGTAGCAAGCAATCATAAGTCAGTAGTTTAGTAAAGCATTAGTGTCTCATACTGGGTGCTGCTTTACTGAACATCTTTTCTCGTGGCTGAATTTACCAATCCTGGACAGACAGATCCATCCACAGAACGAGCAAGGTGTACCCGCGGTACCCGGCCTTGACTCCTTTCTCTTGCACATTTTGTCTTCTGAATTTGACATCAGCACTGTCTCGAAAGTTGCTGTGCTATTTTTTTATGTTTGCTCTCCATGTGCTACGATCCGCAGCGACATTTTCCCAGTTCCTTTCACTTACAGACAATTCCCTCAAGGAAGCCCTGCAACATCCTTATATCTCAGCACTGGTCTGCCCTTTGGTCCCTTTCTATCCTTAAATTCGCCATACAATATTTGTTTGGGAATACGATTGTTTGCCATTCTTCTTACATGGCCCAGCCACCTTAGTCTACGACTCCTAAGTGTTGCCATGATCGATGGGAGTTTGGCTCGTTGTAAGACATTAGAGTTAGTTACTTTGTCCTGCCACTTGATGTTCATAATCTTGCGAAGACAACGTACATGAAAGCTGTTTAACCTTTTCTCCTGCCCTACATAGGTAGTCCAAGTTTCTAATCCGTATAGAAGTGTACTAAGCACGCAACTTTGGTAAATTTGAATCTTAGTCCTGAGTGTTAAATTGGTGTTGGCCCATGCTCTATCTTTAAATTTACCAAATGTGGAAGCTGCCTTTCTGATTTGGGAACTTATTTCTTCTTCAAGGGTAACATTGGTTGTGACCATAGAACTGAGATAGGTGAACTTTCTCACAGATTCAAGGGGTGTGTTATTTAATGATATAGCTGTGGGCTGGCTACACCTTGTTGAAGCACCACAGTCTTCTGTATACTTATTGACAGGAGAATAATTCACATGATCTAGCTTAGTTATAATAGCACTATAATTACTACGATGATAGTTATGATGATAACACTGTAAGGACTATGATGATAGTTATCTAGCTCCTGTACTCATGCGGCTGCTACTGTTAACTCCTGTATTCTTGCTGCTGCTAATGTTAACTTCTGTATTCTGGCTGTTGCTATTGTTAATTGTTGCATTCCGGCTGTGCTACTATTGTTAACTATTATAACTATCACTACTGATATCATTAACTCCTGTATTCTCATAATTGGTTTTCTTACTATTTTGTTTTTGGTATTGTACTACTCGCGACTAGTGACATATAGGGAATATGGTGTTAGCGACCATAATTTTTATAGACCTTCGGAACATGATTTTTGGGGTAATGTGGTCGGTAGTACACCCGTGCCACTTTACATTCCCAGAAAAAAATCTTGTACCCATTTAAGGCTGGGTAAACCCGGAAACCATTGATCAGGGTCGAACCACACCTCTTGTCCTTTGCAGTCCAGTTCACTAACCACTGAGCTATCGCGGCTCCCCCTGTTATTGTATACTGATGTATAATTGTTTCTATTGTTGTTGATTTTTGCGTTATTGTTTATGCTTTTGCACTTATTGCATTCTTACTGCCGCTGTTAATGTTTCAAGACTTCTTGTTATTAATGATTTAAATGTTGTAGATGATACCCTACTGATGTTGTTGCAGCTACTGGTTATGCTTACCTCATGTGCATGTTTGTCCTCGGCCTGTTGACGGAACAAAAGTAAGCATTAATTTTGGGGCATTAAGTGCACATCACAAAAAGCACTAGTACCTACACTACTTAAAGTATCTAAGACAATTTATCAGTACTTACTAAGCAGACAATAGTACACCAGTACCTATACTACAGGCCACACTGGTACCAACACTAAGGACTAAGCCAGTATTTACAATATGAGGCATACAACCACACAGCAAGTCAACTACACTTCAGGTTCTGTTTGCCTTTTTGTTAGTTATGTAGTCTAGACTAGTGGTAGTGGCAGACAATGGCTCAAGTCTACAAACATCACTACAACCTCATATCACTAAATAACCCCATGACACTTAATAAAGCAGTTGTCTTGACTTCACTAAAAGTATGAGGAAACCAGGTACACAAAACATATTGAAATCTGGCTATAAGAACATGGTTATAATATATGAAGATCATTATTTATGAGAGGCTTTGGTAGAGGTTCCAGGTCCTGTGGATTGAATGATAGCCAGTAGACATCAATGATAGTCAGTAGACAGACATCAATGATAGACAGTAGACATCAATGATAGTCAGTAGACAGACATCAATGATAGACAGTAGACATCAATGATAAACAGTAGACATAAATGATAGCCAGTAGACATCAATGATAGCCAGTAGACATCAATAAGTAACATTACTCTAGAAGACTAGTCAAAGAAAATGAAATCAGTGTACAGCAGGGGAGATAAATCGTTAATAACTCATATCTATATAGGAAATATGTATTATTAGCCCTGGCTCTCTGAAGGATTCATTCCCCTACGCACATATTAATAACCCCAATGAAACAATTGGACATGAGATGATCAAACAGTCTACGGCTATGTTCCTGTGTGACGCACAAGTTGTCACTACTATCATTGTGTAGACAGCAACTAATATATGTACTACGTGATATTGAAGTAAAATTACACATTTTAGAATTCAACATTTCTGTTGCCAAACTGTCTGCTAATGGGGTCTGATTGGTCTTCCAGCAGTGGTAAATCTGAACAGCAAGCTGGAGCATAGCTAAACTATTACTCTATTCTATTTTCTTGACATATGGATGTGAATCATGGACAATAGGACAACAGACAAGATAATCACTGGAGGCTGTAGAAATGTGGTTTTACAGAAGAATGTTGAGAACACCATGGACAGCTAAGAAGAGTAATGAAAACTTTCTGAAAGAGCCCAATGCAAAAAGAGAGCTAATTTCCAATGTTAGGAAGAAACAATCATCATTTTTTGGCCATGTAATGAGAAGAGAGCAACTGGAATATGTTGTAACAACTGGAAAAGTTGAGGGACGAAGATATAAAGGGAAGCAAAGAGAAATGATACCAGACAGCTTAAAAGAATAGTGTGGCAGAAGGTCAACATCAGAAATGACAAATAACTGTCGAGATTGAAATTTGTGGAGAGACATGATCACCAACGCCAGTAGGCATGGTACTTGATGATGATGATTCTATTCTTGTTTGCATTTACCACGCACTTGGTCAACTCAAAAGCCATCAACAAAAGCTCTTCCATGCCTTCACTTCTCTCAGTGTAATTCAACTCTGTCATCACAGTCATCTCTGTCATCACAGTCATCTCTGTCATCGCAGTCATCTCTGTCATCTCTGTCATCGCAGTCATCACAGTCATCTCTGTCATCACAGTCATCTCTGTCATCACAATCATCTGTCATTGCAGTCATCTCTGTCATCACAGTCATCTCTGTCATCACAGTCATCTCTGTCATCAGTCATCTCTGTCATCGCAGTCATCTCTGTCATCACAGTCATCTCTGTCATCACAGTCATCTCTGTCATCACAGTCATCTCTGTCATCGCAGTCATCTCTGTCATCACAGTCATCTCTGTCATCACAGTCATCTCTGTCATCACAGTCATCTCTGTCATCACAGTCATCTCTGTCATCGCAGTCATCTCTGTCATCACAGTCATCTCTGTCATCACAGTCATCTCTGTCATCGCAGTCATCCCTGTCATCACAGTCATCTCTGTCATCACAGTCATCTCTGTCATCACAGTCATCTCTGTCATCACAGTCATCTCTGTCATCACAGTCATCCCTGTCATCACAGTCATCTCTGTCATCAGTCATCTCTGTCATCGCAGTCATCCCTGTCATCACAGTCATCTCTGTCATCACAGTCATCTCTGTTTCAAAGTTTCATCTACAAGAGTTTTCAGGTTTTCTCTATTTCTTATTTCTATGTTGGTTCCATGAAAGAGTTTGGTAATTCTTGTAGTTAACTTACAAAGTTGAGTGATCTATCTCCACCCTATTTTATTTATAAATTCTTCTATAGTGTGCCCCATTACACACAGTATTGTAGTTTGATTCATTCTTTGCTACATTATGGCAGCATCCATCTCATCGCAAGCATCCTTTTAACATAAATAATAGGTGTCTGCAGTTTCTTTGTACTCCTGGCTAATAATGTCCATGTTTCTCATACACACAATATAACCCAAGTGAAAATACACACAATATATCTATCTATTGTCCTTTCGAGCCGAAGACGGCACATAGGGCAGAACCACAATCTCAAAACAGAAACCTTGCGTGCTAAAATGGCACATCTTGCAGAGATCACTGCTCTAAAATCTATGGCGCTGTTTCCATAACAATACTTTTTACAATGACAGCTTGTCAAGCCATCGATCAACCTCCTTAGTCGCCTCTTACGACATGCCTGGAAGGTCACAGTGTCACTATTCTTTACCTCCCTCATAATGAGGACACAATATAACCCAAGTGAAAATACACACAATATAACCCAAATGAAAATACACACAATATAATCCAACACAGCAGCCTACTAAAAGTAATCTTGGAAGGGAAAATACAAGGTAAAAGAGGCAGAGGCAGACCAAGACTAACATGGATGAGTAACACCAAAAGATGAACAAGTCAGCCTATGACAACCTGCACTATAAAAGCAAGAGATAGAGCAGAATTGCACTCCATGGTAGCCAATCTTCAATGCAGAGATGGCACTCATTGATGATAACCAAAGTGAAAATACACACAATATAACCTAAATAAAATACACATGCACAAACACAAAACTTAGACTAGTCAAATCAAATGTACTAGCAACCCTTACGTATGCATGTGAGAGCTGGAAAACAACAAGAGACATAGAAACAAAGTTGAACGCATTCGAAAATAAATGTCTAAGGAAAATACTTGGTATAGCGGGAACGAATTCAAAACAAACAAGAGAAATCTCCAATCAAGCACTAATATCTTCAGTAATGAAGAAAAGACGATGGTCATATGTTGGACATGTGATGAGGAGAGATAATAACCAAATAGCAAAACAAGCCCTCATGTGGGAAACAACAGGTAAGAGGAAAAGAGGCCGACCTAGAGAGACACTGAGAAGAACATTGATCAGAGAGGCAAGAGCAGCAGGAATCAGCAGGAATCGGCTCCCTCAATGAGATAGAGTTACTTGCTCAGAACACAGACAAATGGCGAGATTTGATAAAAGATCTTTACAAGGATTGAAAACTGCTTGAATAAAAATTTAGATAAGAGAAAGAGTATCTGAGTCTATGCCCACTGGGTCGGCTACGGCTTGAAAGGTCAATAAATAGATAGAAAATACACATAATATAGCCCAAGTGAAATTTGTATTGAATAAGTCATGTTTGGTTGTTAAGGATTGTCCCTTGGTTTCCCAAATATTCTTCCACTGTACTAAACCTCTTTAGACCTCATAATTATTGCCCTAATCACTGCTTCCATTGTACTAAACCTCTTTAGCCCTCATAATTATTGCCCTAATCACTGCTTCCATTGTACTAAACCTCTTTAGACCTCATAATTATTGCCCTAATCACTGCTTCCATTGTACTAAACCTCTTTAGCCCTCATAATTATTGCCCTAATCACAGCTTCCACCCCTACTTCTCTGTCAATGACATTACCAAGACAAGTGACATTGTCTTGTACTGTTAGTTTATTCTAAGAATTTAGTGTTGTGTCCAACCATGCTGACTCACTCCTCCTTCTGTTTCTATTATTCAATAACAAGCCATCTACAACATCTAGACACAGACAGGCTGACTAATGAAAGCAAAGAAAAGATAGGATAGAAAAAGGTGAAAGCAGTACTTACCGAAGAGTACACGGAAGACGAACTGGACACCAAAGAGAGGGTTGATCCATGCACTGCAATATTAAGATATGATGGTCATCAATACACAATAATTATAATGCCATAATCATCAATACATCAGAATCAATAACAGTGTGAAATAATATTTCTAAAGCATCAACTACAAAAGTAATGTGAGACTGCTAACAATGTATTGAGACCTTTATACAAGGTGTTTACAAAACTTATATCAGCTCACAATGAGCTTATTATTTGGTTATTTCATTATGTGTAGACTTTATGATCTCTATAAATGAGAAATGCATGTTCTGACACACAAATCTCTTGAGTAAACATGAAATGGCTTATAATTGACTATTCAGATAAATCATGAACTTGAACATAACTTGACACATGATTATTTCAAGCAAGTAAAAATTGACAGACACAGTGTGAGTAAAACATCAACAGTTGTTAGTTATACAAAAAGAGCAACATTGACTCAACACACAGAGAGGTCACAACTAGCTACAGATGAATGCTTGCTCAAAGAAATGAAGGATAAAAAAGGCTGGTCAAAAAAAAATATCAATAGGTCTGGGTGAATGAATGAAGAAAGAAAATATAAATAGGTCAAGGTGAATGAATGAAGAAAGAAAATATAAATAGGTCAAGGTGAATGAAGGAAGAAAGAAAATATAATTAGCTAAGTGGTTTAGATTAACAAGATCATAGAAGCCAAAAAGGTTGACCAAAACAGCAAGTAAGTTTGGGTTATTAAAAATTGGTCAATTTAAAATACAATTCAGCCTGGCTAAAAAAATAATCGATCTGGTTAAAAAAATGAACCAGTTAAAAAAAGAAAGTCTTCTTTTATTAAAAAAAAAAGAGAATATCTTGAATGTTTAGAATAACTATATAAAAGTACAATTATATTAATTCTTCTTCTTTTGTCCCTTCGAGCAGAAGACGGCACATAGGGCAGAACCACAATCTCTCAAACAGAAACCTTGCGTGCCAAAATGGCACATATCGCAGAGATCACTGCTTGTAAATCTATGGCTCTGTTTCCATAACAATACTTTTGTACAATGACAGCTTGTCAAGCCATCGATCAACCTCCTTAGTCACCTCTTACGATTTGCCTGGAAGATCATTATATTAATTACAATTTTTTTAAAAAAATTATTTTCAATCAAAATATGTGATTGAATGAAAGAATATGTCAAGATGTACTTTTTCAACTACCAATTGATCAGAAATCATCATTCTACATTATCCTTATGACTGGCATAAAATATACAACTTAGCTTTCATAAAATTGTGGTAATAAATGACAATAGATAGATAGATAGAATAAATGTATTCATTTTGATAATTTTGTTTTGGTTATCCAAAATAATTCTGTTTTCTTTATTCTATAACTTTCTTCAGTCATTATAAATCTAGCAGCTCATATAACATCTAAAACTCATGGATGACTGTGGACCTAAAACTCATGGATGACTGTGGACCTAAAACTCATGGATGACTGTGGACCTAAAACTCATGGATGACTGTGAACCTAAAACTCATGGATGACTGTGGACCTAAAACTCATGGATGACTGTGAACCTAAAACTCATGGATGACTGTGGACCTAAAACTCATGGATGACTGTGAACCTAAAACTCATGGATGACTGTGAACCTAAAACTCATGGATGACTGTGAACCTAAAACCTGTAAAGCCAAAGGCTGAACTTACCAGAGGTTGTGTAACCATAGTCACTAATGAATGAGTAGTCCAGTGTTGAGGACTTGCATAGACCTGATTGACATGCAAAACAACCAATTACAAGCAGGCAAGTCAGACATAAACACATGCACATTTATGTAAATGCATACTGTACTGACTCCTGCACCTCCCCCAGCCAAACTATTTGTGACCAGTACAGTTCTCTCATCCCATAAACCAGACATAAATTGTGAACATTCTCTCGGAAACATCACCATTATAGGTCAACTTAACAACTGAGGTTATCTTGCACCTTTGCTAATATTTTATTTACATTTTTCATTTTAAATTCTCGATAAATGTTTGAAACCTTTCTCATGAAAATTTTTTTAAATTACTATTAAGTTGGTCAGATGATTACAAAACGTCAGATTAAAGTATTCTAATTCTGAACAATAAAGAAAAATTAATCATCGGACTCAACTAATCTAAGATTATACTGTAAAAATATATTACTCAGTATTTATAAATATCTATTTATCAATCTTGGACAACAAGCAATGTTATAATAGTTTTGCGAACACATTTTTGAAGTTTTACAAGAATAATATTGAATATGTGACCAGATTTACGAATTTTGAGCCTTATAAAATATTCATTGTCGGATTTCCTCTAATTGACTTTCTCAATAGATCATCTTTCTTGAATGAGACACAAAGTTCTAGTACAGCTGTACTGGCAGATTTGGCACTTGAATCTCTTGCACAATTTCCTTAAATATGTCTATCTTAATCTGCATCACTCCTGATCTCTTTTCCAAGTCTTTTCTTTTCACAGAAACTTTGTCTGGTATATAATTGCAAGGTATTCTCTCCAAATTAATTTAAAAAAAAAAAATACCTTTCTTATAAATTGTCCTTTATGTAGTTAAAGATTGGCCATATGTTGATCGTTCTCTTTAAATTACAAAACAATTATTTTCATAATGAACTGTGACTCTTCTGGTCACTTCTTTTGATGTCCTATAAAACATCTGATTTATGTAGCGATTATTTCCCCTTAAAACCTGTCACTAGTGTCCACATTTGACATTGTAGCAGAAAGTATGAATGACAGTGTTTGTAAGCAGCTAAACGTAATGTATTTTATAAATATCTGTTCCTATTTACAGCTGGTTAACTGGTTAACTAGCACATTTCAACTAAAAAATATATAAACTAATAAACTAATCATCTCAGAAGCAGTCTACTTGCATTTACATAAATTTGCTCATGGACATGAGTTTAGTTCATCAAAAAGACAAGCAGCACTTAGATTGATTAAACATGCAGCAACCAAAACAAATGTTGACTTTGATAGTACAATCATGCTTGCTGTCTCTCATTCTAAAGACATTAATGAAGCTCAAAAACATGATTGTCATTGTTCTTAGTGAAGTCCTCCTAGCTAGGATTCATCCTGACTGATCCTACTTTATCAATTGCAGTTTATACTTCTCATTTTTTATTACCAGCTGTAATGCTATATTTATCTACTACTACTTTCTATAGTCTACTCATGTAGTCTACATAACCAAATAGTCTACACTTACACTACTAAATATTAATTTTTATTATCATAATGTTCAGCTATTCCTTGCTTTCAACAGAACGCTGACAAGCCCACTTACTCCCCTCCTGCTCTCAAAGAACAACTCCTCTATACATGGAACACAATATTGTTATGCCCTAGCACTAAAACCAGCAATTAGCGACGTAGACCAGACTTCATTTTTTTGAGACGCTGACAACTGACAAGACTAGCAGCAAGACTAACTTGCGCGCCTATTTGACTTGTAGAAATTAACTTTAGAGCGTTTGCTAGGTATTCCAATACATTCCACATGTAGAAATAAGTTTACCTTAATTTAGTGAAGTATTTCAACGTCAATGGATACTGAAAAGATAGTAGTTTTAACGCGAGAAGCGACAAATACCAGCCTGCCTTTGATTCTGACAAGATGGAGGCCCAAGAAGACAGCAGCAGACGGCAAATGGGAGATCATTCTAGCCAGACTCAGAGACGTCCACACTACTGATTAACTCCCTTTCATAGGACCTGAGTGGTAGAGAGCCACACGATGATCGTAGGTCCAGTGCCACCTCACAGTTAAATGTCCTGGTGCAACCTCACAGTTAAATGTCCTAGTGCCACCTCACAGTTAAATGTCCTAGTGCCACCTCATAGTTAAATGTCCTGGTGCAACCTCACAGTTAAATGTCCTAGTGCCACCTCATAGTTAAATGTCCTAGTGCCACCTCATAGTTAAATGTCCTAGTGCCACCTCATAGTTAAATGTCCTGGTGCAACCTCACAGTTAAATGTCCTAGTGCCACCTCACAGTTAAATGTCCTAGTGCCACCTCATAGTTAAATGTCCTAGTGCCACCTCATAGTTAAATGTCCTGGTGCCACCTCACAGTTAAATGTCCTAGTGCCACCTCACAGTTAAATGTCCTAGTGCCACCTCATAGTTAAATGTCCTGGTGCAACCTCACAGTTAAATGTCCTAGTGCCACCTCATAGTTAAATGTCCTAGTGCCACCTCATAGTTAAATGTCCCAGTGCCACCTCATAGTTAAATGTCCTGGTGCAACCTCACAGTTAAATGTCCTGGTGCCACCTCATAGTTAAATGTCCTAGTGCCACCTCATAGTTAAATGTCCTAGTGCCACCTATTAGTTAAATGCCCTGGTGAACCTCACAGTTAAATGTCCTGGTGCCACCTCATAGTTAAATGTCCTGGTGCCACCTCATAGTTAAATGTCCTAGTGCCACCTCACAGTTAAATGTCCTGGTGCCACCTCATAGTTAAATGTCCTGGTGCCACCTCATAGTTAAATGTCCTGGTGCCACCTCATAATTAAATGTCCTGGTGCCACCTCATAGTTAAATGTCCTGGTGCCACCTCATAGTTAAATGTCCTGGTGCCACCTCATAGTTAAATGTCCTGGTGCCACCTCATAGTTAAATGTCCTGGTGCAACCTCCCAGTTAAATGTCCTGGTGCCACCTCCCAGTTAAATGTCATAGTGCCACCTCATAGTTAAATGTCCTGGTGCCACCTCATAGTTAAATGTCCTGGTGCAACCTCCCAGTTAAATGTCCTGGTGCCACCTCCCAGTTAAATGTCCTAGTGCCACCTCATAGTTAAATGTCCTAGTGCCACCTCCTAGTTAAATGTCCCAGAGCCACCTCATAGTTAAATGTCCTAGTGCCACCTCACAGTTAAATGTCCTAGTGCCACCTCACAGTTAAATGTCCTAGTGCCACCTCACAGTTAAATGTCCTAGTTCCACCTCACAGTTAAATGTCCCAGTTCCACCTCATAGTTAAATGTCCTGGTGCAACCTCATAGTTAAATGTCCTAGTGCCACCTCACAGTTAAATGTCCTAGTGCCACCTCACAGTTAAATGTCATAGTGCCACCTCATAGTTAAATGTCCTAGTGCCACCTCATAGTTAAATGTCCTAGTGCCACCTCATAATTAAATGTCTTGGTGCCACCTCATAGTTAAATGTCCTGGTGCAACCTCCCAGTTAAATGTCCTGGTGCCACCTCCCAGTTAAATGTCCTAGTGCCACCTCATAGTTAAATGTCCTAGTGCCACCTCATAGTTAAATGTCCTAGTGCCACCTCACAGTTAAATGTCCTAGTTCCACCTCATAGTTAAATGTCCTGGTGCAACCTCATAGTTAAATGTCCTAGTGCCACCTCACAGTTAAATGTCCTAGTGCCACCTCACAGTTAAATGTCCTAGTGCCACCTCACAGTTAAATGTCCTGGTGCAACCTCACAGTTAAATGTCCTAGTGCCACCTCACAGTTAAATGTCCTGGTGCCACCTCATAGTTAAATGTCCTGGTGCAACCTCACAGTTAAATGTCCTAGTGCAACCTCACAGTTAAATGTCCTAGTGCCACCTCACAGTTAAATGTCCTAGTGCCACCTCACAGTTAAATGTCCTAGTGCAACCTCACAGTTAAATGTCCTGGTGCCACCTCACAGTTAAATGTCCTAGTGCCACCTCACAGTTAAATGTCCTAGTGCCACCTCACAGTTAAATGTCCTAGTGCAACCTCACAGTTAAATGTCCTAGTGCAACCTCATAGTTAAATGTCCTAGTGCCACCTCACAGTTAAATGTCCTGGTGCCACCTCATAGTTAAATGTCCTAATGCCAAATCACAGTTAAATGTCCTGGTGCCACCTCATAGTTAAATGTCCTAATGCCAAATCACAGTTAAATGCCCTAGTGCCACCTCATGGTTAAATATCCCTGCAGTTATGTTCGAATGTTTCAAACCAGTTTATCTCTGAAAGCTGGTCAGGTCGAGACATCGTAAAAGTTGACGACTGCTAACATTGTGTTATGTTCCTGTTACAGCACACTGAGCAGTCATTGTATGCTACCAACAATCCTGGACTGGCTAGCACTATTGACAAACAAAACGTGTCCATGTCTAAGTTCCCATCAATAAATAATAAAATATGTGTCAATAAACAAATAAATGGATGTGTAAAAGTGTCTTTAAACAGATCAATATATGTCAAAAATTGTCAGTATAACAAATAGAGGCATACGTTTCAATATAAAATAAAAAGACCTAGTGTGTCAAGCTTAGAAAAAAAAAATATAAACATTAGTGTAGGTGTTAGTAACAAATATACGAGCTTGTTCCATTTTTTTTTTTAATGAACAAATGGAATACCGAACATCAGGGATACCGGAAAAATAAAGAATACCAGTTAATTTTTTGCAGCCAATTTGGTCTGTGCAGCGACCAAATTGTATGGCCCACTATTTTGTGGTAAAGATAGAGTACGAGACTTGAATCGACGTCTTAGCACGCGAGTTTTCACCCCCATATGTGCTCGGCCGCCTATCTTAGCACGCGAGTTTTCACCCCCATATGTGCTCGGCCGCCTATCTTAGCACGCGAGTTTTCACCCCCATATGTGCTCGGCCGCCTATCTTAGCACGCGAGTTTTCACCCCCATATGTGCTCGGCCGCCTATCTTAGCATGCGAGTTTTCACCCCCATATGTGCTCGGCCGCCTATCTTAGCATGCGAGTTTTCACCCCCATATGTGCTCGGCCGCCTATCTTAGCATGCGAGTTTTCACCCCCATATGTGCTCGGCCGCCTATCTTAGCATGCGAGTTTTCACCCCCATATGTGCTCGGCCGCCTATCTTAGCATGCGAGTTTTCACCCCCATATGTGCTCGGCCGCCTATCTTAGCATGCGAGTTTTCACCCCCATATGTGCTCGGCCGCCTATCCAGAAATATTCGCAGACTTCGAGTATCGTTCAAGTATCGAAACTCACGATGCGAGGTGGTATTCCTCACCTTCCCAGAATACTATCCTGATACCCATTTCTGCCAACGGCTGGGTAAACCGCGTGAGTATTTTTTTCCCCAACCACGAGTACAACTAACACTGCTTCCAGCGGAAATCGAAGCACAGGTTGTCCGAACGTCGGTGGGTGGTCAAGTCGGGTGTTTTCCCAACCACGAGTACACCTGACACTGCTTCCAGCGGAAATCGTACACTGGTTGTCGAACGTCGGTAGCCCAGTCGGGGGATTTCCCAACTAGGCTACCGAGGCCCCCATTAACGTTATAGTTCCTGACGTGCGCGAGTGCACTTGGGGGCCTCCTGTTTATTGCCGTTATCCGAGAGGGAAAGACATTGGACCTCACTACCCAAGAGATCAAGGGAGGGCAACGTCATAAAGAAACCAGGGTTGTTCATATTTGTTAGAAATCACTACCCTTTCTGATGGGCTTTCAATCCAGGTCCTGTCTGCACTAAGGCTGACGCCATACCTCTATACTACCCTCTCTAGTATTTGTGTGAAAGCGTGAATGATCTAGTTGACCAGGGATTCGATGAGAACAATTCCCACCGCCCGTTGCAAGATCCAAACTTGGGACCTTCTTGTCCATGGATCTTATCTCTACCCCCCCCCCCCCCCACCCCCGACCACTCTGTCACTGATAGAGACTTCCGTTAAGAAAGCCCTACAAACATTCTTATATCCAGACATGGTCTGCCCTTTGCTCTCTTGCCATCTCCCTGTCAAGATGTCAAGGTGTCAATAAACAAAGAGATGTGCGTGTCAAGGTGTCAATAAACAAAGAGATATGTGTGTCAAGATGTCAATAAACAAAGTGTCAGAAAGTCTACAAATAAATAAACACGTCGTTACATGTCACATTTTCAGTAGACAAATAAGTTGTGTAAATAAACAAATAAATAACATTGCCAATAACAAACAAACAAACGGTGGAACTCGTGTCAAATAACATAACATCAAAAGCAATCCTCATCTTGTCTGTTAACCACTTTCTGTCGCTTGTTCAGCTTTTTATCTTTCTCTTGACCAACAAAATGTGATCCACTTCGGCGACCACCATCGGACGTGCTCTCCATGTGATCTGTCATGTACAGCACAACACATGGGCTATGACGTCATACCCTTGCTACACACTTCATAAAATCAACACTTATTTCTCTGCCTCTTATTCGTCCTTATGCTGTCATACCGCATTATATCTGACATGGACTACCATGATTCACTCTTATTGAGTTATTAGCGGGTCATCAGCATGTCAGCTGCGTCCAGGGACTGCTGACTTCAGTTCTGTGTTGGTTAATTTATCATCTTACACACCCACTAGGTTTCTCGTTTCTGGCTGTGCACATCTTAACTCCCATCTCTTTCTTCCGAAGGAGTGACATGGACTCATGGTTGTCAAAGTCCCGTGTACACTTCCCGGAGTGCATTGATGATGTCCGCCCGATCCATTGGTTGACCGTCCTCAACAATAGCACAGCTAGTCAACCTGTCCGCTCTTTCATTCACGCTTGTCATCCCATACTGTCAATCTTCTCTGTGACTGAGTTTCTTACATTTCATACATAATGGCCAACTGTCTAAAAGTCTCTCTCTAATTTGTGTGAAATCATATTACTACAATAATCAACATATTGTCAGCCAACTGTCTAAAAGTCTCTCTCTAATTTGTGTGAAATCATATTACTAAAATAATCAACATATTGTCAATTCAAGACCTGAACAAACTTGCTCTATGCTCGGACTACTTCTTCAATGAGATATTTCAAACACAAGAAACTGTGGCAAAATGACTTCATGGGACTACACGGCGAGTTGGGTTCAAACCTCTAGCGTCGAACAATTATCATCATGCCCGTGAATACAACAAAACCATGCAATGCAACATCGTGAGCTCGGACTATTTTGTTTAAACTAGTTGTAGTATCAGGTAAACGTCCGTGGTTTGTTTGAACATTATTTTTTACTTCTATGTAACTCAGTAACGGTTAGTAACTATTTAACATATATACTTGTAGTTTATATACTTGTAGTTTATATACACTTGTAGTTTATATACTTGTAGTTTATGTACTTGTAGTTTATATACTTGTAGTTTATATACTTGTAGTTTATATACACTTG
Source organism: Megaustenia siamemsis (assembly GCA_032433765.1). Taxonomy (NCBI): domain Eukaryota; kingdom Metazoa; phylum Mollusca; class Gastropoda; order Stylommatophora; family Ariophantidae; genus Megaustenia; species Megaustenia siamemsis. Next base: position 98,345,012 of record JAVIAB010000047.1, on the reverse strand, counting down.
TAGTTTATATACTTGTAGTTTATGTACTTGTAGTTTATATACACTTGTAGTTTATATACTTGTAGTTTATATACTTCACGTACAACGAATTTGATTTTTTTAAAATGACGTGTGTAGGGCACCAAAAGTTATATCACAATCAACACAGACAAACATGTTAAGTCATATCACAGCCAACAACACACACAAATGTTCACTAGTCATGTGACAGCCAACAACACAAAAAGAGATCAGGCCGAAATGAACTTCAAAAAGCGGAATGAGAAAACGTTGGGCACTAACAACAAACTACATCACTGGGCACACATCAAACGGGGACAGAACGAGGGGTAAGTGCGTCTGACACTTACAACTGTCCTCCTCGTCGCGGCTAGTCCGTTTACTCAGATCACAGGCCTGAGGGTAGGGGAGGGAGGTCTGAGTGCTGGAGGCGGGGCCAATAGAGGCAGGGCACGGGACATAGGCCATAGGATATGTGAAGCGAGATGATTGGCTGAGAGTTGGGGAGGCGGGGACAGTATGAGACTGTTGTGGGCTTGCCAGCTGAGAGAATGAGCCAGTGCGAGGAAGGTCCTCGGTGAAGTGTTTACCGCTGCAGTAAGCACTGTCAGACTTGATGCTGTTGGACCGTTGGAGACATTGGGCGGAGGAAGGAGAGGAAGGAAGAAGCAAGGGCACCAAGTCAGCGTGATGAGCTAACATCCGAGCATTTGTGAGGGCTCGAGTTTGTTGAATGTGGGCCTGTATGTGAGGGTGGGCCAGTGACTCGAATGTCTCAGAGTCAGACATAGCATGGACGTGGAAGGAGTGGCCTGAATGAGGAGACAGTGGCGGAGGAAGACCAACACCATTACTGGAAGCCGAAGACTTCAACCACATACTTCCTGGCCCTAAGGCTGGGCCGCCCATGCCGGAATTTCTGGGACTGGATGCGAACTCAAGGGGGACGTAATTGGAGCCTGGGATCCTGGCCTGCAGCTCCTGCAGGTTGACGTAGTGGCTGGTCTGTCGGTCACATCCGTAGGTGGCGTGTGGGTTGGAGATGATGGTGCCTCCAACCAGGGAGGAAGTTGACCCGGGTTGGTCCCCCTGTTGAGAGTTGCTGATGTTGCTCTTGCTACCGAACAGCTGGCGCCGGCCCAATGAGTTGGACTGGTAGTCGCGGTCCGTCTGTGTGCAGCCCGTCGACTTGCTGCAGGTCAGGCCGCCGTTCTTCTTTTTCCTGTCCAAAGTAGATGAAGCGAATGCCTCCATCATGGCGATGTCTGGGTTGATAGGCTTGCCGGAGGCACTGGCTGGTCGGGGCATCATGACGTCAACCATCACTCTCTGCCCGCTGTCAACTCCATGCTTCGCTAACCGACTCCCCACAGCCGACGAGCCATGACCTTGAGTTTTTGAGCCGGAACTCTTGTTACTTCCGCCCGACGAGTTGCTGGCATTACTGAGCGGTCTGCGGTAACCGAACTGTGTGCCCACGCCGTTGCTGCTTGGTGGCGTGGCGCTGCCCATCCGACCTGTCTGTAGACGCCTCATACTGGCTTCCATCAAGTGAGATTGATCAGTGTTCGTTTCTGTGTCTTTCTTCATGCCAGGACCGGCAGAGCACGTGCTGTGTGGTGAGTCGTAGTCGCCCTCGGAGTGGTAGGCGTAGTCCGGGTTGCTTCCGTTGGACATCTTCCTCAGAGAGCTGTAGCCTCCGTCGCTCCTGGACGAGGGCCAGCCGTAGCCGTAGCCGTAGTCGCTAGGGTCGCTGCTCAAGAGTTTGGTGGGGTCGTTGCTGAGGAACTTCCCTGGTTGTGGCAGTGAGTATTTCCTTCCCCAAGGGCTAGCTGCCCCTAAGCCAGAGTCACTGTTGTAGTCTGTGCCCATAAAGGCACTTGTGCCCAGGTTTGGAACTCTCTTCCCCACCAAACCAGGGTGGGGAAATGGAAAACTACCAGGACCGCCAGGACCGTTGTGGAAGACTCCGTGGATGCCGATAATGTCTTTGGGTGCTCGCTTGAGGCTGTTGTATGGGTTGTCGGAGAGGGCGCCCTGCGAGGAGCCCGTCAGGTTCTCGTCTGTGCTAATCTCTGCGATCGTGTCACTGATTTCACCACTGCTGATTGAGCTGCTGTCGTCAAAGCTGTGGATGAGATGAACAAGAAATCAACACGCAATCAAAATATGTCGAGTTCACGCTGGAATCATTTGTCACAGAATGGCACGTCAATTCAACTCGTTCACACAGTGACAGCACATCAGTAGCACACAACAGATCAGGTAAGACCATACAAGTTCCTTTCAAACAGTAACACCAACATTAACAACCACATTAGCAACAACATTTGCTGCATAAAGTAAGTCGCTGAGTCAGTGTTTGATAACAAGTAAGTCATCTGGAAAGGGATTAACAAATAAGTAGGTCACTGAGTCAGGGATTAGCAAACAAGTAGGTCTAAGTAGGTCTTAGAGTCATATTGAGTTATTGAGTTATTTGCGGGTCATCATCATTGCACTCCGAACATGTCCATAGGTGCTCAGATCCCCTCCTCAGCAATTCCCTCAGTGTCCAGCGACTGACGACTCCAGTTCTATGTTGGTTGATAAGTCTTCTTACACGGCCACCAAGTTTCTCATTTCTGGCTGTGCCCATCTTAACTCCCATTTCCATCATCCGAAGAAGCGACGTTGATCTGTGTTTGTCGAAGTCCTGTGCTCTTCCCACATCTCGGAGTGCATTGATGACGTCCGCCCGATCCATCGGTTGCCCGTCCTCAACGACAGCGCAGCTAGCCAGCCTGTCCGCTCTTTCATTTCCCCGTACTCACGCATGTCCAGGGACATAGACAAAGGTGACCTTACGTATTTTGGATTTCTGCAACGACTCTACCCATTGCATGCGTACAAAGCCCGCCTCCACTTTTTTTATCATGCTCATCGAATCACTCAGTATACATGCGTGGGTGTAGTCTTGTGACTCTAACCATTTGAATGCCTTGGTCACTGCCATCACCTCCATTGTCATGCTACTCGTGGTCATGGCGTATGCACCACTGTCTTCCTTGGCTATTCTGCCTGCCGAACGTGCTGTAAATGCCCATGCACTTTTTTCGTGTCGTCTTACAGATCCGTCTGTATAGATGACTGCATCTTTCTCATCGGTATTATCACAGATGAGACCGTTGACCTCGGCATTAACCTCGACCGGGTTCTGTTCCCTACTTTTCCTGTCGAGTGTGACAATACATGAGAAAGTCCCCTTGAATGAGGTAGGCACCGGTATCCACTCCTCACCAACGCTGAGATTGGTAAGCCCACAGACCTGTTTGATGACATCTTCTGCTCGGCCCACCCATGATTTGCCTCTTTTTAGCCTGGTACCTTTCTCTGTGTTGAGCACGTGGTGCAATGGATGCTCTGTATCTGTACTAATCTTCAGGTATGCTCGTGCTCTCCAGATCTTGATTCTGTCATCCATGGTTGGAAAGTCAAGAAGATACCTCATTGCTACACAGGGAGTGTTCCTCGTACATCCCAGGATAATGCGCATGGCTTCATTTTGTATTTTCTCCAGCCTATCAATTTGAGTCGTACTGACAGTAAGAATGGCCAGGGCATACTCGATTGGTGCGAGGACTAATCCCTGGAACAGAAGAGTAAGTAGCCTCTGCTCGATGTTGGCAGCTGCCATGACCTTCAAGGCGGCTAATCCTTTGCGGGATTTTGTTATGACATGGTCGACTTGGTCCCGAAAACACAGGCTGCGATCAAACTTAACTCCGAGGTATGTCATCAACTTGTCCCTGGTCACCTCATCAGCTCCCATTCGTACTACCGGTGTGGTCGTATTAACGATATGATTGTTAAGGGAGAACCATGAAACTGATGCTTTATTAAGATTAAATTAGGCACCTGAAACCCCACACCAGGAAGAAATGCGATCGAGTTCGTCTTGCATTGTGGAGGCGATTCCCCGTCTGTCTCTTCCCTGTCGATATACCAGAATATCATCAGCAAAAGTCATAGTTCTTCCCCTCCCATCCAGCTGTTGGGCCGTGATCGTTATTGTGTACACATTAAATAGAACTGGTGACAATGGTGAGCCTTGTGGCAGCCCAGGACAAATGGATGTTGGCTCGGAAGATCAACTTCCACATCTGAGTATTACCTTCCTCTGAAACAGTGCCGCGGCGATCCATCTTATGAGGAAGGGGTTCACCGCCAGTTTAAGAAGCATATGCATGAGATATTCAAATGGTACCCTGTTGTATGCATCCTCCAGATCTATAGCAGTAGCAGCACATGTCTCCTCTCGTCTGTGGAAGCCTTCGAAGACGTCATAGGCAAATACTGCCGCATTGAGCCATGTCTCTTTGTTATATCTATAACCTCCGAGTGTGGATGGGAATACGCGTTTCTGTTCAAGGCGACACGTGAGGACACGGGCAATTATTTTCTCCAGCAGCTTGCCCGCAGTGTTCTGCATTGTGATGATTCTGTAGGCACTGATCTGAGAACGGTCCTTGTTTGGCTTCGGTAGTGGTAGTAAGTAGCTGTGTAGCCACTCCTCCTTAATCTGGCCACTCCGAATACTGGCATTAAACTCATTGGCCAGTGTTGTCAAGTCGTCATCAGCTAAATCGCCTATGTCATCATACCGAACACCATCTGGACCAGGAGCAGTGTTGTGTGACCTTTTAAGTGTCGCGCGAATGGTATCGGTTAGAGTCATATATTCACAAACAGTACGCCTTTTAGTCAGGAATTTGCAGATAGTAGGTCACTGGATCCGGAATTTGCAAAAAATAAGTAGGTTACTTTATCAGGCATTAGCAAATAGTAGGTCACTGGGTCAGGAATTAGCAAAAATAAGTATGCCGTTGGGTTGGAGACTAGCAAATAGTAGGTCACTTGGTCAGGAATTGGCAAATAGTAAGAAGGTCACTGGGTCAGGGATTAGCAAATAAGTCGGTCACTGAGTAATGGATTAGCAAATAATAGATAATTGGTCCGGGATTAGCAAAAATAAGTATGCCGTTGGGTCAGAATTACCAAATTGTAGGTCACTAGGTCAGGGATTAGTCAATAAGTAGTTTTTGGGTCATGAATTAGCTATAGGTTACTGGTTCAGGGATTTAAACTATTAAATAGTAGGTCACTTATTCAAGGATCAGCAGGTAACTGGGTCAGGTGTTAACATATATCAGTGTCCAATTGTACAGGTAACTGGGTCAGGTGTTAACATATATCAGTGTCCAATTGTACAGGTAACTGGGTCAGGTGTTAACATATATCAGTGTCCAATTGTACAGGTAAGGAACAAAATCTGACAGTCAGAGAACAGGGGTTGCCTTCGGAAATGAACGCTGCACTTTTTTGGATTGTCAGCGAAAGTCCTAACCACTGCACTACATCTACACATAGACCCAGTAATAACGAGGATTTAGGTGGTTTGAAGGATGGAGACAGTGACAGGGTTGTTGGACAATAATGTTTCCAAAAGCATATCAATCTACATGTGATAACTAGTAAATGTTAGCATCGTGAAATGCAAGAATGGGATTTACATGTGATAATAAATAAATGCCAGCATCGTGAAATGTAAGAATGGGATTTACATGTTATTAATAAATGTCAATGTCGTGAAATGCAAGAATGGGATTTACATGTGATAATAAATAAATGCCAGCATCGTGAAATGCAAGAATGGGATTTACATGTGATAATAAATAAATGCCAGTATTGTGAAATACAAGAATGGGATTTACATGTGGTAATAAATAAATGCCAGTATTGTGAAATGCAAGAATGGGATTTACATTGATAATCAATGGCAATTAGAAAAGTCTCATGTCTCATGAAACATCAAAGCCGAATATCTGCAAAAGTGTCGATTCACACACACAAAATTATGTGTGACGTGCACAAAATAAAGTGTGACGGAATAAAATGGTATGTGCCGGGGATAGAAGAATAATGTGTTGAGAGAAAATATAAGGTGGCGGGAAATAATAGAATATATTTGAAATGAGGAAATAAAATTTAAGGTGACGAGAGAGAATATATAATGTGACGGGGAAAATAAACAAAATCAATGAAGACAAACTTTGAAATGTTGTTGTTGATAATATGGTTTATCCAGAGATAACCAAAACAACGGAAATACAAGAATTAGCAATAACAATGATATTGTTGTGATTTGGTATCCGCGTTGATAACGTCGTAATTAATGTTACTGATGATTAGCTATAACAGGATACTTGTTTGGACAAACCTGTTTGAGGGGTTCATGAACTTCATTCAATCTGGGATCGGAGACTACCAGAGAAGTGGATCCACTAAAAGTTTCGTATTTACTTGTGACAAAATGGCCGTCAGTTGTACACAATGTTTTAACGAGAACTGTCCGGAAGGCGCCTTGTTTGAATGGATTGTGCTCCCCCATTACAAAAAAAAAAAAAAAAAAAAAAAAAAAAAAAAAAAAAAACTAAAGCTCCTATAACTCAAACGCAAACTGTTGTCCTCGTGGACATAAACCTCGCTTAGTCAAACGCTAACTGTTGTCCTCGTGGACATAAACCTCGCTTAGTCAAACGCTAACTGTTGTCCTCGTGGACATAAACCTCGCTTAGTCAAACGCTAACTGTTGTCCTCGTGGACATAAACCTCGCTTAGTCAAGCGCTAACTGTTGTCCTCGTGGACATAAACCTCGCTTAGTCAAACGCTAACTGTTGTCCTCGTGGACATAAATCTCGCTTAGTCAAACGCTAACTGTTGTCCTCGTGGACATAAACCTCGCTTAGTCAAACGCTAACTGTTGTCCTCGTGGACATAAACCTCGCTTAGTCAAACGCTAACTGTTGTCCTCGTGGACATAAATCTCGCTTAGTCAAACGCTAACTGCTGTCCTCGTGGACATAAACCTCGCTTAGTCAAACGCTAACTGCTGTCCTCGTGGACATAAACCTCGCTTAGTCAAGCGCTAACTGTTGTCCTCGTGGACATAAATCTCGCTTAGTCAAACGCTAACTGTTGTCCTCGTGGACATAAATCTCGCTTAGTCAAACGCTAACTGTTGTCCTCGTGGACATAAAGCTCGCTTAGTCAAGCGCTAACTGTTGTCCTCGTGGACATAAATCTCGCTTAGTCAAACGCTAACTGTTGTCCTCGTGGACATAAATCTCGCTTAGTCAAACGCTAACTGCTGTCCTCGTGGACATAAATCTCGCTTAGTCAAACGCTAACTGCTGTCCTCGTGGACATAAATCTCGCTTAGTCAAACGCTAACTGTTGTCCTCGTGGACATAAACCTCGCTTAGTCAAGCGCTAAGTGTTGTCCTCGTGGACATAAACCTCGCTTAGTCAAGCGCTAAGTGTTGTCCTCGTGGACATAAATCTCGCTTAGTCAAACGCTAACTGCTGTCCTCGTGGACATAAATCTCGCTTAGTCAAACGCTAACTGTTGTCCTCGTGGACATAAATCTCGCTTAGTCAAACGCTAACTGTTGTCCTCGTGGACATAAACCTCGCTTAGTCAAGCGCTAAGTGTTGTCCTCGTGGACATAAACCTCGCTTAGTCAAGCGCTAAGTGTTGTCCTCGTGGACATAAACCTCGCTTAGTCAAGCGCTAAGTGTTGTCCTCGTGGACATAAACTTCGCTTAGTCAAACGCTAACTGTTGTCCTCGTGGACATAAAGCTCGCCTACCTCAAACGCTAACTGTTGTCCTCGTGGACATAAACCTCGCCTACCTCAAACGCTAACTGTTGTCCTCGTGGACATAAAGCTCGCCTACCTCAAACGCTAACTGTTGTCCTCGTGGACATAAAGCTCGCCTACCTCAAACGCTAACTGTTGTCCTCGTGGACATAAAGCTCGCCTACCTCAAACGCTAACTGTTGTCCTCGTGGACATAAAGCTCGCCTACCTCAAACGCTAACTGTTGTCCTCGTGGACATAAAGCTCGCCTACCTCAAACGCTAACTGTTGTCCTCGTGGACATAAAGCTCGCCTACCTCAAACGCTAACTGTTGTCCTCGTGGACATAAAGCTCGCCTACCTCAAACGCTAACTGTTGTCCTCGTGGACATAAAGCTCGCCTACCTCAAACGCTAACTGTTGTCCTCGTGGACATAAAGCTCGCCTACCTCAAACGCTAACTGTTGTCCTCGTGGACATAAACCTCGCTTAGTCAAGCGCTAAGTGTTGTCCTCGTGGACATAAACCTCGCTTAGTCAAGCGCTAAGTGTTGTCCTCGTGGACATAAACCTCGCTTAGTCAAGCGCTAAGTGTTGTCCTCGTGGACATAAACTTCGCTTAGTCAAACGCTAACTGTTGTCCTCGTGGACATAAAGCTCGCCTACCTCAAACGCTAACTGCTGTCCTCAGTTGGCTCAACTCCGGCTAACTCAAACGCTAACTGCTGTCCTCAGTTGGCTCAACCCCGCCTAACTCAAACGCTAAATGTTGTCCTCAGCTGGCTCAACCCCGCCTAACTCAAACGCTAAATGTTGTCCTCAGCTGGCTCAACCCCGCCTAACTCAAACGCTAACTGCTGTCCTCAGTTGGCTCAACCCCGCCTAACTCAAACGCTAAATGTTGTCCTCAGTTGGCTCAACCCCGCCTAACTCAAACGCTAAATGTTGTCCTCAGTTGGCTCAACCCCGCCTAACTCAAACGCTAAATGTTGTCCTCAGCTGGCTCAACCCCGCCTAACTCAAACGCTAACTGCTGTCCTCAGTTGGCTCAACCCCGCCTAACTCAAACGCTAAATGTTGTCCTCAGTTGGCTCAACCCCGCCTAACTCAAACGCTAAATGTTGTCCTCAGTTGGCTCAACCCCGCCTAACTCAAACGCTAACTGCTGTCCTCAGTTGGCTAAACCTCGCATACCTCAATATACACGAATACATGCATGTTCTCCACACTCATGTGTTTTCCTACATTAGATCACTTTGATATCTTTCTTGTCATTGAACTACATTTCTGTACCTAAAGTACAAACCCACCAACAGCAAGAACAACAAATAAGAATCAGAGGTTACTGACTTGTACGATCGTAGCTGTCGTCGCAAGCATATGATCAGAAACGGGACTGCGGTTGTCAACAGTTTGGAAACCGCTGGACTTGGGGATTGGTTGCCCCGATAGTGATCAAACGACAGAGAATGGAGATGAGGCTGGGGCAGGTAGAAATCGTTGCTGCTGAATTGATCATAAATATTGGTAACACCGTGATTTGTGTGTGACCGGGACAGCAATGGCGGTGCTGCAGCACGGCGTTATAACCGGCTTCTATAAATATGTCCATTCTATACGCTATTGTCTACATCAAATCTGGTCATTTCAGGCTGCTTCAACAATGTGACAGCCAGCTCGTAGCGTGGTGGTACGGCGGGGGGCCGGGAGACGATGATTTATCAATTGGTGCCCACCAACTGTTGGCGATGGATTCAATAGATAATCCGACAATAAAGGATGATGAGGTTGTGATTATTGTTGATCAAATATTGGATTCGTTTGAAGCTGTATGAGTCAGTTAGATGAGTCATGGCCAACACAAAGGCATGACAGCCGGGCATCGAGACACATGACACCAAGTCTGAGTGTTGGTCGGACATCAAGGCTCGGAGCGCTTAGTTGGTGTTGATGGTTGGTTGATACATCACTGGACATTAAGTTGGTGGCTCAGATCGGCTTGTTTATGTTGATGGTTGATACATCATCATCATCATCGAGTGCCGTCTCCGCATCGAAGGTTGGCTACCATGGAGCGCCATTCTGCTCTCTCTCTTGCTTTGATGGTGCAGGTTGTCATAGGTTGGTTTGTCCATCTTTTGATGTTACTCGTCCATTTTAGTCTTGGTCTGCCTCTGCCTCTTTTACCCTGTATTCTCCCTCCCCCCCCCCCCCACCCCGACCCGGATTACTTTTATTAGGCTGTTGTGTCTTTTAACATGGCCCAAAAATCGCATTTGTATTGTTTCAATTGTGTTTAGTAGTTCTCTTTTCATTTTTAGCTTTTCCTTCCATCCAATTCTACCTTTTCTTCTATAAATCCACATTTCAAAGGCTTCAATTCTCTGTTCTGTTTTTTTTTTTTTGTCTAATGTCCATGTTTTGTGCACCATATAGGAATGTTGAGAAAACATAACATTCTGTTATTCTTAGTTTTAGTACTGATGTTATTTGTTTTGATGTTAGTATATTTTTCATGACATTAAAATTACTTTTTGCCATTCCTATTCTTTTATTTATTTCAGTTGTACATTTTCCATCACTGGTTATAGTATGTCCAAGGTAGTTATAGTTCTGAACTGTCTCCAGGTCTATTCCTTCAATGTTGATATTCACTTGAGGGTTTTGAGTATTTTCTTTGTTTATGATCATAGTTTTAGTCTTTTTGATATTCATATCTAGTCTATTTTTTTAAGCTTGTCATGTTTATTTCATTAAGTAATTGTTGTAGATCTTTATGTTAATACATCACTGCACATTAAGTTGATGGCTCAGGCCGGCTTGTTTGTGTTGGTGGTTGATACATTACTGGACATCCTGTTATGCTGAGTCACGACCTCTAACAACGTCATGAATTGGTTGTTATCAACATTTACATCAATTATCGGTTATCTTCTGGATGATATCACAGTTATAGGGGCCCGTAGATACATCATTTGTTAATTATGCTCTATCGGTATACACTGCATACATTTGATATACATCTGCCATCTGCCCATGCGATAACCCACTTTATACTGTCCATAGGATAAATGCCTTATGTTTTATATTTTTATAAACCACTTTATGTTATGTAGGCGAAACCCACTTTGTTATGTACACGACAATAACCCACTCCATTGTTGACTTGACAATAACCCACTCCATTGTTGACTTGACAATAACCCACTCCATTGTTGACTTGACAATAACCCACTCCATTGTTGACTTGACAATAACCCATCCATTGTTGACTTGACAATAACCCACTCGATTGTTGACTTGACAATAACCCATCCATTGTTGACTTGACAATAACCCACTCCATTGTTGACTTGACAATAACCCATCCATTGTTGACTTGACAATAACCCACTCCATTGTTGACTTGACAATAACCCACTCCATTGTTGACTTGACAATAACCCATCCATTGTTGACTTGACAATAACCCATCCATTGTTGACTTGACAATAACCCACTCCATTGTTGACTTGACAATAACCCACTCCATTGTTAACTTGACAATAACCCACTACATTGTTGACTTGACAATAACCCACTCCACTGTTGACTTGACAATAACCCATCCATTGTTGACTTGACAATAACCCACTCCATTGTTGACTTGGCAATAACCCACTCCATTGTTGACTTGACAATAACCCACTCCATTGTTGACTTGACAATAACCCACTCCATTGTTGACTTGACAATAACCCATCCATTGTTGACTTGACAATAACCCACTCCATTGTTGACTTGACAATAACCCATCCATTGTTGACTTGACAATAACCCACTCCATTGTTGACTTGACAATAACCCATCCATTGTTGACTTGACAATAACCCACTCCATTGTTGACTTGACAATAACCCATCCATTGTTGACTTGACAATAACCCACTCCATTGTTGACTTGACAATAACCCACTCCATTGTTGACTTGACAATAACCCATCCATTGTTGACTTGACAATAACCCATCCATTGTTGACTTGACAATAACCCATCCATTGTTGACTTGGCAATAACCCACTCCATTGTTGACTTGACAATAACCCACTCCATTGTTGACTTGACAATAACCCACTCCATTGTTAACTTGACAATAACCCACTCCATTGTTGACTTGACAATAACCCACTCCACTGTTGACTTGACAATAACCCATCCATTGTTGACTTGACAATAACCCACTCCATTGTTGACTTGGCAATAACCCACTCCATTGTTGACTTGACAATAACCCACTCCATTGTTGACTTGACAATAACCCACTCCATTGTTGACTTGACAATAACCCATCCATTGTTGACTTGACAATAACTCACTCCATTGTTGACTTGACAATAACCCACTCCATTGTTGACTTGACAACAACCCATCCATTGTTGACTTGACAACAACCCATCCATTGTTGACTTGACAATAACCCACTCCATTGTTGACTTGACAATAACCCACCCTATTATGGACACAATAATCCAACCCAAGGTAAAACAGGCAGAGGCAGACCAAGACTAACATGGACGAGTAACATCAAAAGATGGACAAATCAGCCTATGACAACCTGCACCATCAAAGCAAATGACAGAGCAGAATGGCGCTCCATGGTAGCCAACCTTCGTTGCGGAGAAGGCACTCGATGATGATGAGGAATCAAACCCATCGTGGAGACGACAATAACTCACCCTACTCTGATCACGATAATAACCCACCCTACTCTGATCACGATAATAACCCACCCTACTGTGATCACGATAATAACCCACCCTACTCTGATCACGATAATAACCCACCCTACTGTGATCACGACAATAACCCACCCTACTGTGATCACGATAATAACCCACCCTACTCTGATCACGATAATAACCCACCCTACTGTGATCACGACAATAACCCACCCTACTCTGATCACGATAATAACCCACCCTACTGTGATCACGACAATAACCCACCCTACTGTGATCACGACAATAACCCACCCTACTCTGATCACGATAATAACCCACCCTACTGTGGAGACGACAATAACCCACCCTACTCTGATCACGATAATAACCCACCCTACTGTGATCACGACAATAACCCACCCTACTGTGATCACGACAATAACCCACCCTACTCTGATCACGATAATAACCCACCCTACTGTGATCACGACAATAACCCACCCTACTGTGATCACGACAATAACCCACCCTACTCTGATCACGATAATAACCCACCCTACTGTGGACACGACAATAACCCACCCTACTCTGATCACGATAATAACCCACCCTACTGTGATCACGACAATAACCCACCCTACTGTGGTCACGACAATAACCCACCCTACTGTGATCACGATAATAACCCACCCTACTGTGATCACGACAATAACCCACCCTACTGTGGACACGACAATAACCCACCCTACTGTGATCACGACAATAACCCACCCTACCGTGATCACGACAACAACCCACCCTACTGTGATCACGACAATAACCCACCCTACTGTGGACACGACAATAACACACCCTACTGTGGACACGACAATAAACCACCCTACTGTGGACACGACAATAACCCACCCTACTGTGGACACGACAATAACCCACCCTACTGTGATCACGACAATAACCCACCCTAATGTGATCACGACAATAACCCACCCTACTGTGATCACGATAATAACCCACCCTACTGTGATCACGATAATAACCCACCCTACTGTGATCACGACAATAACCCACCCTACTGTGATCACGACAATAACCCACCCTACTGTGATCACGACAATAACCCACCCTACTGTGATCACGACAATAACCCACCCTACTGTGATCACGACAATAACCCACCCTACAGTGATCACGACAATAACCCACCCTACTGTGATCACGACAATAACCCACCCTACAGTGATCACGACAATAACCCACCCTATTGGGATGGCATTGGCAAGGATCATTTTGAATCTATGAAGTGGGCTCATTGTGTGTTTAACTCAAAAGCATATGTGCTTTTTAACCAAAGACCTTTTTTTTCGGGGGGACTCAATGAAGATATCCCCGATGGAAGAATAAATTGTACTATTAGTCCCATAAATGATTCGCTTCCAGAGGTTTATGATGTAAACAAAGCAGTTTTGTCATTGCAAGTGAATAATGTCCACACCTATAATTGGTCAGGATTGTGTAGCAGCAGCAGCTTTATAGTGAAGACAGAAAACATCACAGGATTGTGCTGTTCTGAAACAGCTATGCCATGCTACCCTAGAATTGCCTTTAATGGGATTACTGTGACCACAAACCACTCTCCATGTGTGTGCCACATATTTACACCCCAGAAAGAAATACTGAATATAACAACATCATGTGCCGTCTGTGATATTAATGACCACAGACCAGGAGCCTCCAGTATGACTGATACAACTGTTGCACCAAGCATTTCATCAGCAGAGCCATATCTATGGAATGTTAATCTGACATTGTTCTTGAATGATGTCCAAGTTAATGAGACATCAGAATCGTGTCGCGGCAGCTACAAGAAGGGAGCTGAGAACATCAAGTTCTGCTGCTATAAAGGAGACTTGCCTTGCTATCCCAGAATTGCCTTAAATGGGATCACTGTAGTTGAAAACTTCTCCTCTTGTATAAACTATACATTCACATCTAAGAGTGAATCAGTGAAGGTCACAAAATCATATTCTCTCTGTGGTTTTACTAACTACAGGTCATGTGGCTTCTGTTGGATTGGAAATTATAACTTACCACCACTGTGTGTCTATATGTTTGGAATTGGAGTCATCAATGACGGCCTAACATCATCAAGTGCTATGACGATCATCATTTTCGGGAGGACGTGAACTCCCATGGTATATGTTGGATAGGCGGCAGGAACCATTGAAGGCTATGTCTGAAAAGTGTTCCTTCTTGCAGTTCCCTCATATTCCAAGTCCGGCTTGTTGCAGGAGCTACTGAGTTAAGTGCTCTGTGCACACTGTGAGCTGTGTGTCTCATCCGTTTTGATCCTGCTTCGATATCCCGCTTGTTTACGATGAATGATGATATCGTATGACAGGGAACAGTTGGCTGTGTTCACTTTCTGCGCGGTTTCGCCTTATGTCTTTTGGCGTGTGCTGAGACTGCTACGATGGGGACTACGGTTACCTTTCTTTGTTTGGGAGATGAGTTAGTAATTTGGATGATTCCACTGGCACGGGCGGTTGAGCAATTATGGATTTTAATTCGTTTGCTGTGAAACCGAGGCCTTCCATAACCAATAACCAATAACAATAACCCACCCTAATGTGGTCACGACAAAAACCGACTTTACTTCACCTGCGACACAACGGCTCCGGTTCTGTAAACTCTTCGATTCCACATACTAGGTTATAGGCACCAGACCGCAGGTAATGACGAACTACTTAAAGCTATAAATGAACTCCTGAATGTGTGTCTGCAGATAACTTCCCCCCAACCACAACTTGTCCTCATCAAACCTCACAAACGTCAGTGATGAGAACACCAGATCACCGTCAGCAACATCACACCTCCAAACCTCATCAACAAAGACGCTCCTGTTAAATGTTGTCAAAATGTTGCTTCTAGTGATCAGGTTATGATTATCGACGTGTGAGCTGGAATGAACAAGTCAACAAACCGTAGCAGAGACGTATTGACAGAACACGAGATCCAGTCTGTGCCCACGAAAACAACCTCAGTTCTGAATTCCCAGGAAATGAGGATCGTTCCCCTTCATTGTAGACGTCATTAGTTTCATATTATCCGGCCCAAATTGTTCACACACGATCTGGGATAAGCTGTTACCACCTGTTCTTTGTATCATCTAGAGATACGTCACAGCCGTTATTCTCAGCTATATTATCATCTTTAAGCATTTTGTCTATATTCGTATCTTTATCGTCATCTAATAAATGCTTCAACCATTATTCTCACTATTACAATCATATAACAAATGTTGCAACTATTATTCTAGCTACCACAATCATATAACAAATGTTGCAACTATTATTCTAGCTACCACAATCATATAACAAATATTGCAACTATTATTCTAGCTACCACAATCATATAACAAATGTTGCAACTATTATTCTAGCTACCACAATCATATAACAAATGTTGCAACTATTATTCTAGCTACCACAATCATATAACAAATGTTGCAACTATTATTCTAGCTACCACAATCATATAACAAATGTTGCAACTATTATTCTAGCTACCACAATCATATAACAAATGTTGCAACTATTATTCTAGCTACCACAATCATACAACAAATGTTGCAACTATTATTCTAGCTACCACAATCATATAACAAATGTTGCAACTATTATTCTAGCTACCACAATCATATAACAAATGTTGCAACTATTATTCTAGCTACCACAATCATATAACAAATGTTACAACTATTATTCTAGCTACCACAATCATACAACAAATGTTATAACTATTATTCTGGCTACCAAAATCATACAACAAATGTTACAACTATTATTCTAGCTACCACAATCATACAACAAATATTACAGCCATTATTCTAGCTACCACAATCATATAACAAATGTTGCAACTATTATTCTAGCCACCACAATCATACAACAAATGTTGCAACTATTATTCTAGCTACCACAATCATACAACAAATGTTGCAACTATTAATCGCGCGGCTGTAGTCATGGAATGAATGTAGCGACCGCTACTACAACTTACCATCAAAATCTATACACCAGAACCAAGATTGAGTTCTCCACGATCGTTGAACTAAGCGACACCAGTCTTATCAACGAGATGAACAGACCAGTCTTATCATCGAGACGAACAGACCAGTCTTATCAACGAGACGAACAGACCAGTCTTATCAACGAGACGAACAGACCAGTCTTATCAATGAGACGAACAGACCAGTCTTATCAATGAGATGAACAGACCAGTCTTATCAATGAGATGAACAGACCAGTCTTATCAATGAGATGAACAGACCAGTCTTATCAATGAGATGAACAGACCAGTCTTATCAATGAGATGAACAGACCAGTCTTATCAATGAGATGAACAGACCAGTCTTATCAATGAGATGAACAGACCAGTCTTATCAACGAGACGAACAGACCAGTCTTATCAATGAGATGAACAGACCAGTCTTATCAACGAGACGAACAGACCAGTCTTATCAACGAGACGAACAGACCAGTCTTATCAACGAGACGAACAGACCAGTCTTATCAACGAGACGAACAGACCAGTCTCTTATCAACGAGACGAACAGACCAGTCTTATCAACGAGACGAACAGACCAGTCTTATCAACGAGACGAACAGACCAGTCTTATCATCGAGACGAACAGACCAGTCTTATCAACGAGACGAACAGACCAGTCTTATCAACGAGACGAACAGACCAGTCTTATCATCGAGACGAACAGACCAGTCTCTTATCAACGAGATGAACAGACCAGTCTTATCAACGAGATGAACAGACCAGTCTTATCATCGAGACGAACAGACCAGTCTTATCATCGAGACGAACAGACCAGTCTTATCAATGAGACGAACAGACCAGTCTTATCAACGAGATGAACAGACCAGTCTTATCAACGAGATGAACAGACCAGTCTTATCAACGAGATGAACAGACCAGTCTTATCAACGAGATGAACAGACCAGTCTTATCAACGAGATGAACAGACCAGTCTTATCAACGAGATGAACAGACCAGTCTTATCATCGAGACGAACAGACCAGTCTTATCATCGAGACGAACAGACCAGTCTTATCATCGAGACGAACAGACCAGTCTTATCATCGAGACGAACAGACCAGTCTCTTATCAACGAGATGAACAGACCAGTCTCTTATCAACGAGACGAACAGACCAGTCTTATCATCGAGACGAACAGACCAGTCTCTTATCAACGAGACGAACAGACCAGTCTTATCATCGAGACGAACAGACCTGTCTCTTATCAACGAGACGAACAGACCAGTCTCTTATCAACGAGACGAACAGACCAGTCTTATCAACGAGACGAACAGACCAGTCTTATCATCGAGACGAACAGACCAGTCTTATCAATGAGACGAACAGACCAGTCTTATCAACGAGACGAACAGACCAGTCTTATCAACGAGACGAACAGACCAGTCTTATCAACGAGACGAACAGACCAGTCTTATCAATGAGACGAACAGACCAGTCTTATCAACGAGACGAACAGACCAGTCTTATCAATGAGACGAACAGACCAGTCTTATCAACGAGACGAACAGACCAGTCTTATCAATGAGACGAACAGACCAGTCTTATCAATGAGACGAACAGACCAGTCTTATCATCGAGACGAACAGACCAGTCTTATCAATGAGACGAACAGACCAGTCTTATCAATGAGACGAACAGACCAGTCTTATCAACGAGACGAACAGACCAGTCTTATCAACGAGACGAACAGACCAGTCTCTTATCAACGAGACGAACAGACCAGTCTTATCAACGAGACGAACAGACCAGTCTCTTATCAACGAGACGAACAGACCAGTCTCTTATCAACGAGACGAACAGACCAGTCTTATCAACGAGACGAACAGACCAGTCTTATCAACGAGACGAACAGACCAGTCTCTTATCAACGAGACGAACAGACCAGTCTTATCAACGAGACGAACAGACACATACATGCAGTGCTGCGCTAAAACTGGTAGCAGGGAACAAGTGCTTGCGAGTAACCATACACTCCTGAACAGTTTGGTGATAGATTTACAAAACAGGACAATACGAAATGGGAGCCGTGATAGCTCAGTGGTTAGTGAACTGGACTACAAAGGACAAGGGGTAGGGTTCGATCCCAACCGACGGCTTTCGGGTTCACCCAGCCTTAAATGGGTACCGGATTTTTCTGGGAAAGTAAAGCGGCACGGGCGTAATACCGACCACATTACCCCGAAAATCATGTGTCGAAGGTCTGTAAAATTTATGGTCACTAACACCATATTCACTATACGCCACTTGGCGTGACGGGGGTACTTTACTTTTTTTTTTTTTTTACAATACGAAATATTGGACGTTTCGGCCTGTATATTTGGCCTTCTTCAGAAAACAAGGTCCACACAAACAGTCAAGGAAATAAAGATATACTCTACTACATGTTCTTGAGTAATACAACAAATACAACAAATACAACAAAGAAGGGAGAAATAACACAAGAAAAATATACGTTATAGGAGAATATACAATATTACATGTATAGAAGAGAATGAGAGAGGGGAGATTTATAGGGGGAAAAATCATCCTATTCTCATTTACTAACATTGCATTATATCTCCCCTTAATCGACGCGCTGTAGAGAAAACGGGACTGACGTCAGCAGATTATTATGTGATTGTTACTCCTGCGCCGTACCACAATGCTACATCACTACCATTATCCGCCCCCCTCCCCCCCCCCCCAAAAAAAAAAATAAAATAAATATATATATATATTAATATAAATAAAATTAAGTAAAAATTAAAATAATGTGGAGAAAACAAGGAAATGAGAGTGAATTGTGCACAAGTTGAGATGGGTGACGTGGTTGCCTATGGTCGGGTTGAAAACAAACAGACGCCAACCCAGCAATGTCGAAACGTCATAGCAACTGCGTAAACATCACAACGGAAGCCCACTGATGTAAACGTGTGATTATCATTGGAAAAGCCCACTTATATTAACGTGTGATCATCAAGTCTAGGCTAAAAGTCACGTGCCATTATAAATAAAACAGTGTCGTTATAAACAAAACAGAGCCGTTATAAACAGAACTGTGCCGTTATAAACAGAACAGTGTCGTTATAAACAAAACAGAGCCGTTATAAACAGAACTGTGCCGTTATAAACAAAACAGTGTCGTTATACGCAAAACAGAGCAGTTATAAACAGAACAGTGCCATTATAAACAGAATAGTGACGTTATAAACTCAAACAGTACCATTATAAACACAGAACAGTGCCGTTATAAACAGAACAGTGTCGTTATAAACTCAAACAGTACCGATATAAACAAAACAGTGCCGTTATAAACAAAACAGTGCCGTTATAAACTCAAACAGTGCCGTTATAAACAAAACAGTAC
The DNA here is from genome assembly GCA_032433765.1 of Megaustenia siamemsis. Taxonomy (NCBI): domain Eukaryota; kingdom Metazoa; phylum Mollusca; class Gastropoda; order Stylommatophora; family Ariophantidae; genus Megaustenia; species Megaustenia siamemsis. The sequence continues at coordinate 98,325,178 of JAVIAB010000047.1, read as the reverse complement.
CGTTATAAACTCAAACAGTGCCGTTATAAACAAAACAGTGCCGTTATAAACAAAACAGTGCCGTTATAAACAAAACAGTGCCCTTATAAACAAAACAGTGACGTTATAAACAGAACTGTGCCGTTATAAACAAAACAATGCCGTTATAAACTCAAACAGTGCCGTTATAAACTTAAACAGTGCCGTTATAAACTCAAACAGTGCCGTCATAAACTCAAACAGTGCCGTTATAAACTCTAACAGTGCCGTTAGAAACTCAAACAGTGCCGCTATAAACAAAACAGTGCCGTTATAAATTATAACACTCCCGTTATAAACTCAAACAGTGCCGTTAGAAACTCAAACAGTGCCGTTTTAAACAAAACAGTGCCGTTATAAACAAAACAGTGCCGTTATAAATTCTAGCACTCCCGTTATAAACTCAAACAGTGCCGTTAGAAACTCAAACAGTGCCATTATAAACAAAACAGTGCCGTTATAAACAAAACAGAGCCGTTATAAATTCTAACACTCCCGTTATAAACTCAAACAGTGCCGTTAGAAACTCAAACAGTGCCGTTAGAAACTCAAACAGTGCCGTTAGAAACTCAAACAGTGCCGTTAGAAACTTAAACAGTGCCGTTAGAAACTTAAACAGTGCCGTTAGAAACTTAAACAGTGCCGTTAGAAACTTAAACAGTGCCGTTATAAACAAAACAGTGCCGTTATAAACAAAACAGTGCCGTTATAAACAAAACAGTGCCGTTATAAACAAAACAGTGCCGTTATAAACTAAACAGTGCCGTTATAAACTCAAACAGTGCCGTTATAAACTTAAACAGTGCCGTTATAAACTCAAACAGTGCCGTTATAAACAAAACAGTGCCGTTATAAACAGAACAGTGCCGTTATAAACTCTAACAATGCCGTTATAAACAGAACAGTGCCGTTATAAACTCAAACAGTGGCGTCATAAATTCTAACAGTGCCGTTATAAACAAAACAGTGCCGTTATAAACAAAACAGTGCCGTTATAAACAAAACAGTGCCGTTATAAACAAAACAGTGCCGTTATAAACAAAACAGTACCGTTATAAACAAAACAGTGCCGTTATAAACAAAACAGTGCCGTTATAAACAAAACTGTGCCGTTATAAACAAAACAGTGCCGTTATAAACAAAACAGTGCTATTACTAATTCACTGGTCGTCCTATCGCTTTAGAAAAAGAACGTCAACTTTCATCATCATCATCAAGTACGGTGCCTGCTGGTGGAGGTGATCATGTCTCTCCACAACTTTCGATCTCGACAGTTATTTATAATTTCTGTTGTTGACCTTCTGCCAAGCCATTCTCTTAAACTGTCCGTTATCTTTTTCTCTGTGTTTCCCCATATCTCTTCGTCATTCAATTTTCCAAGTTGTTACAATGTATTCCAACTGTTCCCTTCTCATAGCATGGCAAAAAATTGATGATTGTTTCTTCCTAATATTGGAAATGACGTAAACTTTAGTTTCATTGAAAATTAGAAACTCGATTTTTTGTTGGCTTCCATGGAGTTCAGTCACCACTTGAGAAAATATTTTCTGTTTTAAACAATGTGTGGATACAGGTTAATCTAGAGTTGAGACAACCAGGGTTGTGTTGGTTGTGGAAGTGTGAGGTGAGAGTGTGAGGTGGGAGTGTGAGGTGGAAGTGTGAGGTGGGAGTGTGAGATGGGAGTGTGAGGTGGGAGTGTGAGGTGGAAGTGTGAGGTGAGAGTGTGAGGTGGAAGTGTGAGGTGGGAGTGTGAGGTGGAAGTGTGAGGTGGAAGTGTGAGGTGAGAGTGTGAGGTGGGAGTGTGAGGTGGGAGTGTGAGGTGGGAGTGTGAGGTGGGAGTGTGAGGTGGGAGTGTGAGGTGAGAGTGTGAGGTGGAAGTGTGAGGTGGGAGTGTGAGATGGGAGTGTGAGATGGGAGTGTGAGGTGGGAGTGTGAGGTGGAAGTGTGAGGTGGAAGTGTGAGGTGAGAGTGTGAGGTGGGAGTGTGAGGTGGGAGTGTGAGGTGGGAGTGTGAGGTGGAAGTGTGAGGTGGAAGTGTGAGGTGAGAGTGTGAGGTGGGAGTGTGAGGTGGAAGTGTGAGGTGGGAGTGTGAGATGGGAGTGTGAGGTGGGAGTGTGAGGTGGAAGTGTGAGGTGGAAGTGTGAGGTGAGAGTGTGAGGTGGAAGTGTGAGGTGGGAGTGTGAGATGGGAGTGTGAGGTGGGAGTGTGAGGTGGAAGTGTGAGGTGGAAGTGTGAGGTGGAAGTGTGAGGTGAGAGTGTGAGGTGGGAGTGTGAGGTGGGAGTGTGAGGTGGAAGTGTGAGGTGGAAGTGTGAGGTGAGAGTGTGAGGTGGGAGTGTGAGGTGGAAGTGTGAGGTGGGAGTGTGAGGTGGAAGTGTGAGGTGGAAGTGTGAGGTGAGAGTGTGAGGTGGAAGTGTGAGGTGGGAGTGTGAGATGGAAGTGTGTGGTGGGAGTGTGAGCTGGAACTGTGAGGTGGGAGTGTGAGGTGGGAGTGTGAGGTGGGAGTGTGAGGTGGGAGTGTGAGGTGGAAGTGTGAGGTGGGAGTGTGAGGTGGGAGTGTGAGGTGGGAGTGTGAGGTAGAAGTGTGAGGTGGATGTGTGAGGTGGGAGTGTGAGGTGGAAGTGTGAGCTGGAAGTGTGATGTGGGAGTGTGAGCTGGAAGTGTGAGCTGGAAGTATGAGCTGGAAGTGTGAGGTGGGAGTGTGAGGTGGAAGTGTGAGGTGGAAGTGTGAGGTGAGAGTGTGAGGTGGAAGTGTGAGGTGGGAGTGTGAGATGGAAGTGTGTGGTGGGAGTGTGAGCTGGAACTGTGAGGTGGGAGTGTGAGGTGGGAGTGTGAGGTGGGAGTGTGAGGTGGGAGTGTGAGGTGGGAGTGTGAGGTGGGAGTGTGAGGTGGGAGTGTGAGGTGGGAGTGTGAGGTGGGAGTGTGAGGTAGAAGTGTGAGGTGGATGTGTGAGGTGGGAGTGTGAGGTGGGAGTGTGAGGTGGAAGTGTGAGCTGGAAGTGTGATGTGGGAGTGTGAGCTGGAAGTGTGAGCTGGAAGTATGAGCTAGAAGTGTGAGGTGGGAGTGTGAGGTGGAAGTGTGAGGTGGAAGTGTGAGGTGGAAGTGTGAGGTGGGAGTGTGAGGTGGGAGTGTGAGCTGGAAGTGTGAGCTGGAAGTGTGAGGTGGGAGTGTGAGGTGGAAGTGTGAGGTGGAAGTGTGAGGTGAGAGTGTGAGGTGGGAGTGTGAGGTGGGAGTGTGAGGTGGAAGTGTGAGGTGGGAGTGTGAGGTGGGAGTGTGAGATGGGAGTGTGAGGTGGGAGTGTGAGCTGGAAGTGTGAGGTGGGAGTGTGAGGTGGAAGTGTGAGGTGGAAGTGTGAGGTAGAAGCTTGCTTTTCACTGTCTATGTGAGGTCTGTATGAGTGACACTGTCTATGCGAGATCTGTATGAGTGACACTGTCTATGTGAGATCTGTATGAGTGACACTGTCTATGCGAGATCTGTATGAGTGACACTGTCTATGCGAGATCTGTATGAGTGACACTGTCTATGCGAGATCTGTATGAGTGACACTGTCTATGTGAGATCTGTATGAGTGAAACTGTCTATGTGAGATCTGTATGAGTGAAACTGTCTATGTGAGATCTGTATGAGTGAAACTGTCTATGTGAGATCTGTATGAGTGAAACTGTCTATGTGAGATCTGTATGAGTGAAACTGTCTATGTGAGATCTGTATGATTGACACTGTCTATGTGAGATCTGTATGAGTGAAACTGTCTATGTGAGATCTGTATGATTGACACTGTCTATGTGAGATCTGTATGAGTGAAACTGTCTATCTGAGATCTGTATGATTGACACTGTCTATGTGAGATCTGTATGCGTGAAACTGTCTATGTGAGATCTGTATGATTGACACTGTCTATGTGAGATCTGTATGAGTGAAACTGTCTATCTGAGATCTGTATGATTGACACTGTCTATGTGAGATCTGTATGAGTGAAACTGTCTATGTGAGATCTGTATGATTGACACTGTCTATGTGAGATCTGTATGAGTGACACTGTCTATGTGAGATCTGTATGAGTGACACTGTCTATGTGAGATCTGTATGAGTGACACTGTCTATGTGAGATCTGTATGAGTGACACTGTCTATGTGAGATCTGTATGTCAAGCTCTGTTCCCTATCTTTGACTATGAACAAATCATCACTTCACCACCTCCTACACAAACATCTCCAAACACAAATACATTTTCCATAATTACTATTTGTTCCGTATACAGCAACCATGTATTCATCAGGAGATATGTATTTTTAACTTGTTTTTCTTTTCCTGCACTTTTCAAATTTCAAAACAAAAAAAAGTAAATAAAAAAGTTCAGAAATGAGAAATTGTGTAGGAATGTTGCCAATCTTGGCAAGAAATGAAGATCTTTCTATCGGCAAATTGCACAACAACGCTTAAACTAGAGTGTGTGAGGCGGATCACGTACAACTTACATGATGTCACGCATGAAGAGCCGAGGCCACATATCCATAAACTTATCGACGAATCACAGAAACTGTCCTATTTGATTCCTTCCGCAGATTTGCCGCATTTGGAGACACAAATCACGATCCGATTCCGGTGGACTGGCTGTGATATTGATCTCTTCGACCATCCGTATCGTGACGTGGCCTGAGTCACCGACGATCTAGCGACCAGCGCACCTCTCTGTGTGTCACGCCGTCATTTGTGCTCCTCCCGTGACAAATAATGCCGTGAGTTGTGCCCCGTGACTGCCTGGCCTGTCTTATAGCAGTTTATCATGCGGGGACATGAAAGTACGATAACCCCAAACATGGGGGTCGAATTGAAAAGAAATCACTCCAGGGCTAACGTGACGTAAACATGGCGGCTGTGTGTATGCCAGAGGTTCGAGATTTCTCCATTCATCTTCTATTTTTGTATAAGCCGAAGTGTGCTCCACGTTGACGTCAACTTTTGATGACGTACGCGCACAAAGAAGGAGTAGTTGCACCACGTGGTCCGTGGTCTTGGTTGTATCAAAGGTGTTCTTGTTGGAGGTGTTCTTGTTGGAGGTGTTCTTCTTGGATGTGATCTTGTTGGAGATGTTCTTGTTGGTGCTGTCCTTGTTGGAGGTGATCTTGTTGGATGTGTTCTTGTTGGTGCTGTCCTTGTTGGAGGTGATCTTGTTGGAGGTGTTCTTGTTGGTGCTGTCCTTGTTGGAGGTGATCTTGTTGGAGATGTTCTTGTTGGTGCTGTCCTTGTTGGAGGTGATCTTGTTGGAGGTGTTCTTGTTGGAGGTGATCTTGTTGGAGGTGTTCTTGTTGGTGCTGTCCTTGTTGGAGGTGATCTTGTTGGAGGTGTTCTTGTTGGTGCTGTCCTTGTTGGAGGTGATCTTGTTGGAGGTGTTCTTGTTGGAGGTGTTCTTGTTGGAGGTGATCTTGTTGGTGGTGATCTTGTTGGTGGTGTTTTGGTGGTGTTCTTGTTGGAGGTGTTCTTGTTGGTGGTGATCTTGTTGGTAGTGATCTTGTTGGATGTGGTCTTGTTGGTGGTGTTCTTGCTGATGGTGGTCTTGTTGGTGGTGTTCTTGTTGGATGTGGTCTTGTTGGTGGTGTTCTTGTTGGATGTGGTCTTTTTGGTGGTGTTCTTGCTAGTGGTGCTCTTGTTGGTGGTGTTCTTATTGGTGGTGTTCTTGTTGGATGTGGTCTTGTTGGTGGTGTTCTTGTTGGTGGTGTTCTTGTTGGTGGTGTTCTTGCTAGTGGTGCTCTTGTTGGTGGTGGTCTTATTGGTGGTGTTCTTGTTGGATGTGGTCTTGTTGGTGGTGTTCTAGTTAGTGGTGGTCTTGTTGGATGTGGTCTTGTTGGTGGTGTTCTAGTTAGTGGTGGTCTTGTTGGATGTGGTCTTGTTGGTGGTGTTCTTGCTGGATGTGGTCTTGTTGGTGTGTTCTTGTTGGATGTGGTCTTGTTGGTGGTGTTCTTGCTGGATGTGGTCTTGTTGGTGGTGTTCTTGCTGGATGTGGTCTTGTTGGTGGTGTTCTTGTTAGTGGTGGTCTTGTTGGGTGTGGTCTTGTCGGGTGTGCTCTTGTTGGTAGTTGCCTTGTTGGATGTGGTGTTGTTGGGTGTGCTCTTGTTGGTAGTTGTCTTGTTGGATGTGGTGTTGTTGGGTGCGCTCTTGTTGGTAGTTGTCTTGTTGGATGTGGTGTTGTTGGGTGTGCTCTTGTTGGTAGTTGTCTTGTTGGATGTGGTGTTGTTGGTGGTGGATTGGTTCAATGCCTACTCTTTCTCTTATACTGTCTTTTCTGGTCACACCAAGCACTTTTCTCAGATGTATCTCTGTTGTGACAATCTTTCTTTTATGCTGAGTCGTAAGTATCCATGTTTGGCATTGGTAGCACAATGTGGGGATGAATATACTCTGTATAAGATGTTTCATGGTGGTGATAGGTATTACTTTGTGTTAAAGTGTAGGGGATATTTGTCTCAATATTTCGTTTGCCTGTTTACATCAGATGTCTATTTCTTTATCGATTTTACCAACTTCAGAGAAGTTCCCAGGTATTTCAAGTTTGTTACTTGATTTATAACTTGATGTTCTATAGCTTTGTTTAATGTCTTCTTTTGCCTTCCTATTGAAATAACTTCAGTTTTTCCAGTTCTTATTTTCATGTTATTCAATTGACATTCTTTATTCAAGGACAGTAGATGTTGAAGTTCTGTTTCTTCTAAAGCTGTTTGGGCCTGGTCATCAGGAAAAAGTTGTTCATTTATATCTTCACACTGCGATTTGACATCCTTGCATATTGGTCAATTTAAGTGATAGAAACAAGTGGTGATAACACGCAGCCTTGTCTTACTTCAGATGTTACTGATGTCCGTTGACTCGCTCTAATCACACCTCTACAAGTACTAACATTGTGCGACATAAGCAGGTAAAACGTTACAAATATGTTCACAAAATTGAGATGTGGGGTGATACGTGTATGTGTATGTGTTAAAGAGAAACAGGGAGAGCGAGAGAGAGAGATGATAATATGGCAAGCAATTAGCTTCAACGAGTGAAATGCAATATGTAAAGAGAGACAGTGAAGAATAAAGAAATGTCAAATAACACATACTCACCCATTGCCAAAAGTTCACATGACCAAACACACAAACACACACAAACAGCACTGAAACTCACAAGAAGAACTGCCAGAATACCCACAGCAACCTACCTATGACGTACAATTTACAGGTGTGCAGGCCTGCCTCTATTTTGTAAAGTTACTCCCTTTCACCTTCCTTGTTCGACCTACACCCAACCACCCCCTCCTAACTTTTCCGACCGTTTTGCTCAGACAGGAAGTGACGGTACCTGGTCATCTCAATAAACGTGGCACGTGACGTTAAGCAGTTTCGGCCTACTAGACATGTTTACAAAAAACGTAAATAAACAGTTTCCTAGGTAAAGATGGAGGGAGGCCTCACGCTCTACTGAACAGTTCGTTTCTTTCCCTTCAACTTCCCCGCATCCAGGCATCAGTTATCCTATCTTATATTCCTATCTGTGAAAGAAAAGAATCTGGAATCCAAAATCCAGGTAAAGTACCGGCAAGTTTGGCCTTTTCTTGACACCTTGAAGCCACTTCGGCAAGTCTCAATGCTGTAGTAGGAAACCAGACACAAGGAGGAAAGCGTTTATCATTTGTTAAACCCCGCCCAACTTCTCCAAGCATTTCATGTTTATGTTCTCGGCTGCTGAGTTCACGTTGTATGCACTCGCTTGTGTGCTCGGATGATGTACGGTATACGAGTGAGCAGGGATCGTGGAAAAAAAAGGCAAGAATTTTGATGGCAGGGCATTAGTGAGATAACTCATGGCAGCAACAGCCGGTGTCTGTCCGCGGTTAGCTCCCCTTTCATGAGGTGAATGATTACAGGTAATTCTCTTCTATTTTCAAATACAGGCGAAGATAGAAGGAAAGTGGAATGTACGAGAGAAAGAATGTAGTAGCAAAGACAGCTCTTGGCAAAATGAAATACAAAAAGATAGAAGTTTATTAACTATTGTAGAAAAGGAATATATAAATCTTTATATAGTGTGAGGGATATAGCGGAACATGGGGGTATATATATATATATATATATATATATATATATATATATATATATATATATATATATATATATATATATACATATTAGTAACAAGTAAATCTGTAAGAAAAAAAATAGGATATTACACACACTATGATACCTACAAATACAAATGTAAGTTAACAAAGAGATATTACACACACTATGATACCTACAAATACAAATGTAAAAATGTAAGTTAACAAAGAGATATTAAACTGTTAAGAAGAAAAAGAAATGTAAAAGAACAGACAACGCTGAAAAACAAATGGGGAAAAAGGAAGGAAATCTCTGCATCTATCAGTACCGAGCATGCGACTGGTATTGATGGCATTAATGTATTAATTATAGGCAGGGCCCTATTTAGATTTGTCGAGGCCCTAAACGAGGTCCCGATGTTAAATAATGAACACCAGTAGGTCACTATCACAGATGACGGTATAAACACATGTGGGACCCCCTCCGATTGTGAGACCCCAAGCTGCAGCTTATTTAGGCTATGCCTTAATCTGGCATTGACTATTGTGGATTACGATTTGCTTTATTCAATGTAGATTGGAGGGTTTTGGTTAAACCGGACATTTCTGTTGAGATAGGGGATATGCGGACATTTCTTTTGAGATAGGGGATATGCGAACGTTTCGGTTGAGATATAGGGGATATGCGGACATTTTTGTTGAGATAGGGGATATGCGAACATTTCTGTTGAGATAGGGGATATGCGGACATTTCTGTTGAGATAGGGGATATGCGGACATTTCTGTTGAGATAGGGGATATGTGGACATTTCTGTTGAGATAGGGGATATGCGGACATTTCTGTTGAGATAAAGGACAAAATGAAGACATTTCTGTTGAGATAGGGGATATGCGAACGTTTCTGTTGAGATAGGGGATATGCGAACGTTTCTGTTGAGATAGGGGATATGCGGACATTTCTGTTGAGATAAAGGACAAAATGAAGACATTTCTGTTGAGATAGGGGATATGCGAACGTTTCTGTTGAGATAGGGGATATGCGGACATTTCTGTTGAGTTAGGGGATATGCGGACATTTCTTTTGAGATAGGGGATATGCGGACATTTCTTTTGAGATAGGGGATATGCGAACGTTTCTGTTGAGATAGGGGATATGCGGACATTTCTGTTGAGATATGGGATATGCGGACATTTCTGTTGCGATAGGGGATATGCGAACGTTTCTGTTGAGATAGGGGATATGCGGACATTTCTGTTGCGATAGGGGATATGTGAACGTTTCTGTTGAGATAGGGGATATGCGGACATTTCTGTTGAGATAGGGGATATGCGAACATTTCTGTTGAGATAGGGGATATGCGGACATTTCTGTTGAGATAGGGGATATGCGGACATTTCTGTTGAGATAGGGGATATGCGGACATTTCTGTTGAGATAGGGGATATGCGGACATTTCTGTTGAGATAAAGGACAAAATGAAGACATTTCTGTTGAGATAGGGGATATGCGAACGTTTCAGTTGAGATAGGGGATATGCGAACGTTTCTGTTGAGATAGGGGATATGCGGACATTTCTGTTGAGATAAAGGACAAAATGAAGACATTTCTGTTGAGATAGGGGATATGCGAACGTTTCTGTTGAGATAGGGGATATGCGGACATTTCTGTTGAGTTAGGGGATATGCGGACATTTCTGTTGAGATAGGGGATATGCGGACATTTCTTTTGAGATAGGGGATATGCGAACGTTTCTGTTGAGATAGGGGATATGCGGACATTTCTGTTGAGATAGGGGATATGCGGACATTTCTGTTGCGATAGGGGATATGCGAACGTTTCTGTTGAGATAGGGGATATGCGGACATTTCTGTTGCGATAGGGGATATGTGAACGTTTCTGTTGAGATAGGGGATATGCGGACATTTCTGTTGAGATAGGGGATATGCGAACATTTCTGTTGAGATAGGGGATATGCGGACATTTCTGTTGAGATAGGGGATATGCGGACATTTCTGTTGAGATAGGGGATATGCGGACATTTCTGTTGAGATAGGGGATATGCGGACATTTCTGTTGAGATAAAGGACAAAATGAAGACATTTCTGTTGAGATAGGGGATATGCGAACGTTTCTGTTGAGATAGGGGATATGCGAACGTTTCTGTTGAGATAGGGGATATGCGGACATTTCTGTTGAGATAAAGGACAAAATGAAGACATTTCTGTTGAGATAGGGGATATGCGAACGTTTCTGTTGAGATAGGGGATATGCGGACATTTCTGTTGAGTTAGGGGATATGCGGACATTTCTGTTGAGATAAAGGACAAAATGAAGACATTTCTGTTGAGATAGGGGATATGCGGACATTTCTGTTGCGATAGGGGACATGCGGACATTTCTGTTGAGATAAAGGACAAAATGAAGACATTTCTGTTGAGATAATGGACAAAATGAAGACATTTCTGTTGAGATAAAGGACAAAATGAAGACATTTCTGTTGAGATAAAGGACAAAATGAAGACATTTCTGTTGAGATCGGGGACATTTTTGGTGAAATGGACAAAATGGGGATTCATATTAAAAGAACGGGACGGCAGGGGCAGGATAAATAAAACTGTCTTGTTGGCAAGTTTGGTTATTGTAGGTCACAGGTCAGGCTGTAGGGGGTCACAGGTCAGGCTGTAGGGGGTCACAGGTCAGGCTGTAGGGGGTCACAAGGTCATATAGAAAGCTGTAGGGGATCACAAGGTCATATAGAAAGCTGTAGGGGATCACAAGGTCATATAGAAAGCTGTAGAGGATAACAAGGTCATATAGAAAGATGTAGGGGATAAAAAGGTCATATAGAAAACTGTATGGGGATAACAAAGTCATATAGGAAGCTGTAGGGGATGACAAGGTCATATAGAAAGCTATAGGGGATACAAGGTCATACAGAAAGTTGTAGGGGATCACATGGTCATTTAGAAAGCTGTTGGGGTCACAAGGTCATATAGAAAGCTGTTGGGGTCACACGGTCATATAGAAAGCTGTAGGGGATAACATGGTCATAAAGAAAGCTGTTGGGGTCACAAGGTCATATAGAAAGCTGTAGGGGATCACATGGTCATCTAGAAAGCTGTTGGGGTACCATGGTCATATAGAAAGCTGTTGGGGTCACAAGGTCATATAGAAAGCTGTAGGGGATAACAAGGTCATATAGAAAGCTGTTGGGGTCACAAGGTCATATAGAAAGCTGTTGGGGTCACAAGGTCATATAGAAAGCTGTAGGGGATAACAAGGTCATATAGAAAGCTGTAGGGGATAACAAAGTCATATAGAAAGCTGTAGGGGATACAAGGTCATACAGAAAGCTGTAGGGGATCACATGGTCATTTAGAAAGCTGTTGGGGTCACAAGGCCATATAGAAAGCTTTAGGGGATCACATGGTCATTTAGAAAGCTGTTGGGGTCACATGGTCATATAGAAAGCTGTTGGGGTCACAAGGTCATATAGAAAGCTGTAGGGGATCACATGGTCATTTAGAAAGCTGTTGGGGTCACAAGGTCATATAGAAAGCTGTTGGGGATCACATGGTCATTTAGAAAGCTGTTGGGGTCACAAGGTCATATAGAAAGCTGTAGGGGATAACAAAGTCATATAGAAAGCTGTTGTGGTCACAAGGTCATATAGAAAGCTGTAGGGGATAACAAGGTCATTTAAAAAGCTGTTGGGGTCACATGGTCATATAGAAAGCTGTTGGGGTCACAAGGTCATATAGAAAGATGTAGGGGATCACATGGTCATTTAGAAAGCTGTTGGGGTCACAAGGTCATATAGAAAGCTGTAGGGGATCACATGGTCATTTAGAAAGCTGTTGGGGTCACATTGCCATGTAGAAAGCTGTTGGGGTCACAAGGTCATATAGAAAGCTGTAGGGATAACAAGGTCATATAGAAAGCTGTTGGGGTCACAAGGTCATATAGAAAGCTGTAGGGGATCACATGGTCATTTAGAAAGCTGTTGGGGTCACAAGGTCATATAGAAAGCTGTTGGGGATCACATGGTCATTTAGAAAGCTGTTGGGGTCACATGGTCATATAGAAAGCTGTTGGGGTCACAAGGTCATATAGAAAGCTGTAGGGAATAACAAGGTCATATAGAAAGCTGTTGGGGTCACAAGGTCATATAGAAAGCTGTTGGGGTCAAAAGGTCATATAGAAAGCTGTTGGGGTCACATGGTCATATAGAAAGCTGTGGGGTACAAGGTCATATAGAATGCTGTTGGGGTCACAAGGTCATATAGAAAGCTGTTGGGGTCACAAGGTCATATAGAAAGCTGTTGGGGTCACAAGGTCATACAGAAAGCTGTTGGAGGAAAGAAAGTCACAGAGGAAGCTACAGATAATATATTATATATATCTAAGACATCCCCCATGTTCCACTATATCTAAGACATCCCCCATGTTCCACTATATCTAAGACATCCCCCATGTTCCACTATATCTAAGACATTCCCCATGTTCCGCTATATCTAAGACATCCCCCATGTTCCACTATATCTAAGACATCCCCCATGTTCCACTATATCTAAGACATCCCCCATGTTCCACTATATCTAAGACATCCCCCATGTTCCACTATATCTAAGACATCCCCATGTTCCGCTATATCTAAGGCAACCCCAAGTTCCACTATATCTATGACAACCCACATGTTCCGCTATATCTAAGACAACCCCCATGTTCCACTATATCTAAGACAACCCCCGTGTTCCACTATATCTAAGACAACCCCCGTGTTCCACTATATCTAAGACAACCCCTATGTTTCAATAAGACAACCCTCATGTTTCAGTAAGACAACCCTCGCGTTCCACTATATCTAAGACATCTCCCATGTTCCAATATATCTAGGACAACCCCCGTGTTCCACTATATCTAAGACAACCCCCGTGTTTCACTATATCTAAGACATCCCCCATGTTCCACTATATCTAAGACAACCCCCGTGTTTCACTATATCTAAGACATCCCCCATGTTCCAATATATCTAGGACAACCCCCGTGTTTCACTATATCTAAGACAACCCCCGTGTTCCAATATATCTAAGACATCTCCCATGTTTCAATATATCTAGGACAACCCCCGTTTCCAATATATCTAAGACATCTCCCATGTTCCAATATATCTAAGACATCTCCATGTTCCAATATATCTAGGACAACCCCCGTGTTCCACTATATCTAAGACATCTCCCTTGTTCCAATATATCTAGGACAACCCCCGTGTTTCACTATATCTAAGACATACCCCATGTTACACTAAGACAATACCCATGTTTCACTAAGACAACCCCCATGTTTCAATAAGACAACCCCCATGGTCCAATATATATCTAAGACAACCCCCATGTTTCACTAAGACAACCCCCATGATTCATTAAGACAACCCCATGTTTCAATAAGACAACCCCTATGTTTCAATAAGACAGCCCCCATGTTTCAATAAGACAACCCCCATGTTTCAATAAGACAGCCCCCATGTTTCAATAAGACAACACCAATGTTTCACTAAGACAGCCCCCATGTTTCAATAAGACAGCCCCCATGTTTCAATAAGACAGCCCCCATGTTTCAATAAGACAACACCAATGTTTCACTAAGACAACACCAATGTTTCACTAAGACAACCCCCATGATTCACTAAGACAGCCCCCATGTTTCAATAAGACAACCCCCATGTTTCAATAAGACAGCCCCCATGTTTCAATAAAACAACACCAATTTTTCACTAAGACATCCCCTTTGTTTCAATAAGACAGCCCCCATGTTTCAATAAGACAGCCCCCATGTTTCAATAAGACAACACCAATGTTTCACTAAGACAACACCAATGTTTCACTAAGACAACCCCCATGATTCACTAAGACAGCCCCCATGTTTCAATAAGACAACCCCCATGTTTCAATAAGACAGCCCCCATGTTTCAATAAAACAACACCAATTTTTCACTAAGACATCCCTTTTTTTCACTAAGACAGCCCCCATGTTTCAATAAGACAACCCCCATGTTTCAATAAGACAACCCCCATGTTTCACTAAGGCAACCCCCATTTTCCACTAAGACAACCCCTATTTTCCACTAAAACAACCCCTATATTCCACTAAAACAACTCCTATTTTTCACTAAGACAACCCCTATTTTCCACTAAGACAACCCCTATTTTCCAATAAGACAACCCCTATTTTCCACTAAGACAACCCCTATTTTCCACTAAAACAACCCCTATTTTCCACTAAGGCAACCCCCATTTTCCACTAAGACAACCCCTATTTTCCACTAAAACAACCCCTATATTCCGCTAAAACAACCCCTATTTTTCACTAAGACAACCCCTATTTTCCACTAAGACAACCCCTATTTTCCAATAAGACAACCCCTATTTTCCACTAAGGCAACCCCTATTTTCCACTAAAACAACCCCTATTTTCCACTAAGACAACCCCTACTTTCCACTAAAACAACCTCTATTTTCCACTAAGAGAGCCTCTATTTTCCACTAAGACAACCCCTATTTTTCACTAAGGCAACCCCTATTTTCCACTATAACAACTCCTATTTTCCACTAAAACAACCTCTATTTTCCACTAAAACAACCTCTATTTTTCACTAAGACAACCCCTATTTTCCACTAAAACAACCTCTATTTTCCACTAAGAGAGCCTCTATTTTCCACTAAGACAACCCCTATTTTCCACTAAGGCAACCCCTATTTTCCACTATAACTACCCCTATTTTCCACTAAAACAACCTCTATTTTCCACTATAACAACCTCTATTTTCCACTAAAACAACCTCTATTTTCTACTAAAACAACCCCTATTTTCCACTAAAACAACCCCTATGTTCCACTAAGACAACCCTATTTCTCACTAAAACAAACCCTATTTTCCACTAAGACAACCCTATTTTCCACTAAGACAACCCCTATGTTTCACTAAGACAACCCCTATTTTCCACTAAGACAACCCCTATGTTCAACTAAAACAACCCCTATTTTCCACTAAAACAACCCCTATTTTCCACTAAGACAACCCCTATGTTCCGCTTAGACAACCCCTATTTTCCACTAAGACAACCCCTATGTTCCACTTAGACAACCCCAAATGCTGTTTACGTTAAACAATTCCTCCTTTCACTCTACCTCCCACGTAAATGCATCTTTTCATCCCGAGAGCAAATATTTTGGGTGTTGACGTCAGCAAGTGGGTGAGTCAGCGACAGACAAATCGATACCAGGATACATTTAGAGAGGCAGGGAGAGAGATATAAGACATATAGATAGAGAGAGAATGTGTGTAATGGATGAATATGGAATATACACGAATTGATTTCATGGTAAAGGGAAGTAATATTAGTTTACAACAAATTTTCTACATCCTGAAAGTATATTCCACGATTATGTCCCTTACACTCGTCAAACTTCGTTGTTATCCCCCCATATCAGCTAAATTTGGTGGTAATTGCGTCATCACTTGGGTGTCAGCAACTGTCATTGTAAGAAAATGGCGATACTCAAGACACAACATTGGGAATTATTGTGGTTACACATATATTAGATATATAGACATCAAAAATATATAATATGGCAATAACGGACAGCAGACAACAAATGAAAAGACGATTAGAGGCCACAGAGATGGGATTTCTCAGAAAAATGTTGAAAGTTCCCTGGACAGACTAAAAAACCCAACGAGAAAATGCTCAAAGAGGCCAAGACAAGAAAGGGGCTTCTACAAAGCATAAGAAAGAAACAATCGACATTTTTCTAGCACATCATGAGAAGAGTAAAGTTGGAACACTTGGTTACAACTGGCAAAATACCAGGAAAGAGAGATCGCGGACGACAAAGACAGAAGATACTGGATGGCTTGGTGTCATGGCATGGAAAACAGCCAACAACAGAACTGATACAATATACTGTGGATAGACGATTGTGGATGGACATGATCGCCTACGCCAACCGGAATGGCACATGATGATGTAAACCAACTGTCTTCACTTTCAATCACGTGTGGGGTTGTGCGAGACCTGTTACTTTAGATGACGTGTGGGGTTGTGCGAGACCTGTTACTTTAGATGACGTGGGGGGTTGTGCGAGACCTGTTACTTTAGATGACGTGGGGGGTTTTGCGAGACCTGTTACTTTAGATGACGTGGGGGGTTGTGCGAGACCTGTTACTTTAGATGACGTTTGGGGTTGTGCGAGACCTGTTACTTTAGATGACGTGGGGGTTGTGCGAGACCTGTTACTTTAGATGACGTGGGGGGTTGTGCGAGACCTGTTACTTTAGATGACGTGTGGGGTTGTGCGAGACCTGTTACTTTAGATGACGTGTGGGGTTGTGCGAGACCTGTTACTTTAGATGACGTGTGGGTTGTGCGAGACCTGTTACTTTAGATGACGTGTGGGGTTGTGCGAGACCTGTTACTTTAGAT
The DNA here is from genome assembly GCA_032433765.1 of Megaustenia siamemsis. Classification (NCBI taxonomy): domain Eukaryota; kingdom Metazoa; phylum Mollusca; class Gastropoda; order Stylommatophora; family Ariophantidae; genus Megaustenia; species Megaustenia siamemsis. The sequence goes on along the minus strand of JAVIAB010000047.1, from coordinate 98,308,601 downwards.
GACGTGTGGGGTTGTGCGAGACCTGTTACTTTAGATGACGTGTGGGGTTGTGCGAGACCTGTTACTTTAGATGACGTGGGGGGTTGTGCGAGACCTGTTACTTTAGATGACGTGGGGGGTTGTGCGAGACCTGTTACTTTAGATGACGTGGGGGGTTGTGCGAGACCTGTTACTTTAGATGACGTGGGGGGTTGTGCGAGACCTGTTACTTTAGATGACGTGGGGGGTTGTGCGAGACCTGTTACTTTAGATGACGTGTGGGGTTGTGCGAGACCTGTTACTTTAGATGACGTGGGGGGTTGTGCGAGACCTGTTACTTTAGATGACGTGGGGGGTTGTGCGAGACCTGTTACTTTAGATGACGTGGGGGGTTGTGCGAGACCTGTTACTTTAGATGACGTGTGGGGTTGTGCGAGACCTGTTACTTTAGATGACGTGGGGGGTTGTGCGAGACCTGTTACTTTAGATGACGTGGGGGGTTGTGCGAGACCTGTTACTTTAGATGACGTGGGGGGTTGTGCGAGACCTGTTACTTTAGATGACGTGGGGGGTTGTGCGAGACCTGTTACTTTAGATGACGTGGGGGGTTGTGCGAGACCTGTTACTTTAGATGACGTGGGGGGTTGTGCGAGACCTGTTACTTTAGATGACGTGTGGGGTTGTGCGAGACCTGTTACTTTAGATGACGTGTGGGGTTGTGCGAGACCTGTTACTTTAGATGACGTGGGGGGTTGTGCGAGACCTGTTACTTTAGATGACGTGGGGGGTTGTGCGAGACCTGTTACTTTAGATGACGTGTGGGGTTGTGCGAGACCTGTTACTTTAGATGACGTGGGGGGTTGTGCGAGACCTGTTACTTTCGATGACGTGGGGGGTTGTGCGAGACCTGTTACTTTAGATGACGTGGGGGGTTGTGCGAGACCTGTTACTTTAGATGACGTGTGGGGTTGTGCGAGACCTGTTACTTTAGATGACGTGTGGGGTTGTGCGAGACCTGTTACTTTAGATGACGTGTGGGGTTGTGCGAGACCTGTTACTTTCAATCACGTGTGGGGTTGTGCGAGACCTGTCACTTTCAATCACGTGTGGGGTTGTGCAACACTTGTCACTTTCAATCACGTGTGGGGTTGTGCGAGACCTGTTACTTTCAATCACGTGTGGGGTTGTGCAAGACTTGTCACTTTCAATCACGTGTGGGGTTGTGCAAGACTTGTCACTTTCAATCACGTGTGGGTTGTGCAAGACTTGTCACTTTCAATCACGTGTGGGGTTGTGCAAGACCTGTCACTTTCAATCACGTGTGGGTTTGTGCGAGACCTGTCGACACAACTATATGTCTATGCTCAATGAGTCAACAGCAGGCAACCCTCTCTCTTGCCAGGTGTTGGTGTGTGTGAGGTGGGAGCCCAGTCCATGTTTTCCTACCATCTACCGTTGACAACCTCTCTTTTTCCTGCTTGTGGATATTTTCACATCAGGCGGGATACATTAGCTGGGATATCTCACATGGGATACATCTGGTGAGATACATCAGCTGGAATACATCAGATGGGATACATCAGATGGCATACATCAGGTGGGATATCACTTGTATAATTTTAGCCTCGCTCATTCTTCGGTTACTAAAACAATATTGACGGATCAACATGACATCTATTAGCCCGCATCGCTGCAGGACATGCAATATTTCTCATTTATCTGGCACTACTCTTTCTGTCAATCGAAGACCCGTGTAGCCGTGTAGCTTGGACAAGCTCCATTCCCATGGGGTGCCTAAATAACTCTATACACTATGTTGGTGTATGTGACGATGTAGCTCGTATACATCTTTTACGCCATTCTTCCGCCTAATGGCTGCCCTCGCTTTCGTCATCCATCTTTGAGAGGCGCTAACTGGGCGTTGTTGCGAAGAGTCGTAGTTTACGGTAAGCGGTCTGTTGCCTTCCCTTTGCGGTCACTGCTAGATTGTCCGGATAAACAGTGGCAGACTAGTTTCCAGGCAGGCTAGATGATCGACTGATTGATTATGATGATGATGATGATAAGTACGATCTTGATCAATTATGGTTCTCGATCCTGAAGTACATAATCAGTTGTAAGCCGCCACTGCTTTCAGGTTGCTGCTGGGCCCAATGATTAATTTGACTTGCTCAACTTGTTTGCTTCAGTCTCCGATATGCTCATTGTCTGCTTGTATCTTTGACAAGAGCAGCAGAATTAAATGGCCTGTACATCAACAAGAAGTAGCTCAGTCATGAATCACCTACAGAAGTAGCTCAGTCATGAATCACCTACAGAAGTAGCTCAGTCATGAATCACCTACAGAAGTAGCTCAGTCATGAATCACCTACAGAAGTAGCTCAGTCATGAATCTCCTACAGAAGTAGCTCAGTCATGAATCACCTACAGAAGTAGCTCAGTCATGAATCACCTACAGAAGTAGCTCAGTCATGAATCACCTACAGAAGTAGCTCAGTCATGAATCACCTACAGAAGTAGCTGAGTCATGAATCTCCTACAGAAGTAGCTCAGTCATGAATCACCTACAGAAGTAGCTCAGTCATGAATCACCTACAGAAGTAGCTGAGTCATGAATCTCCTACAGAAGTAGCTCAGTCATGAATCACCTACAGAAGTAGCTCAGTCATGAATCACCTACAGAAGTAGCTGAGTCATGAATCACCTACAGAAGTAGCTCAGTCATGAATCACCTACAGAAGTAGCTCAGTCATGAATCACCTACAGAAGTAGCTCAGTCATGAATCACCTACAGAAGCTGCTTCATCTATTGGGCCCTTGTCACATTCTCCGATATCTTCGTCGTCATCATCTGATTGCGATCTTCATTTTAACGTTGGCAAGCAAAGGTGAAAGTACCAGTTACCTGTTGTTACCTCATTTGTCCATGCCTTTACCAACATTTCTCTCATCATCTCCACTGTTATCTAGTGTGTGACTTTACTAACATTCCTTTACACAACCATCCACACACATAACGATTCTAGTATCTCTTGTTCACCTTTAACTTTTAGAAGACACATTGGTTAGACACTTTTGCTTGACACATTGGCTAGACACTGGCTAGACACTTTTGCTTGACACATTGTCTAGACACTATACTAGACACATTGTCTAGACACTATACTAGACACATTGTCTAGACACTATACTAGACACATTGTCTAGACACTATACTAGACACATTGTCTAGACACTATACTAGACACATTGTCTAGACACATTGTCTAGACATTATCGCTAGACACATTGTCTAGACACATTGACATCAGAGTTACATAGGGTAAATGTAGAGATAAGAAACGAAATTTGAATCGCGGTCTTAGCACCCGAGTGTCCACACATATGTGCTCGGCCGACCTATCCAGAAGTATTCTGAGACTTCTGGATATTGTCGCTTCAAGCATCGAAACTGACGATGCGAAGCGGCATTCCTCACCTTCTCAGAGTACTTCCCTGGTACCCATTTCTGCCAGCGGCTGGGTCGACCACGGTGGTATTTTTTCCACCCACGAGTAGAACTCACAAACTGCTGCCAGTGGGAATCGAACACGGCTTGACCAAATGTCTACCGAGGCTCCCAGTTGCCGCGGGTGCTACGATACACGTGCACTTGAGCAAACATCATATCATATTTGGTTATGGAAGGCCCCGGTTTCACTGCAAACGAATTAAGATCTATAATTGCTTACCCGCCCGTGCTAGCGTCAACACCAACTTACATATCATCATATAACATCATCATATAACATCATCATATAACATCATCATATAACATCATCATATAACATCATCATATAACATTATCATATAACATCATCATATAACATCATCATATGAATTCAAGTAAACATATTGTTCATAAAATAAACAATGAAGTCAAGCAGCAAATCTAGTAGAGAGGCAAGACAAACCATGGCGTGTCTGCGGAAGCCTCCATCAGATACAACAACAAAACAAATGCACTAGGAAAGAACTATTCTAAAGTAACAGATTGTATCAACACCAACGTTTCTACACTGATCTCAAAATGGCGGCATAGGAAAAAAGGTCAGATTTTCGTGCCTGTTGGTCACAAAATAAAAAGTAAATAGGGCAGATAGGATCTCCGGTGCAGAAAAGGAGCCAAACACAATGACCAATTTGATGAGGATGTTTGAGCAACCAGATAGTGATGGTGGTGGGTGCTAGAGAGAACATAAGTAGGGTGGGTCATGGGAGACAAGAGCTAGGGTGTACGTAATATGGAGAACTTGTTGGAGGGCAGATCGGAGGACACATTCAGAGTAAAGTCAGCGATGATAGAATGTCAGCATAAGGTGGACTTAACGGAGAAAATAGTCGCACTGGTCACAGAGGTATCTAAGGCGTAGGAGTTGAAAGAGAGAGGTAGAATGGCGTTAGATGCGAGGGAGTGAAAGGGAATAGAGGGGGTATCGGTGGGTTTATAAAATATGGAGGTGTGACACGGGATGACATAATAATCAAACCTGTTGATAAAAAGAAGGGCAGCATGACATAGTTGTTGGGCGCAAGGACCTCTTTTCCTTAGAATATTACGCCCAACACAACATTCTACAAACTTTGACCTACTGACCCCGTCGTCAATAAGCCGGTCGTCCCCCATCTCGGATGTGATCACAAGCACAGTTGTTGCTCTGATGCCACTAGCAGCTTATCTGATAAAAGAGAATGTTGAAGTCCCAGTACACTATATCAGAGTACAGCGATTGGCTAGAACTAACCACGTGAGTACAGCGATTGGCTAGAGCTAACCACGTGAGTACAACGATTGGCTAGAGCTAACCACGTGAGTACAGCGATTGGCTAGAGCTAACTACGTGAGTACAACGATTGGCTACAACTAACTACGTGAGTACAACGATTGGCTAGAGCTAACTACG